>VZQC01002135.1:9228-78361 GCA_009823505.1 Rhizomys pruinosus | reverse complement strand
AGAGGGGCAGGTGGGCCAGGGCTACATAGTGGGAGACCCTACCCCGTCAAAAACAATAAACAAAAACTTTTCCTGACTTCCTGATAATTTTTCAGAAATCAGTACTTCTCGCACATTTTTTTTGAACGGACCAATTGGGTGCCCTTCTGTGAATGGTTCCCGAGTGACTCCTCGCTAGTAATAGCAGCACAAATAATGTATCTCTGAATAAAAAAATTAAATTATTTAAAGATAAGATTAAAGCTTTTGTCCTCAGTTGCATGAGCCACATTTCAGTTGTACCCAGTGGCTGCCATCTTGGATGGCACAGATACAGAACATTCTTCTCATTGTAGAAGCCCTTTCTGACAGCACTTTGCTACAACAATTCCAAAAGCCAAAAAGCCTTTCCCACCCTCGACCCCTTTCCTTCCCTCTTCTCCCTTCCGCCTTCCTTTCCATCCCTCCCTTTCTTCACTTCCTTTCCTTCCCAATCCTCTTTCCTTTACCCTTTCTTTCTCCAAAGCTGCCAGTTCAAAATCTTACTGAGTAACAAAGACCAGTATGACATTTAGCGATCCATGTGGAATTTTCACACACACAAAAATCTTCCAAATGGAATGAATGGAAGTGTCCTAGGTCAGTAGTTCTGAACCGAGGATACATGTTAGAAAAAAATTGGTGACCCTTAAACAGAATCTGAGGTCATGGTATTTCTGGCAAGCATGTAATTCAAATCAGAATCCTTGGGAGGTAGAGTGGCTTGGCATTAGAGTTCTTAAATATAATCTAGGTGGTTCTCACTTGGGACCTAGGTGAAGAGTCACTATTTTAGGCGCGAGTGTATGCCATAACCTATACTGACCACCATCCACATTGTGGGTCTGGGTTCATCAAAAGATAGACCTCTCCTTCTTCCTCCCTCTCCTCTCCTCGCCTCTCCTCTCCTCTCCTCTCCTCTGCCCAATCCTCTCCTCGCCTCCGCACCTCTCCTCTCCTCTCCTCTCCTCTCCTCCTCCCCTCCCTCCCCCATCACCCTCCCCTCCGCTCCCCTCCGCTCCCGTCCCCTCCCTCATCCCCTCCCCATCCCCTCCGCCGCCCCTCCCCCCCTCCCTCCCCTCCTCCTCTCCCTCCCTCTCCTCCCTCCCTAGTCCCTCTCGCGCCTCTCTCTCTCTCTCCCTCGCTCTCTCTCTCTGTATACTGTGTCCCTTTCAATGGGTGTGGGAGATGACACAGGGCCTCATGGCTCCTAGGCAAGTGCTGTATCACCTAATTAATCCCAGGCCCTCTAAGTGCATTCCGTACATGTTTCCCGTGTTGTTACTCTTCTCCCTTCCTCGCCCTTCCTCTAGTCTTTGTGGAAAGCATTCTGCTCCTTTGTTCTACAACTAGAATGTTCCCAACACCTAGACACAACAGTGTTGAGATGGAAATGCTAATTACACAATTTGATTATTCTATGTTGTCGACATACACAAAATTATTGTACTACATCCTATAAACATGCACAAGTATTATGTGCCAATTACAGACTCTATCTCCAGCTAGCTCCATGAAAAGTCCACAGATGGCTATGTGTTTTTGTTCCCCAATGGCTTTTCCAGTACTTCCATTTTCAGGTGAATTTCTGAGAATCAAGACTGAAACTTTAAAATTGAGTATGTTTATTTTTTTTTAGTTTTTTTCCATAATTTATTTTTATTTTTTTTAACAAAATCTCGACACCATGGGTTCCCAGCCATTCCCCACACCGCCAGAGCTCATGCATTCTGCCAAACATGCTTTTCATCTCTTTCCAGTCTTCGCGCAATTAGTCTCCATGGGAAGATGACTGTTTTGAGCAAATATTCACTGTTTTTAGTCAGTTCTTTGACGCAGTCCCCTCTGTTGTAGGTGTTGTTGTTTCCAAATTGCATTACGCCCAACTGCTTTGAACAAAAGCTCAGGGGGTCCTACACAAGAATACTTACAACTAAAGGTACTGCACTAGCCATCCCACAGATGAGGTATACCATTTGTCATTTGTATTTTCTGGGACTGTGTTACTTCACCACCATGATGTCCTCTAGCATCCAGCATTTTTCCTGAAAGCCCTGAAATCCTCTTTCTTTTACTGGCTGCATAGAACTCCAGGGTGTAGTGTACCACATTTCTCTATCCACTCCTCAATTGAGGGATTTGAGGGTTGTTTCCAGCTCCCTTGCTATGGTGAAGAAGCTGCATAAACAGGCTGTGCATGTGATTTTCGGTGGTGGGGGTGTGTCCTTGAGGTAACTGCCCAGGAATGGTATGGCTGGGTCGGGTGGCAAAGTCATTCCAAGTCTTCCAAGGATTCTCTCCCACACTGCTTTCCTTCCATAGTGGCTGTACGAGTTTACATTCCCACCAGCAGTAGATGAGTGGTTCCCCTTTCCCCCAAAACCTCTCCAACACTTAGTAACATTTGTTTTGTTGATCCTAACCAGATCTTATTGGATTAAGAGGATATCTTAAAGTGGTTTTCAGTTGCATTTCCTTAATATTAGTGAGTTGAACACTTCGCGAGGTGTTTGCCTCTCAGACATCTCTAATTTCCTCACTTGTGAATCTCTGTTCAGTTCCGTTCTCTCCATCTATTGAGTGGGTCATATTGTTTTTCTTTTTTCTTTGTTTTTTGAGTGTTTATAATATTCTGGAAATCAATGCTTGGTCAATGTATCTGCAGTGAAGTTTTCCTCCCACTCTGTGGATTTCACTTCAACTTTCCCTCCTTGATTGTTTCTTTTTGATGTGCAAAGCTTTTGAGTTTAATGAGGTCCCAGTTGTCCAGTGGTCCAACCGTATTCTTGCACACAGCTGCTGTCCTGATTAGGAATCTTTTCTACGCCTAGTCTGGTAGTCTGGCTGCAAAAACTTTTTTTCTATCACCTTCAGATTTTTTGGTTTCACATTGAGGTCCTTTGATCCAGGCTGGAGTCCACTTTTGTACAGGGCAAAGAGGTAGTGGTTTATTTCATTCTTCTACAAGAGTGGTATCCAGTTTTGCCAACACCCATTGCTAAATGATGCTTTCTTTTCTCCATTGTGTCGTCTTTGGCCCCCTTGTCAATATAAAATGGGCTGAAATTGTAAATGTGCTCAAGATTTGGATCATTTTGGTTTTGTTCCATTGGTCAACAGGTTGTTTTTGTGCCAGTAAACCAAGGCTGTTTTTATGACTATAGCCCTGTAGTATAGTTTTGAAGTCTGGTGTAGAGATCCCCCCTGTGTAGCTCTTTTCACTCAAGGTGTTTGCTATTCGGGGTCTTTGTTTTTTTTTCCAAATGAATTAAGAACTTTTGTTTCCAAGCCTGTGAAGAAACTCTTGGGGATTTTGATTGGATTGGTTTTAAAGAAGGAAGTCATAAAAAGGGTTTCGGTAAATGGACATTTAGTACAATGTTTATATTTTGCCCAATTCCATGAAGCATGGGAGTTTTTCCATCTCATCTTCTGATGTCGTCCCTTCAATTTCTTTCTTTAAAGGTTTAAAATTTTTTTTTTTTTTTTTTTTTTTTTTTTTTTTTTTTTTTTTTTTTTTTTTTTTTTTTTTTATTGTTTTTGAGGCTATGGAGTGGGAAGGTGGGAGTAGTCAGTTTTCTGTTGCTGTGCTAAAGCACCATGACCAAGGAACTTATAAAGAAGAGTTTATTTGAGCTTATGATTGGCGGTTTCAAGGGAAGGGAGTCCATTGTGGCAGGAGGCAATGGCAGCCTGGATCTGGAGCAGCAACCTGAGGTCAACACTTGCAAAGAACACAGGAACAGAGAGGGCACTGTAGACCACAGAGGCTTGTTTAAAACTCACTAAGCCTGCACCCAGTGACACACTTCCCCCAGCATAGCCACACCTTCTAAGACCTCCAAAGACAGCGCCACCAAACTGGAAGACGAATGTCTGAATACTTAAAGCCTATGGGGGACACTCATGCAAACCAACACAGTCCATTCCCTCCCTGGCCCCCATAGTCTCCTGCCCATATAAAATGCAAAACGCATTTATTCCAACCTTAAAAATCCCCACAGTCTGTACCAGTCTCAATGCATTCAAAAGTCCACATGGTTTTCCCCAAAGTCTCCTCTGAGACTTAGGCCAATCTCCCAAACTGTTAAGCTCCTGTAAAATCAAAAGACAAATTACAAAATCCCAACGAACAGTGGAACTGAATACACATTCCCATTTCCAAAAGGGAGAAAGAGGCAATAGTGAGGAAACATTGGACCAAAACAAGACCTGAAAACCAACAGGGGGCAAATTCCAGGATCGCTGTAGCTCCACAATTCAACTTACGTGGAATTTATTTCCAAAGGCTTAGATGGCTCAGCTCATCCAGCTTTGCCTGCAACATAAATCTCTTTCTTTAGGAGGCCCTTACCACTCCCGGTACGTAGCTCTCCTTGCAAATATCTCCACAGGTCTGGCATCTTGAAGGTCTTCTTGGGGTCTCCGATGCCCGACCAGGCTTCACATGCACAGCTTCAGGCAATGGCCAATCAGGGCCTACTTTATGCAAGGACACCCCTGCTCCACTCTGCCTGACCTCTTTGGGTTTCTGAAACCGTGGAGGAAGAGTTGATGACCCCTTCACTCTTTCGAACTTTATGCCTCTAAAGCCAGCAACACGTGAATGAAACTGCCGAGTTTGGCTTCAATCCTGGGATGGACCCTGGTCCATTTCAACCACATTTGCAACTTTCTCTTCCCTGGACTTGCTGAGGATTAGCTGGGTGTGGTATTGCACTGAAGGTACTGATGCTTTTGGTTTGGCTTGTAAATCTCGAGGCCCTTCCTTAATCACTTCAAGCTCCTTATCAAAAGGAAACTCTCCGTCACATGCCTTGGCCCCACCTTTAATCTTCCCAGTTCAGTTATCAGATCCAAAACTGTACTTCCTCAGTTTCCTTTCTTCGTCTGCCTCATCTGCTCTTCTTCACTTAGATCTGCACAATTTTGCCATTAAAAGCCACGCCCCATTTTCCACATTAGCCTGTCTTGAAATACCCTCCGCCAAAGACATCAGTCCACCCCTTTTCAACTTAGCATCAGCAAGCAAGTCGGGTCCCTGTGGGCAAACTGCTGCCAAGAGACTCTTTATCAGAATATCCCGGTTGCTGCCTAAGTCGTTATTTTCCCCTGGAACCACAACTTTTGCAGCCATGCTTTCTTCCAGGCCTCCACTAGAATGGCCCGTTAACTCTGCTTACAATAGTCAACAGCCTTTCCAGCCCAAAGTTCCAAACTCTTTCAACATTCTTCCCTAAAACAGTTCCAAAGGCTTAAAAGCCACATGGTCAGGTCTTCATAGCCAACAGCCCACTCTATGGTACCAATACTTTATTAGTTAGTTTTCTTGTTGCTGTGATAAAGCATCATGACCCAAGGGAACTTATAAAGGAAGGTTTATGGAGCTTTATATTGCGGTTTCCAGGGAATAGTCCATTGTGGCAGGAGGCCATGGCAGCTGGGATCTGGAGCCGCAAACCGAGGGTCACATCTCGCAAAGAAAACAAGAAGCAGAGAGGAAGCAACTTAGACCACGAGGCTTGTTAATCTCTCTAAGCCCTGCCCCCAATGACACACTTTCCCCAGCATGGCCGACACCTCTAAGACCTCCAAAAACAGGCCACCAACTGGAGACAAATTGTTCTGAATAAACTACGCCGAATGGGACACTCAATCAAACCACCACAGAAGTCTCTTTGAATTTTTCCTCCAGTTGCTTGTTCTTGGAGTAAAGAAAGGCAGGGATTTTTTAAGGTTTAATTTTGTATCCTGCCAAATTACAAATTACTGAAACTCTTAATAATTTCTAGGAGTTTATCTTTCTGGTGGAAGTTTTTAGCGTCCTTAAGTAAACAATCAGATCACCAGCAAAAAGGGATAGCTTGACTTCCTCCTCTTTTCCAATTAGTACTACTTTAATATCCTTTTCTGGCCTTTTGCTCTACAAGTGTTTCAAGCACTATATGGAAGAGGAGGATGGAGACATGGCAGCAGCCTTGCCGAGTTCCCTACCTTTAAAGGGAAATGTTTCTGTCATTTCCTATTTATCCATTTAGGATTATATTGGCGGTGGGTTTCCTATATATGGCTCGATTAACATTGAGGAATGATCCCCCGAATCCAAATTCCTTTTTAGGACTTTAAAGCATGAAGGGATGCCATATTTAGTCAAAAGGCTTTTTTCATTCAGGCAGCAATTTGAGATGATGGTGTGGTTTTTGTCTTTTATTCCAATTATGTATTGTGATGATGTTTATTGATTTTCTATGTTGAACCATCCTTGCAATCTCTGGAGTATGAAGCCAACTTGGACATGATGGAGATATTCTTGAGGTGGGTCTGTATATGGGATTTTGCCAGTATCCTGTTTAGAAATTTTTGCATCTGTTCCCCATTAGGGAGATGGGTCTATAGGTTCTCCTTTTGAGTCGTATCTTTGCCTGATTTTGGTAATAGAGGATGCTGGCTTCATAAAGGAATTTTGGAGAATTCCCTCTGATTGTAATCCTTCTCAAACGTTTTTTTCAGTAATAATGGTTGTAAGGTCTTTTTGAAAGGTTTTATAAAATTCTGCTGTCGTGCCGTGAACCATCTGGGCCTAGGGCTTTTTTTCAGTTGGGAGGTTTTCTTATTACATGCTTTCATGTCCTTCATTGTGGTATGGGTCTGTGTAAGCCTGTTGTGATCTTCTTGTTGGTTGAGCTTTAGGTGATTCCCAAGGATTTCACCTATTCATCCATTTCATTCTATCGGTTTTCAACCTTAATAGAGTATAGGTTTTTTTTGAAGTATCCCTGTATGATTTTTCTCTGGATCTTTTCCTGGTCTGTTGTGATATTTCCCTTTTCACATCATGGATTGTATTGATGGAATTTATTAGGAGTATGTTCCGTCTTTCTTTTTGGGTTAACTGGGCTCGAGGTCGGTCTATCCTTGTTTTATTCTTTCCCAAAGAACCAACTTTTGGATTCATTGATTTTTTTGTATTGTTTTCGTTGTGTCGCTTGATTTGCTTTTCCTCTCTGATTTCTGTGTTTCTTTCCTGTCTGTTGCCTTTCGACGCTCATGCTGTTTATGTCTGCCCCTCTCAGTGCTTTTTCTGTAGTGAGATCAGTCACTTGTGCTCTTTCTGTTTTTCCTAATGTTGGCACCCAGGGCTAGAAAACTTCCCCTTAGGACTGCTTTTAAGGTAGACCCATATGTTTTTGTTGTGTTTGTGATTTTTCATTGTCATGCAGTTCCAGGAAGGCTTTTATTTCTTTCTTGATCTCTTTCCTTGAGACCCATTCATTATTCAAGAGTGTGTTGGTTTAGTCTCCAGGTAGGTTTCTGTGTAGTCAGTAGGGCTTGTCCTGGTGTTGATGTTGAACTTTATTGCACTGAGGTCTGATAGAATGCATAAATGATTTCAATCTTTTTTAATTTTGTGAGGTTTCTTCTCTTCTGTGTCCCCAGTTGTGGTCGATTTTGGAGAATGGTCTGTGGGGGGGCTGAGTAGAAAGTGGATTCTATGATATTAGGTTGGAATATTCGGTAGAGGTCGAATGAACATCCATTTGGTGGTAGCATGATCATTCATGCAGAATGTCCCTCTGTTTATTCCTAATCTTGTCCTGTTGAACCTAAGCCAAAAGGCTAAGTGGGGTTTTGAAATCTCCTACTATGAGTGTACTGGGGGTTAATCTGTGACTTGTGGGTCCTGGAGAATTTGTCTTTATAAAGTTTGGTGCACCAGAAGTTGGGGCATATATATTCATAAGTGTGAAATCTTCGTGTGAATTGTTCCTTTGATTGAGATGTGGTGGCCTTCTTTGTCTCGTCTGATTCCTTTTACTTTGAAATCTATTTGTCCAATAATTAAAATAGCGAACATCTGCTTTCTTGTTGGTACCAGTTGCTTGGAATATTTTTTCCATCCCGTCACTTTAAGGTGGTGCCTGTCTTTGAAGGTAAGATGTTGTTACTTGTAGACAAGCAATGAAGGGATTCTGTTTCCTAATGGCCAATCGGGGGTCCCAGTCTATGTCCTTTTGATGTGGGGAGTTTGGTCCATTAATATTTTTAAGGTTAATGACTGAAATATGTGTTGGGTTTGCTTACTTTTTTTTGCTTTGTTATCCATTTGCGGTTTTGTTTTCGGTTTCTACTTCTGCAGTTCTGCTTTTATTGATTTTCCTCTTTCGAGGTGCCTGGGGTTGGTTGCTGCTCCTTTCTTTTCGTCTTTTTTTTTAGGTTTAATATTTATTTTTATTTTTTCACATAAATTTAGTTTTATTTATTTAACAATCTAGACCGGTGTTCTCGCCCGTCCCCCCAACCCCCATTCCCCCCCACCCCACACGAGCCTCATGCATTCTGGCCAACATGCTTTCATCTCTTTCTCGGAGTCCTTTTCTCATATTCTCCATGAGGAAGTTGACTGTTTTGAGCAGAATTTCAGTTTCAGTCAGTTCCTTGTGAAATGCAAGATCCTTTCTGTTGTTGTTGTTGTGTTGTTTCCCCAATAAGCATTATGCCCAACTGCTTTGAACAATAGCTCAGGGGCCCCTACACAAAACACTTACATCTAGGTAATCGGCACTAGCATCCCACAGATGAGGGATACCATTCATGGTATGTTTTTCTGGGACTAGGTTACTTCACTCAACACCAGAGTCCTCTAGCATCCAGCCATTTCCTGTAAACACGCATGATGGATCCATCTTTCCTTTTTACGGCTGCATAGAACTCCATTGTGTAGATGTAACCACATTTTTCGCTATCCAACGCAAGTTGTGAGGGGCATTTGGGTTGGTTCCAGCTCCTGGCTACTGTGAAGAGAGCTACAAAAACCATGGCCGTGCATGTATCTCTGTGGTGGTCTAAGTCTTGAGGGTACATGCCCCAGGAGTGGTATGGCTGGGTGGAGTGGCAAGTTCATTCCAAGTCTTCCAAGGGTTTTCCCCACACGTCTCCATAGTGGTTGTATGAGTTTATATCCCACCAGCAATGGATGAGTGTTCCCCGTTCCCCACAACCTCTCCAGCACGTGGGATCATTTGTTTTCGTCTGATCATAGCCAGTCTTAGGAGTAAGACGAAATCTTAAAATGATTTTGACTGCATTCCTTCCTTAATGGATTTATTGATGTTGAACACTTCTTAAGGTGTTCTCAGACATCTCTAATCCTCACTTATGAAGTCTCTGTCATTCCGTTGCTCCATCTATGAGTGGGTCATTTGTTTCTTTTTTTCTTTTGTTTTTTTGAGTATGTTTATGTACTCTGGATATTCACGCCTTTCTTCTGTTCTTTTGAATTGCGTCCAGTATTCCTACCTGAAGGGTTTTTGTCCAACATGTATTCTTTCAGCTTGTTTATGTCATGGAAGGGTTTATTCTCTCCTTCAATTATAATTTAACATTTTTGCTGGGTATAAAGAACCTGGTTGGCATCTATAGTCCTGTAACATTGGGAATGCTTTGCTACAGTTCTTCTTGCTTTCATAGTTTGGCATTGAGAAGTCAGTTGTAATTCGGATAGGTTTCCCCTTATAGGTCACTTGTTGTTTTTCTCTTGTGGCTTGGCATGGAAAAACTGAGTATTTTAAATTTGAATAGAGACTAAGTAAATGACATCTACTCTGTATATTTCTCAAGGAAGAGATATTTGAAGGTATTTTAGTTTTTATTTCTGTTGCTGTGATAAAATACCCAGACAAAAGCTACCTAGGGGAGAAAGGGATTATTTTATCTCACAATTTCAGGTTATAGTCCACCAAGGGAAGCCAGAGTAGGAGCTTCAAGCAGGTAGACCCATCACACCCAGAGCTGAGAGCAGAGGGGAGTGCGTTCACGCATGCTCACTTGCTCATTTCTGCCCATCTGGTTTCTTCACTCTTGCACAGTTTAGGACCCCTGCATAGGGAATGATGCTGCCCGCAGTGGGCTGAGTCTTACCACATCATTGAACATCAGGCAGTCTTCCATAGACATACCCACAGGTGACCCAAGGTAGACAATCCTCCATTGAGACTCTCTTCTCAGATTGTGTCAAGTGGAAAATTAAAACTAACCATCACACCTGACCCAGCCATACCTCTCCTGGCATGTACCCTCAAGACTCAAGACTCACCCCACCATGTTTGTTTCATGGCCATGTTTATTTCACTCTCTTCACAATAGCAAGGAGACTGGAAACCAACCCAAATTCCCCTCAAACTGAGGAGTGATAGAGAAAATGTGATAACATCTACACATGGGAGTTCTATGCAGCAGTGAAAGAAAGATGGACATCATGAGTGTGCAGGAAAAGGACTGGAGCTAGAGGACATCATGCGATAATGTAACACAGTCCCAGAAAAACAAAGACGAATGGAATCCCATCATCTGTGGATGCTAGGCCAAGTACCTAGTTTGTAAGTATTTCCTTTTGTGTGGCCCCCTGAAGGCTTTTGTCCAAAGCAGTTGGGAGGGATGCATATTGGGGAAACCAAAACAAACAACAAACCAACACAACAAACAAACAACAGAAAGGTCTGCATTGGAAGAACTGACTGAAACAATGAACTCTGCTCAAAACAGTCGACTTTTGCATCTCATGGGAGAATATGAAGAAAGACTGAGATAGAGATGAAAGGCATGTTTGCAGAATGCCAATGATCTCTGGTGGTGTGGGGGAATGGGGGGGACACGAGTATAGATTTGATAAAAAAAAAAAAAAAATTTGTTAAAAAAATAAAATTAAATTTAAAACAAACAAACAAAAAAACTAAACCAATCACACAAGGTAAGTGGAACTTCCTTTTGAAATTTCTTTGTTTGGAGAGAGGTTCCAAAATTGAAAACAGAACTCCTTCATTGATGGCTGGATGCAAAAGTAAAAACTTTTTTGTTGTTTTATTTTTTTTTTTTTTTTTTTTTTTTTTTTTTTTTTTTTTTTTTTTTTTTTTTTTTTTTTTTTTTTTTTTTTTTTTATGTTTATTTTATTTATTTAGTTTATGGGGGGGGGGGGTGTGGGGGTGGGGGTGGGGGGGGGATGGGTGGTTTTGTGGGTGGATGTGGGGGGGTGGGGGGGGGGGTGGGGTGGTGGGGGGTGGTTGGGGGTGGGGTTATTATTTATTTTTATTTATTTATTTATTTGGTACTTTTTTGAGACAGGGTCTCCTGTTGTCCCAGATGTCCTGGAACTCACTCTGTAGACCAGGCTGGCCTTGCAAAACACAGATCTGCCTGCCTCTGCCTCCCAAGTTTAAGGAATTAAAGGTGTGCTCCAACCGCCTGGCTCTCTACACTTAAAAAAAAAAAAAAAATTTTTTATTTTTTATTGGCCAGGTGTGGTGGTACATACCGTTAATCCCAGCACTCCAGGAGGGCAAGAAGACAGGTGGAGTCTCTGTGAGTTCAAGGCCGAGCCTGGTCTAACAAAGTGAGGGGTTTTCCAGTGGAGGGGGGGACAGCTGTGAGATGCAGGGGAGACGCATAGTACAAAAGCAAAAAACGGCATTAGAGTTAATTGAAAGGACTTGGTGTGGACAATTTCCATACCTTGCTTAATCTCTGTAGACAGCATTCCCCCCGAGGTCCATGCGCTCTACCTCGTGCCAGAGCTCATGGATTGCTGCCCATAAGGTCGTGCCTTTTCTTCTCAATATTTTTTCCATTTTTTTTGATGCCGAAGCTTACTGTTTTGGGGAAAGTGACTGTTGATCTTAGCACCAAATCCTTATTTGTAAGGCAACCTGAGTAATTTTCTTAGCAAATATAATACCTGCTGCTACAATAAAAGTACATTAAAACATAGACTTAGACACAATGCAGACATTACATTCATCACCGACAGAAATAATAAAATTAATAAAATTTTTTTTTTTTTAAAGACAGGGTCCGTTTTCTATGTAATTTAGGAATGAAACGTCCTGCGTATTTCTGTTTTTTTTTTTTTTTTTTTTTTTTTCTCTTTTTGGGTTTGTTTTGAGAGCAGGGCCTCCCTGAAGCACTGGAGTCCCGAGAACGCACTCTGTAGACTAAGGCGGGCCTTGAACGCAACAGAGAAATCCACCTGCTTCTGCCTCCCACGAGCGAGATTAAAGGCATGTGCCACGCACGCCCAGCTAGCAGTGTTTCTATTTACCTTCATGAAACGCTGCTGTTAAAATATCAATCCCTAAACTTTTTGGAAGGAAATCTATAGCTTATTTTCAGATTTGGAATTTTGGTAAAGGTGTGGAAAAAAGCATATAGAAGTGAAACATTTTTAATGTTAAGATACTTCTGTTATTTTCATTTTTTTATAAGTTGGTAATTAAAAAATTTTAATTGGATTTTTTTTTTTTTTTTTTTTTTTTTTTTTTTTTTTTTTTTTTTTTGTTTGTTTTTGTGGTATCATGCTGTTTTTGTTATTGTAGCTCTGTAGTTTAGTTTGATTTCTGGTATAGAAATCCCCCTGTGTAACTCTTTTCACTCAGGGTTGTTTTGGATATTTGGGGTCTTTGTTTTTCCAAATGAATTTAAGGACTTTTGTTTCCAAGCCTGTGAAGAACTCTTGGGGATTTTAATTGGATTTGCATTAAAATCTATACAAGAGTTTGGGTAGAATGGACGTTTTTACAACGTTAATTTTCCCAACCCATGAGAGCCAGGGGAGGGTTTTTTCCATCTTCTGATGTCCTTCTTCAATTTCTTTCTCTACAAAAGTTTAAAGTTTTTTGTTGTAGAGATCTTTGGTGTCTTTGGGTAGGTTTGTTCCTAGGTTTTTTATTGTGTTTGAGCTATTTGTTGATTGGGAAGGTCCGCCTTGTATTCCTTGTCCAGTTGCTTGTTGTGTGTGTAAAGAAAGGAAACTGATTTTTTAAGGTTAAATTTTTTATCCTGCCACGTAAACTGAAGCTGTTAATCAGTTCTAGGAGTTTTCTGGCAGAGTTTTTTAGGCATCCCTTAAGTAAAACAATCATATCATCAGCAAAAAAAGGATAACTTGACTTTCCTCTTTTTCCAATTATACTCCTTTAACTTCGCTTTGTCGTGCCTTATTGCTCTAGCAGGTGATTCAAGCACTATATTGAAGAGGAGTAGTTACAGTGGGTGGCAGCCTAACCTTGAAAGGGAATTTCGTCATTTTCTCCATTTAGGATGATATTGCATGTGGGTTTCCTGTATATGGCTTTTGATTACATTGAGGAATGATCCCCCAATCCAATTCCCTCTAGGACTATTTTAAGCATGAAGGGATGCTGGATGATCAAAGGCGTTTTTCAAGCATCAATGAGAATGATGGTGGTGGATTTTTTTTTTATTCCATTTATGTTTTTGATGACGTTTATTGATTTTTGTATGTGAACCATGCCCCCCCTGCATCTCTGGTATGAAATCAACTTGGTCATGATGGAATGACCTTCTCGATGTGACTCTGTATGCAATTTGCCAGTACCCTGTTCAGAATTTTGGCATCTGTGTCTATTATGGAGGTGGGTCGAAATAGATTCTCCTTTTTAGATTGTATCTGTGGCCTGGTTTGGGTAATAGAGTGATGCTGGCTTCATGAAGGAATTTGGGAGAACTCCCTCTGATTGTATTCTTCGAAACAGTTTCAGTAATAATTGGTGTAGGTCTTTTTGAAATGGTTTATAAAATTCTGCCTTGAAACCGTCTGGGCTTGGGCTTTTTTGTAGTTGGGAGGTTTGTATTACTCTTCCATTTCTTCATGTGTTATGGGTCTGTTTGAAAGCGGTGATCTCTTCTTGGGTTGAGCTTTGGGATTCCCAGGATTTCAGATATTCATCCATTTCTTCTAAGTTTTCAAACTTGGTAAGTATAGTTTTTGAAGTAATGCCTGTATGATTTTCTTCTGGAGCTTTTCTTTGTCTGTTGTGATATTTCCCTTTTCATCATGGATTGTGATTGCTTGGAGTTGGTTCTTCTTTCTTTTGGTTAACTGGGCTAGAGGTCTAATCTGTTTATTCGTTCAAAGAACCAACTTTTGGCTTCATTGAGGTTTTTTGTATTCTTTTCTTTAGTTCCTTTTTCATTGTTTTTTTTGCTCTGATTTTTGTATTTCTTTCCTCTCTGTTGCGTTTTAAGGGTTTACATCATTTGTTGCCTTTGTCAAGTGCTTTTAGCTGTAGTGTTAGATCATTCACTTGGTCTTGCTCTTTCTTTTTTAATGAAGGCACCCAGGGCTTAAACTTCCCTCCTTAGACTGCTGTTTAAAGTATCCATAGTTTTGTTGTGGTGTATGGTCATTGTGCATTCAGTGGTTCAGGAAGGCTTTTATTTCTTTTTCTTACTCTTCCTTGAGCCCATTCAGTATTCCAAGAGTGTGTTGTTTTAGTCTCCATTGATCTTGTAAGGCAGTAAGGGTTATCCTGGTGTTGATGTTGAGCGTTTATTGCACTGTGTTCTATATAGAAATGCATGAAAGTCATGTCAACTTTTTTGTATTTTAAGAGGTTTTGGTTTTGGTCCCAGTATGGGTCTATTTTTGGAGAATTCTGTGGGGTGCTGAGTAGAAAGTTATTCTCTGGGTTAGGGTGAAATATTTGGTAGAGTACCGATGAGGTTCATTGGTTTATGCATATCATTTCAGTTCAATGTCTCTCTGGTTTATCTTTGGGCCACTTGACCTGTCCAAAGGACTCAGTGGTGTATGAAATCCCCGCTATATGAGTGTACTGGGGTTAGTCTGTGACCTGTGGTCCTGGAGAATTGTCTTTAGTAAAGTTTGTGGTGCCACCAGATTTGGATACTATATACTCATAATGTGTGAATCTTCTTGGTGAATTATCCTTTGATAAAAATGTATGGCCTTCTTTGTCCTTCTGATTCTTTTAGCTTTGAAATCTATTTTGTCTGAATATAAAATGCAACGCCTGCGTTCTTTTTGGTACCATTTTTTTTGGAATTTTTTTTTCTATCCTTTCACTTAAGGTGGTGCCTGTCCTGTGAAGGTAAAATGTGTTTCTTGTAGACACATATCAATGGGTTCTGTTTCTTTCATTCATCTTCATCTTTTTTGATTGGGGGATTTAGTCCATTAGTAATTTAAGGTTATGACTGATAGGTTTGTGTTGCTTCTTTTGCCTTATTATATCCATTTGGTTTTGGTTTAGGTTTTTGCTTCTGCAGTTATGCTTTATTGATTTCTCTTTCTAGGGTGCCTGGGGATGGGTTGCTCCTTTCTTCCATCCTTGAATTGCTTCAAGTATTCTCTGAAGGTTGGTTTTCTGGAAATGTATTCTTTCAATCTTGTTTATGTCATGGAAGGGTTTTCTCCTCTTTCAAGTATAATTGACATTTTTGCTGGTATAGAACCTGGGTGGCATCTATTGGTCTTTTAACACGGGGAATGCTTTGCTCCACATTCTTCTTGCTTTCATCATAGCTTGCACTGAGGAAGTCAGTTGTAATTCTGATAGGTTTCCCCTTATAGGTCACTTGTTTGTTTTCTCTTGTGGCTTTTAAGAATTTTGTCTTTGTTTTGGGTGGTCTAGCATTTTAACTATGATGTGGCATGAGAGTTTCTTTTCTGATCTTTTCGCTGTTGGAGTTCTATGTGCTTCTTGTATTTGTATTGGTTTGTCTTTTTTTAGTTTGGGGAAATGTTTCATCTATTATTCTGTTGAAGATCTGATCAATACAATTCTCTTGGGATTATTCTCCCTTCCTCTCCCCTTGATGTGGAGGTTTGATCTTTTCATAGTGTCCCACAGTTCTGGTTGTTCAACTTTTGTTATTTTTAATTTTTTCATAATCTTTTTGAGGTTATTAGTTTTCTGTGTTAATGCTTCCAGGTCTGATAGTCTTTGTTCTCTGCGTCCTCCATCTGCTTCTGAGGCTGTTTCCATTCCTTTCCTCTTGATTGGATGAGTGTTGTGATTTCCTTTTTCTTTCCTCGTCTGATTTCTTTAGTATTTTCCACTTCTTTTTGGAGCTTCTCAATCTCTTCCTGTAGCTCTTTTGCTTTGACGGTTGGCTTCTTATCTTTTTCAACAGGGCTCTTTTCAGTGTGTTCCACTCTCCTTCTTGAGTGCTTGTTCTCTTTTCTTAATTCTTTTCATTTGTTTCTTATAAATCTTCATTGTCTTTCTTTAAAACTATGTTCACAATTGTGTTTTTGATATCTATGTCCTGGGTCATCCCTGCGGGATCCCACTGTAGGAATCTTCCATGGGGTTGGTAGAGCTTGGTGTGGGATTATCCATCACCTTTCCCATATTGTCTCTTCTTCGTGTTCCTGGCATATGGGCTTCTCTTTGCCTGTATTCCAATGTGAGTCCCAAATGCCTCTTCACTGTGTTGAAGGTTTGCTTTGCTTGCCTCCTTCAGATGTGTTTGTAATTCAGGTTGGCCAGGGTGGTGTGGGGGCGTGGGGGGTGCTCTGTAGCCCACACCCTGGTACCTGCGCTTCAGGTGGTCTTGGGAGATCTCCCTCAGTTTGCTTTCTTATACAATACAGAACAACCTTTTCATGGGTAGCACTGACCACAGTGGAATGGGCCTTCCCATATCACTCAGCAATCAAGAAAATACCCCACAGGCATGGCCAGTCCAAGGGAGGAAATCCCCCTACGGAGGCTCCTTCAACCCAGGTGTGTCAAGTTGACAATGAAGCTGTCCAGTATAGCCAGAAAGAGAGCTTTAGAAATCCACAGAGATAGTAATAGTAACCCTGGCATCTTGCTCTAGTCTCTCCTTAGGGACCTGGTTCTTGTGATCTCTTTTGGAAGAATTCAGATGAGACACTGTAGTGTGGAAAGCAGTGTTTACTACACAGTAAATTGAAGCACCCTCAAAGGGGCAAGAGGAGACAATGGTCAAAGAGACCATTGTGCTGACCTGTATTTTAGGCATGCTTTATATCTCTCCTTTCTCCAGTAGGTGTCTTTGAAAGATATTTTCCTATCCAGGTGATGAAAAGGCCCATTTGTATTAACTCTTATGGGAAGGACAGTGGAATATCTTCTTTGGCAGAAAGCCTGTGGCTGGACAGAGATCTTATCATTAGTTGGGTATTTAAAACGCCATGTCTAGACCCAGGGCCAAAAACGGGACTCTGATTCCACTCTTTTGTCCAGTAATCAGAGATTTATTTTGGTTCATAGTTTTATAAGCTGCTGATTATGGGCTGGAGAGATGGCTCAGAGATTAAGAGCACTGGCTGCTCTTATAGAAGACCAGGTTCAGTTCCCAGTATCTTGTTTTGTTTTGTTTTGTTTTGTTTTTTCGAGACAGGGTCCCCCTGTAGCCCCAGCTGTCCTGGAACTCACTCTGTAGACCAGCTGGCCTCGAATTCACAAATATCCACCTGCCTCTGCCTCCCAAGTGCTAGGATTAAAGGCGTGCGCCACCATGCCCAGCTAGTTCCGGGTATCTACATGACAGATAACAATGGCCCATCATCTGTAACTCCAGTTCCAGAGGATCTATTGCCCTCTTCTGACCTCAGTGGGCATTGCATGACACAGGTGCACTTACATACATGCCAGGTGTAACACACATAAAATTTAAAAAATACAGGAAATATTTTTTAAAATGCTGCTGGTTATGTAGGAGGGAAGTCCATCCACAATGACTTCCAAGCCTGTCAATATCTAACTAGCTACCTAAAAAGATATCTGACAAAGTGCTGAGAAAAGGGGCTGGGGAGATGGCTCAGCGGTTAAGAGCGCCTACTGCTCTTGCAGAGGACCTGGGTTTGATTTCCAGAACCAAAGTGGCAGGTAAGAACTGTCTTTAACTCCAGTTCCAGGGGACTCTGACGCCCTCTTCTGACCTCCGCGGCATTGCATGACACGGGTGCACCAACCTACATGCAGACAGTACACTCATACACAAAAAATAATAACTAAATTAAAAAAAAAGTGCTGAGAAAAAAACCCATGACCCAAACAAACAAAGTAAGCACAGCATACGTCCAGCTGTGCAGCTCCACGATGGAGAGAGGGAAGCAGAAGACTCGTCCAAAAAGTTAACAATGGTTCTGGTAAAAAAAAAAAAAAAAAAAAAAAAAAAAAAAAAAAAAAAAGGGTCTAGGAGGGATGGAGGATGACTCAGCAGTTAAGAGCAGGGCTGCTCTTGGGAGGACCTGGGCTCATTGCCAGAACCCATATGGTAGCTAACAACTGTCTGTAACTCCAGTTCCAGGGGACCCCCACATCCTCTTCTGGCCTGCACAGTTACATCTATATACATGCAGCCAAAACTTCCATGCACATAAAAATTTTTCTTAATTAGAAAAAAACAGAAAAAAGACCAAGAATTCTATCTCCAAGAAGGCCTACAGTCCTCCCCCCGTTCCCCCCCCCCAAACTCAAAACTGGTTGTAGGCTTTGGTGAGACTGTGATTTTCCCTGTAGGGAGACTTTTGGTGGGGGGGAGTTATTTTATTTTATTTCATTTCTTAGACTACTGTCTTCCATCCTTTCATTCTAGGTAGTGCACACCTTGAAAGTGAGATGAGTTTCTTGAAGACAACAAAAGGATGGATTTTTTTCTTTCTTTTCTTTTTTCTTTTTTTTATTGAGGTGTTTGTGTATTGTCAGACATCATTTTCATTTCATGTCAGGCATATTCCCCTTTCCTTCTCCCCACCCCACCCCAGATCATGCACTCTGCCATAACTGTCTGTGCATCTTTCTCTCAGCCTTTTTTTATTTGAACTTGACACATTTTTCCTCCATTAATTTATAGTCTTGTAGGTTGTTGCCAACTTTTTCTTCTAATCACCTTCAGGGTTTCAAGCTTCACGTTGAGATCTTCGATCCACTTGGAGTTGATTTTTGTACAGGGTGAGGGGTAGGGATTAATTTGTTCTTCTAAAAATGTGATCCATTTTGCTAGCACCATTTGCTGAAGATGCTATCTTCCTCCATTGAGGGTTTTTTGCCCCTTTGTCAAATGTGAGGTGGATGAAATTGTATGAGCTCAAGTTTGGATCTTCAATTTTGTTCCATTGGTCAATGGGTCTGTTTCGTGCCAGTACCAGGCTGTTTTTATGACTATGGCCCTGTAATATAGCTTGAAGTCTGGTAGGGCCAATCCCCCCTTATTACATTTTTCACTCAGGGTTGCTTTAGCTATTTGGGGTGTTTTTAAGGATTTTTTTCCAATGAAGAAACTCATAGGGATTTTGATTGGGATTGCATTGAATCTGTATATCAACTTGGATAAAATGGACATTTTACTATATTAATTTTCCCAACCATGAGCATGAGAGATCTTTCCATCTTTTGTGATGTCATTTTCAATCTCCTTCCTCAGGGATGTTTTTTTTGAGACAGGGCTTCACTATGCATCCCTGGCTGACCTGGACCTTGCTACATAGACTAGGCTGGCCTTAACTTCACAGAGATCTGCCTGCATTTGCCTCTCCCAAGTGTTGAGATTCAAGGCGTGTGCCACCTCCCTGGTCATTGAAGTGAGAGACTGTTATGGCTAACACATCTTCATATTGGTTGAAAGTTTGCAGTAGAAATTATCTTTATTTTTATCGATACATCCCAGAGTCTGGGTAAGGCCATAAGCCCCAACCCTTTTGTTTTGAGGTGTCTTCAGGGAGTGAGTACTCATCATGGGCAAGAAGACTTGAAAAACTCATCTGTAGGCAGGCTGGGAGATTGCCCAGTGGTTAAAGCACTTGCCACAGAGCAGCAAGTATGAAGACCAGAGGTTAGATTCCCAGAACCCACATTAATGCTGAGTGGGCATGGCAGGCCACCTGTGATTCCAGAGGATCCCTGAAGCAAGCTGGCTGTCTATGCTAGCCCTACCAGTGAACTCTGTGTTCAAGGGAGAAACCGTGCCTCAATAAACAAGGTGGAGAGCACTGAGAAGGTCTCTCAGTGTCAACCTGGGGCCTCCACAGTCATGTGAACAATCTGTACACATATACAATCATTACATACATCACAATGAAAAAGAAAAAAATCCACTTATATTAGTTACTTCTATCATTATTTTGACAATATACCTGATCAAAGCAACTTAGGAAGAGTTTATTTTGGCTCACAGTTTAAGAATTCAATCCAGCAAGGAAGGAAGTCAGTGTCACAGGGGCTCCAAGCAGTGTGTCACATTGTGCCAACCACCAGCAGAAAATGGTTAATACTATTCTCAATTAGCTTCTTCTTCTCTTATGCAGTTCAGGACCAACCCAAGCCCAGGGATGGTACTTCCTTCCTTCCTATTGGGTGGGTCTTCCCACCTGAATTAATCAACAATCATGCTCAGAGTCTAACCTGGTGTGCTTGGAGACTTGTAGAAGTCTATCTACATCCCGTGAAGCTGTAAGTCAATGCTGACCATACCACCACCTCTGACCACCTCCAAGCAGCAGCAGTCAAGTGACATTGTTTGTACCACAGGACAACTAGGACGGTGACTGAGGTGCAGTAACGGAGGAATGAGCGATGCCCCACAGAAGAGTCTCAGAACTCATCGCTCCTGGACCACTGTCCGTTTTCGTTTACATTATCAGCCAGACACAACCTAGAGTCCTCTGAAAGGAGAAGCCTCGCATGAGGAAGTGACTAGCTCAGACAGGCTTGTGAGTGGCTTGTGACTAGCTGAGACTAGCTTGTGACTATCTCAGGCAGGCTTGTGGGCATTTCTCTGAGCAACTGTCATGATTATTAATTAACAGGTAGGCCCAGCCCACTGTGGGTGGCACCACCCACTAGGCTAACCAGCATCATTCTTCCATGGTTTCTACGTACTGTCTTTTGGCCCCCCCCCCCTAATGAGTCAAGTTCCTTAACTGGAGGTAATGTTGCATTGAATAGCCAGCAGTCCTGCTTTAGGCTTCTGCCCTAGTTCCTGGCCCTGATTTCCTTTTTTTTTTTTTTTTCTTTTTCATATATATATATATGAAGAATTAATCAATCTAGAACCGCATGCCCCCACCCGCAGCCACAGATCAGATGTATTCTGCCGAAACATGAGACTCATCAATCTCCTCCACGTCTTTCCCAAANGGATTCCCCTGGAACTGGAGTTCTCCTGGAATTGGAGTTTCAGACGGTTCTCGGCTGCCATGTGGGTGCTGGGGATCGAACCCAGGTCCTCTGTAAGAGCGGTCGGCGCTCTTAACCGCTAGGCCATCTCTCCAGCCCCAGGTAATTTGTCTTCTTCTTTTTTTTTAGTAGTACTTTATATATTCTTGACGTTAATGCTCTGTCAGATGTATCACTGGTAAAGATTTCCTCGCACTCTGTGGGTTTTCTCTTCTCCTCCTTGATTGTTTCTTTCACTGTACAGAAGTTTTTGAGTTTTATGAGGTCCCATTTGTTGACTGTTGACCTTACTTCCTGTGCAGATGCTGTCTGATTTAGAAAGTATTTTCCTACGCCTATGTCTTGTAGGTTGTTGCCAACTTTTTCTCCTATCACCTTCAGGGTTTCAGGCTTCACGTTGAGCTCTTTGATCCACTTGGAGTTGACTTTTGTACAGTGTGATAGGTAGGGATTTAATTTTGTTCTTCTACAAATGATGATCCAATTTTGCTAGCACCATTTGCTGAAGATGCTATCCTTCCTCCATTGAGGGTTTTTTGCCCCTTTGTCAAATGTGAGGTGGATGAAATTGTATGAGCTCAAGTTTGGATCTTCAATTTTGTTCCATTGGTCAATGGGTCTGTTTTCGTGCCAGTACCAGGCTGTCTTTATGACTATGGCCCTGTAATATAGCTTGAAGTCTGGTAGGGCAATCCCCCCTATATTACATTTTTCACTCAGGGTTGCTTTAGCTATTTGGGGTGTTTTGTAAGGATTTTTTTCCAAGTGAAGAAACTCATAGGGATTTTGATTGGGATTGCATTGAATCTGTATATCAACTTGGATAAAATGGACATTTTTACTATATTAATTTTCCCAATCCATGAGCATGAGAGATCTTTCCATCTTTTGATGTCATTTTCAATCTCCTTCCTCAGGGTTTTTTTTTTTGAGACAGGGCTTCACTATGCATCCCTGGCTGACCTGGACCTTGCTACATAGACTAGGCTGGCCTTAACTTCACAGAGATCTGCCTGCATTTGCCTCCCAAGTGTTGAGATTCAAGGCGTGTGCCACCTCTCCTGGTCATTGAAGTGAGAGACTGTTATGGCTAACACATCTTCATATTGGTTGAAAGTTGCAGTAGAAATTATCTTTATTTTTATCTGATACATCCCAGAGTCTGGGTAAGCCATAAGCCCAACCCTTTATGTTTTGAGGTGTCTTCAGGGAGTGAGTACTCATCATGAGCAAGAAGACTTGAAAAACTCATCTGTAGGCAGCTGGGGAGATTGCCCAGTGGTTAAAGCACTTGCCACAAGAGCAGCAAGTATGAAGACCAGAGGTTAGATTCCCAGACCCACATTAATGCTGAGTGGGCATGGCAGGCCACCTGTGATTCCAGAGGATCCCTGAAGCAAGCTGGCTGTCTATGCTAGCCCTACCAGTGAACTCTGTGTTCAAGGGAGAAACCGTGCCTCAATAAACAAGGTGGAGAGCACTGAGAAGGTCTCTCAGTGTCAACCTGGGGCCTCCACAGTCATGTGAACATATCTGTACACATATACACATTCATGCACATACACACATGAAAAAGAAAAAAATCCACTTATATTAGTTACTTCTATCATTATTTTGACAATATACCTGATCAAAGCAACTTAGGAAAGAGTTTATTTTGGCTCACAGTTTAAGAATTCAATCCATCAAGGAAGGAAGTCAGTGTCACAGGGGCTCCAAGCAGCTGGTCACATTGTGCCAACCACCAGACAGAAAATGGTTAATACTCATTCTCAATTAGCTTCTTCCTTCTTATGCAGTTCAGGACCAACCCAAGCCCAGGGATGGTACTTCCTTCCTTCCTATTGGGTGGGTCTTCCCACCTGAATTAATCAACAATCATGCTCAGAGTCTAACCTGGTGTGCTTGGAGACTTGTAGAAGTCTATCTACATCCCGTGAAGCTGTAAGTCAATGCTGACCATACCACCACCTCTGACCACCTCCAAGCAGCAGCAGTCAAGTGACATTGTTTGTACCACAGGACAACTAGGACGGTGACTGAGGTGCAGTAACGGAGGAATGAGCGATGCCCCACAGAAGAGTCTCAGAACTCATCGCTTCCTGGACCACTGTCCTAGTTCGTTTACATTATCAGCCAGACACAACCTAGAGTCCTCTGAAAGGAGAAGCCTCGCATGAGGAAGTGACTAGCTCAGACAGGCTTGTGAGTGGCTTGTGACTAGCTGAGACTAGCTTGTGACTATCTCAGGCAGGCTTGTGGGCATTTCTCTGAGCAACTGTCATGATTATTAATTAACAGGTAGGCCCAGCCCACTGTGGGTGGCACCACCCCTAGGCTAACCAGCATCATTCTTCCATGGTTTCTACTGTACTTCTTTGGCTATGAGTCAAGTTCCTTAACTGGAGGTAATGTTGCATTGAATAGCCAGCAGTCCTGCTTTAGGCTTCTGCCCTGAGTTCCTGCCCTGATTTCCTTTTTTTTTTTTTTTCTTTTTCATATATATATATATGAAGATTATCAAATCTAGAACCCATGTCCCCCACCCCACCACAGCTCATGTATTCTGCCAAACATGCTTTTCATCTCTTCCTCAGTCTTTCTCAAAACCTGATTTCCCTTAATGATGGACTATGACCTGGAAGTATAAGACAAATACATATTTTCTTTCCCTAAGTTGCTTTTGGTCAGAGTGTTTTCCACAGCAACAGAAAGCTAACGAGAACAACCATACAACAGAAAGCTAACTAGAACAACCATCTATGGACAGTCAGTACTTCTCAGAAGAGACAGGGTTCATGGTTTGGATTTCCTTGATGGGGGATAGGGGAAATATTGACACTCATCCTATGAGGCTGGTTGTAGAATTCACATACATAAATTGTGAAACTTTCTGTCTAGCCAGTCAGCCCATGTTTAGTACACTAAGGGGACAAAATTAATAAACTGATCAAAATAATCAAACTGCTTTGAAACTTTGGAACTGAATTAGGTTCTGTTTGATTGTGATGGAAATAATTCCAGTATCACATTCATCCAAGGCACGCTGAGTTTTGACACCCTCTGAGTAACTGATTTGTATAGGTATAAGAGGTGGGTAGATTTCCTGGCATAGATCTCAAAATTTTGTTTCTTCCAAATTCTTGGTTTACTCCCAAGAAGTGTTTTAGTCAACATTTAGTTAGCTGATTAAACTCTTCCAGAAGTATAAAGAAGATCTTAGAAATAGTCAGGGGTAGCTTGCATTCAATAATATGGTGACATCTATCACATATGGTGTGAGGTGGGTCTCACAGTTGGCAGTGCAACCACAGGAGTGCATTTCTTGACTAGAGATGTCACGTCCAGAAAGAGAGCTTCTTAGAGCATGGAGGTTTACAGAGCAATGGAGTGTATCTTCTTGCTTGTAGGCTTATGTGGACCGCATATACAGTGTTTTCTTTTCTTTCTTTCTTTCTTTCTTTCTTTCTTTCTTTCTTTCTTTCTTTCTTTCTTTCTTTCTTTCTTTCTTTCTTCCTTCCTTCCTTCCTTCCTTCCTTCCTTCCTTCTTTCTTTCTTTCTTTCTTTCTTTCCTTTCTTTCATTTATTTATTTTGGTCTTTTTGAGACAGGGTCTCCCTGTAACCCCAGCTGGCCTGGAACTCGCTTTGTAGACCAGACTGGTCTTGAACTCACACACAGAGATCTGCCTGCCTCTGCCTCCCAAGTGCTGGGATTAAAGGTGTATGCCGCTATGCTCGGTGTGTTCTATTTCTAAAGTGGAGGCCTTATTTCTCTTCCTCACCTAGCCCTCTATGGATGATGCTTACTAATATTTTAAACCCACTTCTTGACTCAGAGCAGCATTTTCAGTGGGCTTTGTAAAACATGTCTTTTACAACATCATGTGGGAACACAATGTGTCCTTTGAGCTTTTGTGGATTAGCTAAGAGCCCACATCTGGAGAAAATTCTGTCCATAAAAACAAATCCTAACTGTCTGTTTCTCTCTCCCGGAAGTCTGAATCATTCAACCCTTGGAAACCATTCAGATTCAGAGGTTTCTGAGCCCCAGGTAGGTGTGTAGTCAGATTCTGCTGTTGTGTTTTAGGCAAGAATACAAAGGAGCACATGTGAATACCTGAAGCATGTAATAAATAGCCCATCCTGGAACAAGTTCTTAATTTCATTTCTGAGATGTGACATCTTTGCTAGATGAATTTAAATCAAAGTGACACACTTGGGGCTGGAGAGATAGCCTAGAGGTTAAGAGCACCGACTGCTCTTGCAGAGGACCCGGGTTCAATCCCCAGCACCCACATGGCGGCTGAGAACCATCTGTAACTCCAATTACAGGAGAACTCCAGTTCCAGGGGAATCTGAGACCCTCTTCTGACCTCTGCGGCATTGCATGACACGGGTGCACAAACCTACATGCAGACAGTACATTCATACACATACAAAAATAAATAAATTAAAAAAAACAAAAAACAAAATGACGCATTTAGTGCCAGGCACGGCAGTGCATAACTATAATCTCAGCACTTGAGAGGTGAAGACAAAAGAATTATAAATCAGAGGCCAGCTTGGACCACATAGCAAGACCCTGTGTCAAAATCAAAAGGCTGAAGAGGAATCTCAGTGTTAGAATGCACATCTAGTATGTTCAAGGGCATGTATTGATCTCCTAGCACTTGAGAGACAAAAACTCCCGAACAAAAACAAAGAAGACATTTAGATGAGAAGTTAGCCATCTATGATTAAAATGTGCAAGTTGCTGTGAAAAAAAAAACCTTTTCTCCTATATTCTCTATTGCTTTCTCTTACCATTTGTGACCAACCTCTTTTCACCTTGATGAGCTCAATGATCTCCTGTTCCATCTAAACGGTGCCTGTCTTCATCTTCATCTTAAGCCATTTTCTTTGACCTACTTGGCTTCTACTCTAAACGTTGGTTGTTGTTGTTGGATGTAGAGGCTACAGAATGATTTAAAAATTTTCAGCCTATCCATAAGTCTCCAGGCAATTGTGTAGCATGCAAAAGGTTTAAAATACCCAAATGTAGACAATAAGATGGGCAAATGCAGGTCAAGCCAGTGTGTTTTGTTTCCCCCACAGAAGGAAGTTGTATAGAACATTTAAATAACTGGAGGGAACAATTCTAACTGCAGGACAATGAAGTTTAGTGGCAGAATTGATGTGTTAGAAACCTACAGCCAGCAGACAAAATAGATGCCAAGTAAAAAGCCCAAGGCATTTTGGTTCACACCCATGAGCGGTGAGAAGGGTGAAGACTAAAGGGTACAAGTTTCACTTCTCACACTTAAAAAAATAAGTCATCCCTCATCATCACGGCAGAGATGTGAAATGCCCAAGTTATTTCAAAAAGAGAGGCATGAAACCGAAGAGTGTCTTTTTTTCTGAAAGAAGCAAAAATATTAATTTCAGACAAAGTATCTTCGTACACAAATGCACTTATTTTTAGCTGTGATCAATAGGCATAGCTCAGAAGTAGCCAATCACAACTGCAGGGATTCTAAATTTCCTCATAAACAAGATATGTATGTAGTTTCCTGGAATCAATTCTGGGGTTGTTTATCCTAACAAATCAGATGATACAACATCACCAAATTCAGCCCTCAATAAACAGGGTAAGTTGTAAGCTTTAATGAAATAGAATTTTTTTTTTTTTTTGAGACAGGGTCTCAAGTCTCCCAGGCTCTAAAACTCACTTTGTAGCTGAGGAGGGCCTTGAACTCTTTATCCTCTTGGCTGCACCTTTTTTTTTTAATTTTTTATTTATTTATTTATTTTTATGTGTATGAATGTATTGTCTGCATGCAGGTCTGCGCACCCGTGTCGTGCGACCTTTAAAGTGCTAGAATTACAGGCATAGCACCATGCCCAGCTTATGAAAAAGAAACTTAATGAATGTATAGAGGCATATGTTTATGTAAATGAAGCAGGAAAAACACTCAATAGCATATATGCCAAAATCATAACCTTAAATCTTCCCTTTCCTTTTCCCAATTGCATAAACACAGACCGAAAATAAAATAAAATGAGAACTAACGAGTATTACTATGTTTAAAATCCCTAGATTTTAAACTTGGCAAGAATGCTTGCTATATTGAGGCTTAGCAAAACTTCTTAAATGAATGAGCCTACTGAGTATACTTGTTAAGAATATAAATGCCCTGATTATAACACTAAGTCATATAAAAATGCTGGTTTTCTTCCCTTCTGATCTGTTTTCTGAAGAGCAGTTCTGGGCATGGCATACTTTATCTTGTGCATACTGCTGTCCTCTGCTCTTCAGGATCTCAGGCCCCTCCAAATATTGGCAGTACCTGCATCTTTAGATGATGATTCAATGAATACAACTTTTTTTTAAGTTACCAGAAAGACAAGTTTGCTGAATCTACCTCATTCCTGCAGTCTCATAAAAATAGTTTGATATCTGGAAAATTAAAAAAAATTCTATTAGATTCTTTTCATACAGTTTTGGTATTAGACCATGTATGTGTGTGTTGGTACGCATGTGTCTGTTATGTATTGAGCGGCCATTGAAGATAATATTAGCAAAGTAAATGAAACTTGTTAATTAACATGAGACTTTTTCTTTTTTTATCTTTTTATGTGTATGAATGTACTGTCTGTATGTAGGTTGGGGCACCCGTGTTGTGCAATGCTGTGGAGGTCAGAAGAGGGTGTCGGATTCGCCTGGAACTGGAGTCAAAGACGGTTCTTAGCTGCCATGTGGGTGCTGGGAATCAAACTTGGTCTTCTGCAAGGGCAGTCGGTGCTCTTAACCACTGAGCCATCTTTCCAGCCCTGCATGAGGCTTTTTCAAAATCCAGTACAGAAATATGGTATGACAAAATCCTTGCTTGAAATGGATCATAACCATCCTTGAAATATCCTATTAACCAGACAATCATCCCATTTTGAAAAGCTTAAAAAAAATCCAAGAAAAACACCTTGCCCACCATCAAATTCTCTCCCCTACTTTTTTCTAACAGTTGTTAGAATATTTGCATGAACAATTTAGCAAACTTGAAGGTCATTTAAATCAATAATTCCAATTGGATATTGTTTCTAATTCACACCACAAATTGAAAAGGGTCCAGACTTTACAATATTATCAGCTACTCCCCTCT
The DNA here is from genome assembly GCA_009823505.1 of Rhizomys pruinosus. Classification (NCBI taxonomy): domain Eukaryota; kingdom Metazoa; phylum Chordata; class Mammalia; order Rodentia; family Spalacidae; genus Rhizomys; species Rhizomys pruinosus. Next base: position 50,240 of record VZQC01002135.1, on the reverse strand, counting down.
TCAAATGTTTAGGGTTTTCTTTGAAACTTGATTGCTTTGAATCAATTCAGGACCTATAGCTTCTATAATCCGTAGTATGCAAGTTTACGACTGCAAATTATAAATGTTTTTCCACAAAAGACTTTGAGAAATACAATCGATAACTTTATTCCTTCTCATCACATCACCCTTTTGGAGGGGGAGGTATGTGATGTGTGTGTGTGTGTGTGTGTGTGTGTGTGTGTGTGTGTGTGTGTGTGCTGAGTTTCTTTATCACTCTCCATGTTACTCTTTGAGACAGTGTCTCTCGCTGAATCTGGAGCTCAGTGATTAGCTCAATCTGCTGGCCAGCGAGCTCTGAGGATCCACCTGCTTGCATTCCACAGTGCTGGAGTTACAGATGAACCCTGCCCTGCCTGGCTTTCCCTTTTTCACGTTGGTGCTGAGGATCCAAGGCCAGGCCCAAATGGGAAGGAAAGAAGGGCTTTCTCCAGGGACCTCCCAGCAGCGCCCAGCAGGCTGTGTTAAGAAGGCTCTGTGCTCCAGCATGCATCTTTCCTGGGTCAAGACCATGAGACTGTCCTCTCGATGTTACTAAAGAAAATCATCTCAGAAAATTGCTGTAAGCGTCTCTTTATGACAATGTCAAGTGTCAGATGCTGAGAAGAGCTCTTTCTTCAAACTTTCTCTAACATCCCAGCCTTCCCCAGGTCTCAGCACAGCAGAAACAGCAAATGGTTAACACTGGCAGTTTTGCCTCGAAGGATGACTGGCTGCTTGGAACTACATGGCTGGAATCCAGGGAGAAATATGCTAAATTCTCATCTTAAAAGGAAGCTTTCTGAGTTCCTAGACTGATGGTCCATATGGATAAAACTGGCTCAGCCCAGGATTGACCTCTCTCTCTATCTCTCTTTCCTTCCTTCCTTCCTTCCTTCCTTCCTTCCTTCCTTCCTTCCTTCCTTCCTTCCTTCCTTCCTTCCTTCTTCCCTCCCTCCCTCTCTCTCTTTCTTTTCTTTCTTTCTTTCTTTCTTTCTTTCTTTCTTTCTTTCTTTCTTTCTTTCTTTCTTTCTTTCTTTTTCTCTTTCTTCCTTCCTTCCTTCCTTCCTTCCTTCCTTCCTTCCTTCCTTCCTTCCTTCCTTCTTCCCTCCCTCCCTCTCTCTCTTTCTTTTCTTTCTTTCTTTCTTTCTTTCTTTCTTTCTTTCTTTCTTTCTTTCTTTCTTTCTTTCTTTCTTTTTCTTTTTTCTTTCTTTCACTCTCCCCTTTTCCTTCCTTCTTTCTTTTCTTCTTCTTACAGGCTCTCACTCTGTTGTTCAGGCTTCCCTGGAACTTGTGTGTAGCCCAGACTTGCCCTGAACTCTCAGTCTTCCTGACTTTGCCCCCTGATTGCTGGCCTTACAAGTGTGTTTCACCACACTGGGCTTTCATCTCAGGATTTTTCCTTTGAGAAACTAAGAACTCAACTGTAGCAGGTTTCACAGAAAAGGTGTGTTTTCCAATCATGCATCTATGAGCTGGGAATGTAGCTTAGTGCACTGACTCACCATGTCTAGTGCTCTGGGTTCCTTCACCAGCATTGCAGAATGAAGAAGTAAAATAACAACAAAGCTTCTGATCACATATATTTTGTTTAGGAAGGTTAAGTAAAACTAAATAAGTGCCTAATTTTCAACACCAATGAACACAGCGTGGCTCATGTCTGGGATATATTTGTGAAACACACAACTACAGTAGTAAAACCTGCTAATACGTAAATATTCAAACTGAAGAATCTACTACTTTCCTGCCCTCTAAATATATATTTTAAGCAGCTAAGTTGGTGCTGTGAATCAGTAGCCATTTTTTTTTCTGATTCCTATAAGTTGTGTGAACTTCAGGCAGAAATAGCTCATTTACCAATGGTGAATCTGGGTAATTATTTCTTCACAGTTCTATAGGGTCAGAACATGGCATTATTGCAACTACATATTATGGTCTCTTGAGAGTAGCTTTGGGGGACCTGCATTTTGGTTGCGTCTTCTGAGCCACAGTTCCAATTTGTAGCCTTTGAACTTGGGATCGTCCTGCTTCAGCCTCTCAGGTGCTGGGATTCCAGATATGCACCATCAAGCCCAGTTAAAGGAGGCCTGAGTTTTCATGACTTAAGCCATCTACCCTCAGGCTGGGGAATGTGATTACTGCTGAACCTCAACATCAGGCTATGATGATTCACCTTTGATGTCCACCTGAAAGAAGGGATTCCTAACACATTACAACATAAGCACGATGTCCTAGGCAGAGTTCTAAAGTCCTATGACAGGACATGGCCCAAAGTCCCTTCTAAATTTAGACAGGACTCTGACTTGCCACTTCATGCCTGCCATCTTCCAGGCACCCCAGCCTCCCAGGCGAGTCCACAGAGAGGCAGCAGAAGCACAAACGCCTGGCTCCTCGGCAGCTGGGAGCATTAACTTCCATGCATTCTCCTTGCAGTAAAACAACAGTCCAGGGTAGAAAGCAACACACTGTGTTCTAGGGAGGATACAGAACAGAGAAGTTTATTTTACACCATCCGTCCAAGAAAACAATCGCCATAAACCAGTGCAAGATGTGCAACCGAATCAGTAAATGTGTCTCAGCTCTGAGAGCCCAAATTGGTGATTTCCTCTCCTGGTCCTTGATTGGGCTAGTAGGCCCTTGGCCGAAGCTGCCCCTCGGCTTGTACCCCAAACAGAAACATTCAACCAATTTGTATCAGGTTATTTTTACAATTCATACCAGGATGTGTACAAGGGACTGGGAAAACCATACCGAATGAATGGTAAGTGATCAGTGCTTAACATAAATACAAGGGGCAGCACGGGCGGGCAAGAATCCACAGTTTCAATAAATACAAGTGTAACAAGCATGGGTGTATCTCAATTCGGTGGAATTAATCTGCATAATAATTCAGCATCATACAAAATCTAGCAGGGCGGTTGAGCAGTGATTGGCGAAATGTTCACAATAACTTATGCCCTTGAGCCAGTCTGCGGTTAACACACTCTGTGGTTTCCACAGCATCAGTTCTCTGCTTTCTCCCTCCCTGGCCACCCCTCCCGGAGGGGAGGGGTGAGACTGGCCAGCCTGGCGGTGGCATCCTGTGAAGAAAGACGTTCGCCCAAGAGCCTGCTGTCAGGGTCCAGTGTACTCCATACCAAGCGGCAAATTGGGACTTCATTGACGACATCTGTGCAAAATGTGCTTCTCTCCATTTTCCAAGAAACCAGTGTCTGGAACTCCTGCCCAGAGAACAGTGGTGGCCTCTGGAGCACTCCCTGCCACCCCAAATGCCAAGCAACAAGAGTACATCAAGGACTCACACGCCTGGGAAGTTTCTATCATTGACTGCCTGGCGCCTTGCGGATGGACGGTTAGCCAGGGCCCCTTGTCAAAAGGCCTCAGGCAGGCTAAAACTATTGCTTGAAAAACTAGAAAGAACCTAGTGAGAAAGAGATGGTCATAGCGAACAATGTGCGAAGCAGGTTTCTTCCTCTAACACCTTATGCCGCGCTAGGTGCCACCCTCAGGACTTCGGCGTGGTGGTCCTTGGGCAGAAAATGTCATGCGTTAATTTCCTGGTGGCCTCACTCAGTGGTTTGCCAACAAATTGCTAAATCCACTGAAGCTCCCACATGCCTGGTGTTCACCCCCAGGAGACACATAGTACAGTCTGTGGATCATCTATTAAGCCAGAGCTCAGTGAAAGAAGACACAAGGGGAGTCCTTCATCTCTGGAAGAAAAGTAATAAATGGAGAACTCCTCAAAATAAGACAATCCCTCAAACCCAGCAACCTAGGAATCACCTCCGAACAGAACAATCCCAAACACTCCCTGCCATCAATGACCCTCTTCTCTCTGTTTCCTCAATAGTCTCTGGTGATAAATTAGGGTATCTTCTGCGAAATAACTTAAAAAAGGAAGGACTGGAGTAAGTTGTGCCTGGCTTGGGCCAGTTAGCAGCCAGTTTTGTTCTAGAATCTCAGTCACTGTTCAAAAATGGAGCTTGAAATTTCACGTGGATATTGGATGTCTTCACATGGAGGAGGCAGGGAGGGAACTGGGTGGGGCAGGGGAGAGGATCTGGGTAGGAGGTAGGACCAAGGATGTTGGGGAGCAAAAGAGGTGGCAGGGAGAACCTGGGCCACTAGGACAGGAGCGGAGGCCTGTGGACAGCACGGGACAGATGGACGCTGCGGCCCCGGGGCCTCCCCTTGCATGACTCAGGTGCGGCCGGGCCTCGTATTGCACAGAAAAGAAGGAGCTGGGCCTTGGCAGGTGGCCTGGCAGATCGTTAGTCCCCACACATGGGCAAGTTCACAAAGGTGAACACGTTGAACTCTGTCATGATGGAGAAGCACAGGAACACACCGTACAGGAAGAGGCACCCACACCCCAGCTTCTTGTCCAGCTGCCATTTGTTCAGGTGAACGCCAAACACCTGCAACACAGAGAATGGGTCAGAGAGTGCTTGTGAGGGTGGTCTGGGGAAGGGGCTGTGGGTGCTGGGTCAGGCGGGTTCCAGTTTCTTTGAGTCCTCAACATCCATCTCTTAGATGGTGCCAAGTAGAATCAAAATCCAGAGAAGAAGCCGGAACCTGTAGGTTGTGGTCACCTTTGTCAACAAATAAAAATGACAGGACAAGGGCTGGAGAGATGGCTCAGTGGTTAAGAGCACTGGCTGCTCTTAGAGTAGACCTGGGTTCAGTTCCCAGCACCTACATGGTGGCTAACAACCACCCATAACTCTAGTTCCAGGAGATCCAACATTCTCTTCTGACCTCTGTGGGCAATTGCATTGCATTACACAGGTGCACTTACAGGTACAGAGTCAATACACTCATACACATGAAACAAAAATAATAAATAATTTATAAAAATGACAGGATCAACAAACCAAGTGGTCTAGGCTCATCCCGAGCTTCAGCCTGGCAAGCCCCTTGCCGTGCCCAAGCCATGCGGCTACACACATTTACATTCAAGTGAAGTAAGATGAAAAAATGCAGCTCCTTAGGTGCAGTAGCCTCACCTTAGATCTTCCAAGCTGTTCAGACAGTGGTTACTCTGCAGTGCTAATGCACATGTTTCATTTGGTAACGTTCCATGAGAGAAGGCAGTAGCCTTGACTTTGTTACTACCAATAGAAGAAACAGCTGGTGTCCCGAGGCCAATATTCCTATGTTCCTTTCTCTCCAGTTCATTTCCTTTGGTAATCCAACTCCCACAACTCTGCAAACCTCCCATGATCTACAAGTTATTGACTCCATCAGAGTCTCTTTCCTTGCCTTGCCCTCTTTCCATTCCAGTAATCACTCCCAGCTATCTGCCTCCATTCTCTGAGCCCCCCCCCCTTCACTTGGTTTCCTTGTGGTCCTTCAGCTCAAACTATGTCTCCTTCTGGCCACTGAGGCTAGAGGACAATGCCCATCTACAGGGTCTCACTGATGTCAGGTGGGTTATTAATGCTTTAAAACAAGCATCCTGTCCTGCCCTGGTCCCTGCCTGTCCTGGCCTTGGATGGCAGGGACCATCTCATCACTCCTGTCTCTCCCTTCATTTGCTTCTATTCACAGAGCTCTCAACCACCACTGATTTCCCAGCTTCTTTCCTATTAGTGAAGATCCCTTCCCGTCCCCAATCACAGCCAATGCCATGTGTGCTATGGATCCCAGCAATCAGTGTTTAAGGATGTTGTTCTGACAACCCTTCTCATCCTCTTCTTCAACCCCTGGATTATTTTAGTTGGTATACAGGCATGCTATGATACCTTTTACTTTAAAATGCAGTGCTTTTTAAAAATATTCCATTTCTGGGGCTGGAGAGATGGCCTAGCAGTTAAGAGTGCCGACGCTCTTGCAGAGGACCCGGGTTTGATCCCCAGCACCCACATGATGGCTGAGAACCGTCTGTAACTCCAATTCCAGGAGAACTCCAGTTCCAGGGGAATCTGAGACCCTCTTCTGACCTCCGTGGCATTGCCCGACACGGGTGCACAGACCTACATGCAGACAGTACATTCATACACATAGAAAATAAATAAATAAAAATAAAAATAAATAAAAAAACTTGTAATTAAGAAAAATATTCCATTTCTTTCCATCCTTAACAAATTGCCCTACAGATAATTTGAAAGAGCTATGAATATAAAGTGTCTTTAGCTTTTCCTCCCATTCTTCTCAGATTGCTTCACTCAACTTGCCCCATTATTGGACAAAACCACCCCATGTCAAGATCACCAATGAGATAAGCATTATTTCCTACATTAACAGCCCCCACAGGGTGGATCTCGCGTGGCACAGCTGATCACTTCTCACCTGAAACACTATCTCCACGTGAGTTCTAAGATGGCACATTCTGCTGGTTCTCATTTTCATTCAATAACCATCTTTTCTCTGCTTTGTAATCTCCAGACCCTAGGCCAGCCTTGAACTCTTAATCCTCCTGCCTCAGTTTCCTGCTTGCTGGGATCACAGGCGTGTACCACCCCATCAATGGTTCTGTTTTCTGTTTGTTTGTTTGTTTGTTTGTTTGTTTGTTTTCAGGCATTTTGTCCTTATCCAATTGTCTAAGCCATCTAAGATTCAAACTGTGGGCCTCTTCTGGCTCCTGCCTATTCACTGTCTTTGAGATTTCATCAAACAGTAGGGCTTCTGTCCATATCTATGTCAGGTGACTTGAGCTGGAACAGTTCTGCTGAACTTAGACTCATATTTCTACTACTTTTCTTGACCTCTCTCCATGGAGGTCTAAGAGGAATTGTAAACTTAAAGTATTTCAAATTACTCTTTCTTCCCAAACCTACTTCTCTTTTATCAACTCCGTTTTGACAACCAAGTGTTTAGTCCAGCCTTCTGCAGCCCTGAACAATCACAAAATGCCCCAAGGAGACATAAAGGACCTTTAAGCATTTACTGTGATGTTAGCTGGCTGACTCCATACTTGGCTCGGTGTCAACAGGCATGAATTACTCAACTGTCCTAGTGTTATATTCATGTATATAATGGGGGCTGATAATAATGACTCTGCGGGGGGAGCTCCACAAAGCAGTAAGCACAGTGTGTGTGGCTAGTCAAAGTATCATGACTCAGCTGGGCCTGGTGCTGCAGGCTGGTAATCTCAGCTTGGAGATTACTTGCAGGCTGAGACAGAAGGATCACAAGTGAAGTCTGCACAACTTACTATGACCCCACCTCAAAATGAAAGAAAAAAGAACGTAGGAGATATAGTTCAGTGACAGTGCTTGCTGACCATGTGTGAGGCCCTGGACTCAGTCTCCAGTACTAAAAAATAAAATGATCCTAACTCCAAGTCACAACAGTTATGAAGACTCTCATGAGCTATGAAACGTTCAATTATATAAATGTTCACTTTGGGTAAGGCAGCATTTGCTTATTAGACAACCTTTCTAAATGACCTCTCTCGATTCCTTCTGCCCTTCTGAATTCTTATTGTTTGGAATATGTATGTTAAAAACATGTCAGTGGAGATTCAATGATTATTTCCTTGGAATGCTGGGGGAAAATACATTGTATTTCAACATTTACTAATGCATAAATTCGATAGCATATTTGTTTTTGAATGGATTCTTCAAGTGGAGATTTATTCCTACCAAACATGCTAATGCAGCTGGGAATATTAAATCACACAAACAAATGCACTGGCTAAGATGGCAAAGGTGGTGGCACATCAGTGCCTTGTCAATAAAATGCATCTTCGTCTCTTGAGTTTTGGTCAAAACCATGGGATCAAGGAGAAGGTTTGTAGTCTGGAAGAATCAATGAAATGGAATCTATACTTTGATGGGTAATCTAGTACAAAAGACGGAAATTCTCTTTGTGCGTGTGTGTGTGTGTGTGTGTGTGTGTGTGTGTGTGTGTGTGTCCAGAGAGCATGTGTGTAGGGACAGGGGTGTGCATTTACTGGTATACATATGTGTAAGAGCCACATGTTGATGTTAGGAAGTCTTCTTTATCTTACTTTTTGGGACAAGCTTTCTCAAAGAACCTGTGTTTGGCTAAGCTGGCTGGCCAGTGATCTCCTGAGATCGGCCTGTCTGCTACCGTGTTAGGGTCACGGGGATGCACTGGATGTACGTGGGGTCTGGGGATCAGAGCTCAGGTCCGCATGCATGCCTAGCAAGCACTTCACCCACTGAGCTATATTCTCAGCCCTGCTCCTTGCTTTTTATTGATATTGGGGATCCAACCCAGGGCCGTCCATGAGCTAGGTAAGTTCCTTACCACAGGATGATTCTCATCCCTCTCCTCTGCTTTTGAAAAACATTTTAGGTTTGACATCAGGCAGGGTCTTGCTTCCGAGAAGATGCCTGGCTGCTTTTGGAAAGGGAGGATAATTCCACTAGTCTTTTAGAAGAAACAGCCAGGAAATTAGATATTTGGATGTCTCCTGTGTCCACTCACTCAAGGCCATGCCCATCTGGTCTCCAAAGAATGCAGGGGGAGGGGAGAACATGAAAATTCAAGGCTAGAGAGAAGCTGCAAACCTACCGTGACAAAGACAGAGGCCAGGAGCAAGCCTACAGAGTAGATCAGCCCTCTGCTGTTCAGCCGGATCTGGAAGGAAGGATTAAACAGAATTAAGCTTCCAAATCAGGTCTCTTCTTAGTGCAGGCCATTCAAAAACTTTGAGGAGTAATGATTCCAGACTCCTCCTCTAGGATGGAAAGGCAGATGGCCGCCTTGGCAGCTGTGCCCTGTTCTTTGGGCGTGTGCTTTACGAGATACACAGGTTTGTCCTTGTTGGTGTTCAGCCCAATCCCGTCCACACTTCAATGACAGGGCCCCAGCTGCACAAGTACAGAGCCACTCGGGTTCCCCATTGTGCGTTTTATGACTGTTGCCCATAGAAACATTTCTATTGACTTGACTCACAATGAGCTTTAGTGTTCTCAGTCATACTACTTTTAGGGTGATGGGAAAATATGGATAAATGTTATTATTTTTTGTGTACTTTTTTTTTCTCGAGAGACAGCTACTTGGCTACTTTGATCCACACTTGGGTTGTGAGTTTAACTGAGTCTGGCTGTCAGTGAGTGGCTGGACCTCCACCTGAGGGAGGACATCTTCCTCTTCTGCTTCCATCATTCACCTTTTGCTTGACAAATGAGGGGCTAAAGTCAACTGATGATGCCCCAAGTATAGAGACTCCAAAGATAGGCCTTGCTATGGAGTCATTTACTTCTCTGGAGTCCAACTAGAACATGGTGGAGTCTATACTTCAACTAAAGGGAGCCAAGGATCATTATCACCCATACCGGCATCAGCACCTGTTTCAAAAGCTACCCTCCAGGCTAAATCAGAGAAGAGTTCCCAGAACAGCCAGGGGAATTCAAGAGAAACCTAAGCAATATTTGGGGCTGGAGCTCACTCTCAGTCATGAGCCATCAACAGTGGCACCCATGAAGGACCTTCCCAAGACTCTCTGTATCTGGTTTGTGATAGATGACTTGCCAATTAGTCCTTGGAGGCCCCTAATCAACTATTTCACATGTCAGTAGTGTTACCATGTTCAGGCTATTTATAGAAATACAATTGCAAAATCTGTTTCCTATGTTCCGTTGTGGCATCCTACTAACCTGGGTGTAAATCTACCTCCCAGGTGTATTTGTCAATGCTCGATAGGAAGAAGTGAATGAGATGCTATAATGAGTAAGCATAGGGGAGGAATGAGTTAAAATACCACTTCTGATATAGGCAAAACTATTTTGGAAGGGGTTGTATTTCCCAGGAATACAATGGGCTTAACAGGAAAACTCCGAGGTAAGAGAAAAATTTGCAATTCTCGTAGAACGATGCTGTGTGATAGAACTTTCTGCAATGGAAATGTACATTGTCTATGCTGTCAAATATGGCATCCATTAGAACCATGTGGGTGCTGAACATAATGCAAGTTTTTGCTTATTGTTATTAGTTTAAATGGCCTGTAAGGAACTGCATGTGATGGTTTATGAAGGGGCAGAGCTGGTAAAGAATATTGAAGTGCTGACATGGGCATCAAAGATCACAGAGTTTATTACATGGTCTTGAGAAGACATAATTTCTACATTGGATCAAGGTCACAGGATCCTGAAATAGAAGGGTGCCCCAACCTCTTAGGACCTAGTTAGACACAAATGACCTCAGGCTAAGCCAGACCTTCTGAGGCAGCAGTTCCAGGAGGGACCCAGACTCTTGTGCTAACAGTCTTTCAGATGGTTCCAAGGCCCAGGAAAGTTTAAGAAGCAATGACATAGAGAAGATACAAGACCTACACCATTTCTTTTGATCTCCAAGAGTTCTGTGGCTAGGACTGAAACCAATTTTTTTTTTTAAACAAGTCCTCTTGGGATCAAGTTTGAGAACTACAGCCTCCCCACCCTCACCCCAGCTCCAATCAATGTACATAGCACTAAAGGGAATGTAAAGCTCATCTGCGTTTATGGAAAGAGGAAATAAGTCTTGTTGACTTCTCTATTGCTTTCCTTCCTTTTCTTTATTTTCTTTCTGAGACAGTGGTCTTCTTATGTCATCTAAGCTGGCTTCAAAAATCACAATCCCTCTGCCTCAGCCTGCCAGGTGCTGGGATTACAGACATAGATCACCATCTTCAGGTTTGTCTATTGTTTTGTTTCTTTTAAAAATTTATTTATGTATTTTTATTTTGTGTGTGTGTATAAGTGTTTTTCCCTGCATGTATGTAAGTGCACTACATGTGTACAATGCTTGTGGAGGCCACAGTGGGTGTACAGTCCCTTGGAACTGGAGTTACAGATGGATGTTAATCTCAATATCCTGGGAACTGAACATGGGTCCTCCGCAAGAGCAGTCAGTGCTCTCAACCACTGAGCCATCTCTCCAGCCCTGTCTTTTTTTTTTTTTTTTCTAAGTGGGAATTGTGCATAGGTGTGGCTTGGGGCCTGCTGATAAGGGTCAAGTTAGCTCTTGTCCTCATTTCAACATTCATCACTGAAGTTTTGTGTATGAGAGAGGATGTGGGTCTCCAAGTGGGTGTGTCAGTCATCTTTTACCTGACACTCTAAACAACCAACCTTTTCTAGGGTGACCGGGAGCATAACACAACTCACCAAACAATATCTGTCAGAGGAGGAATGAGCCGGGTGGTGAAGAGAAGGCTGTGACTGAGAGATCAGAAAAGCATGGATCCCCAATATAAACCTCGGCCAGAAAGTATCCCCCAAACAGAGAAATTTAAAAACAGGTGGCAAATGGCACTGCCAATCAAACTCAGACACCGCCACGCATGGCAGGAATCATAGGGCTTGAGAGGGAGCCTGTTATATGTAGTGACTCACGTCAACTAATCAGCCAAACACAGGCCAATCAGGGCTGCTCACATTTGCGTGAGAGCCAGGAAACTGCAGGCAAAGTGGTTTAGCCTAACCAGATGAATATTCTTCCAAAACAGAGTCTCCCACAGTCCACTACTAGGTGTATACAGGGAATTCTGTGACTGTCATGCCTGGTGCTCTCTTTGTAGTATATTCAATTAACTCGTTTCCTTTTAAGAATATTTTATTTACTTTTGTTCTATGTATATGAATGTTTTGTCTACCTGCATGTAAGAGCACCATGTGCATACAATGCCCATGGAGACCAGAAAACGGTGTATGATCCCTGGGGCTATGGACAATTGTTAGTTACCATGTGGAACCAAGCCTGGGTCCTCTAGAATAGCCAGTGCTCTTAATTGCTGAGCCCTCTCTCCAGCACCTAAACTCCTTGTTTGCTTTTTACTTTGGCCTAAAGGGTTGATTCTTTAACCAGTCCACTAAACTCCCCACTATAGCGACCTTTTCTAGTTCATTATCTGTGTGTCCCTGGTTGGAAAGTAGTTACCAACTACCAAATGGCTTCTTGAGAATACAGGGGAATGAAACTGTGACTGCAACATGGGAGCAGCGGGTTCATCTTATTACTTCAGAGCAGAAAAATGGAGGATCAGCCCACGCCAGGCCGGCTGGTGGTCTGACTTGAGTCAACCAAGTCTGTACAGACTTTCCCCCTCAGCTGGTTAGTATAGAGAGGTCACGACCAAAGGGTATACCACAAATGCATCATATGAAAAGGATTCTCTTGCTGGGATAGGTGGCAAATGCCTGCAATCTCTACACTTAAGAGGACTGTGAGTTTGAGGCCAGTCTGGGCTACAGAGTAAGACCATCTAAAAAAAAAAAAAAAACCTCTTCTTACATAAACCATCCACACTGACTCTATGATGGTCCTCTGTGCAGTTGGGAAGGAGATGCAGCTCCTCTAGAGACAACAGAGGCCAGAAGAGGGAAGAATTATCTTTGGAGCTATCTGCACAGTGCCCGAGTTACATAAACCTTAAGAAACTGAGAATAAATAGTCAGAAATCCTTTGAATTCTTAATTTTCAAAACCACTTGCATTTTTCTTAGCATTCTCAACCCGGCTTGCTTTCTAAGCTCTAGGTTGATTTCCCAGTAAGAATTTAATAAAGTGATTTCTCACCTTTAAGAAACTAAGGACCGCCGGGAGTGGAGATCCAAAGAGGAAGATTCTCTCTGGCTAACCATTTTCTAAAGGGATCATGTTACATTCAAGCTTTTGAACTTTACTCTTCTTACGTCACAGAAAGCCTCAAGGCACTGCGTTCTTAGAATTCTTAATCTGGTTTCAAAGATGAAAGACGATAAATTCTTTTATGGGGTTTCTGAGGGTTTTCTCTTTTCTCCCCTTTTCCTTCTCAATCTTCCTTTGATAGTGGACTCCAACACACACCCAGGGTTGTCAGTGATTTTTCATTGTTAGAGAACGATCTCTTCTTGCCTTTATTCCCTGATGGATGACGCCCCCACCACACAAACATGGTAGTCAGGAATTTGTGTTCCCTTCAATTTGCCTTTTGGCCAACTCTAATATCTCTTTTAGTAGTTATCAGTGATTTGCGGTATGGGTTGGTAAACTGTGATTTGGGGGGCTAAATGTGACCTTATCAACTGTTTTTGTAGGTCAAACTATTGGAACTTGGCTCACTTACCTATACAATGCTGATGTCTCTCTTTATTCTACTTGGTGGAAATGGTTGTTTTTTTATTGTTTTTTTGTTTTTTTTTTATGCTATTTGTTCAAACTATGTTTGAGTAGTTTTGACTGAGACTGACCCACAAATGTTAAAATGCTTATTCCCTCTGGTCCTTCACAGAAAAAGTCAGCCAATCCCTGGCTTAGGACATAGGCTTCTGACTTGATTTTCCTAGTTGTAAATCTCTTTTTGGTGATTCACTGTGCAGAGACTAGTTATTTAGCTTCTTTAAAACTCACTTATCTGATGTGTAAATTGGGGATAAGACTGTTCCTACTTCATGGATGCTTGGGAGGATTAAAGTACTTGAACAGAGCCTGGAGGCAACACATTCTCAGCCTTTGTGACAGTTAGTACCTGACCACTTTCAGCTGCCTCTCTGGCTTCTTCTAGGAACTCATCATCTGTAGCTCCTTTGTTATAGACAACGTCTCATCTTACCATCTATAGACCAGGTGTTTAGTATGTAACTGATGGATGAAAAATGAGTGGCCATGAGCTATCATGTCACATGGGGTCTCCAAGAAGGCAGTTTTCAGTGGTGGATGTAGACTGGTTGGAGAGAAGTGGGCATCTGAGAGACCATGGATCCCACTTCCTAGATAATTTTCCAGTACTATGACCTCTGACAATCTTCCCTGACTCTCTTCTCCTTTTCATTTTTTATGAGCACACATAACTTTTATCAAAACATAACACATTATATGAAAGTATTCAAGAACTCAGCAAAGGTCAAGGAATTATGTTATTTTTAATGAACCTCAAAATAAGCTGCAGACACTTCATTCTTAAACATTCCTGCCTGTACCTCACATTGTAGTGTTCAATACTAGTTCATGGCTATTTATTTATTTATTTATTTATATATGGTCATTTTGAGACAGGGTTTCCCTGCAGCCCCAGCTGTCCTGGAACTCTATGTAGACCAGGCTGGCCTTGAACTCACAGAGATCCACCTGGCTCTGCCTCCTGAGTGTTGGGATTAAAGACATGCACCACCATGCCCAGCTACGGCCATTTATTTATTTATTTATTTATTTATTTATTTATTTATTTTATGTGTATGAACATACTGTCTGCATGTAGGTTTGTGCACCTGTATTGTGCAATGCTGCGGAGGTCAGAAGAGGGCGTCAGATTCCCCTGGAACTGGAGTTCTCCTGGAATTGGAGTTACAGACAGTTCTCAGCCGCCATGTGGGTGCCGGGGATCGAACCCGGGTCCTCTACAAGAGCAGCAGCGCTCTTAACTGCTAGTCCATCTCTCCAGCCCCATTAAATGAGTTCTGAGAAATGTATACATCCATGTAACCCAGAGTGCTTTTAATACCATACAATGTTCTCTTATTGCCAGAGGCCCAATGTTCTGGTCAGCCCATCCTTGAACTTCATATGAATGGAATCCTGTGGATAATCTTTTACATGAATATTCTTCTATTCAGTGTAAGTTTAAAGATTCCTTCACGGTTTTATTGCATCAGTAGATCATTTATTTTTACATAGTGACAATAACCTATGTTTTCATTACACTGTTGATAGACATCTAGGCTATTTCCAATTTGAAATAGTGGCATGTATTTCCTTTGTAAATGTAAAACAAAATGAGAAGAGGGCTCCTCACCAATAGGACAGCTGTTAATAAAGACGATGAAGGGACCTTCTATCACCATCTCGTTTTCCAGCTTCCCTCCCTGCAGCTGGGCACTTGGAACTTTCCCAAAGTAGAGCAATCAATCTCTCTTTCCTTAGTATAGTCCTGTCGCCACTTGGGACCTTCAGTCTAGGCAGGTGGCACATTCCCCTCTGCCTGTCCTGCCCCAGCTTGTCCCTTCCATCTGGTGCCGATATCCCTCTTTCTATAAATGAGGTATCATTTTACCTCCTTAGCCAAGGGTTTGGTGCTCATGCCTGGCTTAGCAGACCCAAAGAGACTCGTTTGGCTGCCCTCAGGAACATTTACCTGGGTGACAGAAATAACTATATACACCCTTGTCATTTCTATATGATCTTAAAAAAAAAGCCCTTGGGCTTCAACTCAGCACAGTGCTGATTTCAGCTGTTTCCCTGGCCCCTGCCTCACAGTAAGTTCCAGTGCAGAGCTTTGCGGCAAGATGATCTGAGATCATGTGAGACACATTTCAGATTGTTCTGTCCTGACATTTTGTGCTTTCATTTCTTGCCTTTAGAAATATGCATTTTCGTTTTCCAACTCCTTTTGGCATGTTGTGAGAGAGGAAACAGAAGGCTGGCTGCTTCCAAAATCAACAGGAACTTTGTCCACAGAACATGCATATGTTTTAGTACGGAGGCACACACAGCATCCGTTCATACCAAGCTTCATGCACCCATGTTGCTCACAAGACAGTTCTCAGAGCCCTATTGCATTCATGGATCCAAGATCTGAGTCTAAAAAGATTCGAACTTCCCCAAAACAACACTTGATGGTCTGAGGTCAGCTCTACCCAGTCAACAAATTCTTTTGGAAAAATAACAACAAGGTCTTGTGTATTTGCTGACTTTATTATTATTTGGAACACACATTGCATGCTGTTTTGTATGTTCTCTTACCTTCCTCTCTCCATTCTTTCCTTGTTCTGAGACAGAATCTCACTATGTAGCCCAGGTTAGCCTTGGAGTCCTATATTCTGTATTCTGTGTTCAGTGTTCTGTGTTCTCTATTCTGACCACAGCCTCTGTAGAACTTTGCATTTTCTTCTTTCTTTCTTTCTTTCTTTCTTTCTTTCTTTCTTTCTTTCTTTCTTTCTTTCTTTCTTTCTTTCTTTCTTTCTTTCTTTCTTCCTTCCTTCCTTCCTTCCTTCTTTCTTTCTTTCTCTCTCTCTCTCTCTCTCTCTCTCTTTCTTTCTTTCTTTCTTTCTTTCTTTCTTTCTTTCTTTCTTTCTTTGTGTCTGTCTGTCTGTCTGTCTTTTTGAGACAGGGTCTCCCTTTAGTCCCAGATGGCCTTGAGCTCGCTATGTAGACCAGGCTGGCCTTGAACTCACAGAGATCTGCCTGCCTCTGCCTCCTGAGTGCTGGGATTAAAGGCACACCTGGCCTCATGTCTTTCTTTAAACATCAAATTTATCCCCATTTATATTTCGACCATCTAAAGTCACCAGCATCTCATCTTCAGCTTCCTGACTTACTTTCCTCTTCCAGGGAATTACCTAGCTAAAATCCTCAAAAGTGCTTATGATAAAATTCAAACTTTTCTTTTTTTGAGCCAGGGTCTTACTATATAGCCCTTCACTGGCACAGAACTTGATATGTAGCCAAGGCTGACCTCACAGTCACAGAGATCTGCCTCCCAAGTGCTGGGATTAAAGCTGTGTGCCATCATGCCTGACCTAAAATCCAAACTTTCCCAGCAGCCAACACAGCCCTGAATAACTAGGCCCTGGTCTCTCATCTCACTGCCTCACAAACAGTAGTTTAAGGGCTGGTGTTCTGGGGACCCTACTTAGCATCCGCTCTGCAATAGCTTCAGTGCTATAACTGATGCAGAGTGAACTGCTCCCTCCCTCCCTCTCTCTTGTATCAGGGTACCAGGTCCATATTCCTTCTATAACTTCATGGTTGCAGATGTATTTTCCTACCCTTCTGGTTGTGGGCTTGGCTTGTGACATGCTTTAACCAACAGGAGATGATGAATGGACCTGCAAGATTTGAAATGCAGTTTTGAAATGTATTTGCAGAGTTGGGCTCCTGCTTTTTCATCATGGTAAGAATATGTCTTATGAACCTACTGGTCCAAGGAGACTGAGAGACACTTGGAGCAGACTGTGAAGCTTGGAGTTAAGTTCAGATCAACCAAACATTTATCAACACACAGGTGCATGAATAAGAAATCCATGTTGGTAGATTTATGTTCCTGACTTGGAACTTTTGCTTGTACAGCGTTATGGCAGCCTCAGCTGAGACCATCACCCCACACTGTTTTGCCCCCATGCAGATGCCCCCTAACTGGTCTTGCTGCCAACATTCTCGTCTGGTTCCAACCCTTTCTCCATGAACATCTCATAATCTCTCTGAAGACAACGTGATCACACTTTTCCCTCTTGAAGGCCCTTCACTCTTTCTGTTCCTGTGGCTTTACCACATGGTCTCTCTGTCTCTTCTTTTATTCCTGCCATTCACCTTCCACTCAACTCTCTCCTCCCCAGCCAAAGCCACAGGAGGTGCCCTTGTGAGGGTCCATGATTGTTGGGCCTTACAGGCTCTCTGATAACGTGGCCTGTAGGAATTCTCTAAGGCTGGCTTGAGTTTAGTAACCTGTTTTTTTCACCAGTCACTTCTGCATGAGAATAATGCAGCAAGATTCACTTGAAAATGCCCCCTGCCTGGACACCACTTACCTGGATGTATTTCATTGGCCCAAAGCCAGCACCCCACTCTGTATATCACTATCCCCACCCCTATGTCCAGAGAATATATATAAGGCCCCATGCTGCTACAATAAAGTGAGATCCTGCTTGACTTGACTCCCTGCTGCGTCTGATTGTCTCCGGGAACTGGAGGCTGGGAACTGGCCTGTCCTTCCTCGATCCAGCCAGTCCTGAGGGTTCTGGACCGGTTAAGACCCCAACCCCCACACATGATTGTGTGTGGGCTTTTTACATCTTAGTCTTCTACAAGCTGTTTCTTCTGCTTGTAAAATGTCTTCCTACTCTTCTCTATACACTTGCTCTGATAACCTGATTCTCAGGATAAAGGCTCCTTTCTGAGCAGTGTTCAAGGTTCTCCAGGTCCTCGCACACTCTGTCATATGTCTTGGACAATTACCTCTCCAGAGAGCATACACCACACCTTTTTTAAAAAATTTCTGTGTAGTTGGCTCTTTGGCCACTCCAGGAGCACAGGGGTGCATGGCTGGCCTACCACTGCATCCCAACACTGGTGTTTGGTCAATGTTTGCTTTGAGAAAAAATGATCCAGGTGTAAAAAGTCTGGTTGCCTCTTCTTCCTACCCCTGTGGACTCTGGAGTAAGGCTGACTCTTGCTTGGAAAGAGAAAAGGACAGACACTCTTATTCTTAATATTGGTTCTCAGATTTATTTCACATTTCTTTTTTAAAATTAATTTATTATTTTTTATGTGTATGAATGTACTGTCTGCATGTAGGTTTGTGCACCCCTGTCGTGCAATGCCACGGAGGTCAGAAGAGGGCGTTGGATTCCCCTGGAACTGGAGTTAAAGATGGTTCTTAGCTGCCATGTGGGTGCTGGGAATTGAACCCGGGTCCTCTGCAAGAACAGTCGGTGCTCTTAACCCCTGAGCCATCTCTCCAGCCCCTATTTCACATTTCTAAACCCAGCTCAGAAATGTGAGTTTTCCCCTGGTTTTCTGGAGCCTGCCGCTGACGTTCTTAGTTCTGTTAAATCTCATCCTACAAGACATCCTTTGCCATATTGTGAGAAGTGCTCGTTTTCCAGTTTGGCCCTTAGAAATATTTTATTTGGGGCACTTAGGTAACTAGCTGGCTTCTGAGCAAGGCATAGAGTGTAAGAAATGTCAAAATCCGTAAAAGTGCATTTGTTCTTCACTGCCAAATGCTTGAACCTAATGCCAGGCACAGAACAGCTGTCTGGATGGTAATTATCCCATAATTATGACTTGGAAATCTCATCTGGACGAGATGGAAAAATTGCTTCAGAATTGTCAGCAGGTCCCTGGTGAGGTTGCAAGAGGCCATTAAACCCACACAGGCTGTTCACTGCTGATGTCAGAAATGTGGAAAGATGTTCTGGGGTTACCGCCATGCTAAATTGAAGGAAACCCTTGAGTATCCTTTTGGAAATGAAGCCTCCCTCTTGGGAACACCTAGGGGTGGGGAAATGAGGCCAGACCAAATGCTTGTAGCAAACAGGCCCTAAGTTTGCTCTCATGAAACTGTGCCCCTTTCCCAAATGTCCTGTATCTCAGCATGAAGCTACACAGTGATGATCCCCAGTGTGGCCGGGTCAGGAGACTACTTAAGGAAGGGAAAGACAGGTATTAAACAAGGGATCATCCTCATGAAGGGACCCAGAACCTTCCATCACAGTCAGAAACCTGCTATAGAAATGTCACTCATCCAGCCAAAGGAGACAGTGAAGTCTATTGCCACAGTGTCTATGGGACATTCCAGAAGAATCTGGAGTCAGGAGTGTTTTTCCCTTATAACCCCCACCCCCTAAAGCCCCTGAGGCCAATTTACCTTCAATAAGCAGACCCTCTCCTGTCATTCAGCAAACATTCAAACTTAGGGATGGGTCCAGCCTAGACTTCTACTCCCATCACCTGCTCCTCTGACTCCAGCTGCCCTCCTCTGCCTGCTGCTGTGCTCCTCTGCCTGCTGCTGTGCTCCTCTGCCTGCCACTGTGCTCCTCTGCCTGCCGCTGTGCTCCTCTGCCTGCCGCTGTGCTCCTCTGCCTGCCGCTGTGCTCCTCTGCCTGCTGCTGTGCTTGGTGGCTGCTGTGCTCCTCTGCCTGCTGCTGTGCTTGGTGGCTGCTGTGCTCCTCTGCCTGCTGCTGTGCTCCTCTGCCTGCTGCTGTGCTTGGTGGCTGCTGTGCTCCTCTGCCTGCTGCTGTGCTCCTCTGCCTGCTGCTGTGCTTGGTGGCTGCTGTGCTCCTCTGCCTGCTGCTGTGCTCCTCCGCCTACTGCTGTGTTCCTCTGCCTGCCGTGCTCCTCTGCCTGCCGCTGTGCTGGGTGTTGCTGTGGTGTTCGTAGCCCTCTTCTTCCCTCTCCCTCTGCCATTAGCGGCTGCTGTCTACCTCACCTCTGTTCTTGGACCCAGCCTTCCTCAGTATCTTTGCACTAATGCCCTTCTTTTCCTAGAACGTCCCCCCTCTCTCCAGACACACAGTTTTTTCCATGGCTGGATGTGGAAGAACACAGGAGTGATCCAGACTTGGAAGATCACTGTTGACATCTAAGTGGACTTATATAACCCTGAGAATGAAAGAACAGCAGCCCATGGAGGGGCCCTCGTCCCCTCACTTAGAAGGTACCTGCTATCCCTTCTGGAGGGGTCCCTGGTTTCCCCTTAGAGGGGTCCCTGCTGCTCCAGTGGAGGTGTCCCTGCTGTCTTCCTGTGAATTTCAGGTTTCCAGGCAAACCAATAGACACAGCTTAGGAAGGCCAAACACCGTACCACTATTTTGGTTCAACATTACTGTTCACAGAGGTTTGTCTGAACAAGCTATGTTTTCCACAAAATCAAAGTCTACCTTTCTTGAGCTGTTTATCTGCTTGTGATGAAAGTATTTCATCCAAGATAGACCCAAAATTTGAAGCTCATCCTTGAGGACAGAAGATATAACAATTTCTTCTTGAGTACTCGGGTTCACCATCATGAATTCAAATAATTTCATGTATCCAGACTGTGGCAAAGTCCTCAGGTGCTATTGCGTACAAAGGTACAGCTTGCCGATTCAACCAAGGAGACAAAATACATTGTTTGTTTAAACAAGGATGCAAGGTGGCAATTGGTACAGTGTAGATGGCAAATGAGACGCTAAACTCAGACTCTAGCAACAGAGATGGCATATGGGAAGATGGCTATCCCATGCAACAGGGTGGGAAATGAATAAGTTGATAGGGATGTGGAGAAGAGATCATGTAAGTGTCACGCTGTGTGGGTAGTGCATCACACTGATGGAGTGGTCTCCTGGGAATTCTTAAGAGTTCAATATTTTGTTAATAGGGATTCTTCCCTCATTAAAAGCCCCCTCAAGTCTAAAACAAGTTATTTGAGGAGAATAAAAAGCAGTATGTTAAACCAGTTTCCTTGGATCTAAAGCTGGGCTTATAATGGTCTCTCTGAACTCACAGACTCCCTGTCCCTATTGGTTGACTATTTACATTCTAGTCCTGACTCAGGATGAAAATTTCTAAAACATGACCACTATTACTACATACAGAATGCAAAGTTCCAGAATACACAACTTTAATAACTATACAATCACAGCTTCCAAATGGTTTTTAATTTGTCAACAGTACTGAAAAATAAGCTAATCATAACTTCTTCCTCTGAATTTTAGAAGTTCAAAGCAAACTCTTTGAACTTTCAACAAACAGTAGTGGAATAACTAGATGTCTATGCTCAGAAGAATGAACCTAGACCCTGGGGTCTTACCACATACAAAATGAAGTCTTGGTTTCCCTGAGGTTCATAAACAGCAGTTCGCGACTGATTGATTATATTGCTGAATCTCTGTCAAGAAGAGGGACCCCTGGCCTTTGTATGTCTGGAATTAAATGAAGATCTTCCTGGTACTGGTACAGAAACAGCAGCATTTGGATTATGTGTATGGATACTGTTGGCAGAGCAGCCTGGCTCTCCTGTGTTTTCTCCTCTGTATAAGGATAAAGGAGATTTTTCTACAGGACTAACCATATTTCTTGTACAGTTCCAGCAGAACAGACAAAGTGATCCAATTCTGTCATCTTAACATGGAAAACATGAGTCTAAGCCAAACATTTAACAGGGCCTGAATTTTTGTCTTCATGATGTCACCCTGTCACTCTTCATTAGAACCTAGGAAAGGTGTCCTTAAATAGCTGGGGAATTACTGTCGTGAAGACACATTGTTTTCCATTCTCTATATGATGGAGAGAATACCAGAAAGAGAAGGAAGGAGGGTGGATAACTAGGGGGATTATTTGTGATAGACAGCATGCTTAATCAATTGAAATTTCAAGTCCTATGTTAGATTCATGTTTGGTCAAGAAGAATTCAAGGTTTATAAAAAGACCTGGATTACCTCTGGATTGGGTTCTAGCTTTGTTTTTGAAAATTTATAATTTTATCTTCCATGACGGCACCCTATTACCCCAGATTCTTTTTTTAAATTTTTTTTTTTTTTTGGTCTTTTTGAGACAGGGTCTCCCTGTAGCCCCAGCTGTCCTGGAACTCACTCTGTAGACCAGGCTGGCCTTGAACTCACAACGATCTGCCTGCCTCTGCCTCCCGAGTGCTAGGATTAAAGGCATATGCCACTATGCCTGGCATTAAATATTTATTTATTTATTTATTTATTTATTTATTTATTTATTTATATGAATGTACTGTCTGCATGTAGGTTTGTGTACCCATGTTGTGCAACGCCGCAGAGGTCAGAAGAGGGTGTCGGATTCCCCTGGAACTGGAGTTCTCCTGGAATTGGAGTTACAGATGGTTCTCAGGCGCCATGTGGGTGCTAGGGATCGAACCCTGGGTCCTCTGCAAGAGCAGTCGGCACTCTTAACCACTAGGCCATCTCTCCAGCCCAAACCCCCAGATTTTTTTAACAAAATAAAAAACCACAGTAACAAATGTAAAGGCTTCAGTGGCCTGAATACAGGTAGTGTTCCCCAAAGGTCCGTGTGTTAATGAGAATGCACTGCTAGGCAATGGTGTGGACACTCAAGAAGTGGGTCCCATGGGAAGTTCTCAGGTCACTGAAGGCATGCGCTTGAAGGGGACAGCGAGAAGCCAGTCCACCTTTGCTCTTTTTCTGTTTCCTGGCTTACAGGGTGAATGCGTTGCTCTACTACCTGCGTCTGCCATGATGTGCCACCCTCGTCAGAAGCCCAAAGCAAGAAGTGTATGCCATTTTGGATTGATACCTCTATAAACATGATCCAATGGTAACGTCTTCTCTTTGTATGTTAGTTGTCTCTGGTATTTTATTATTACTAATGCAAAGGTGAGGAGTACAACGGATCTGACTAACACTGAATGGGTTCTCAGCTCTTGCTCTTCCCTATCTAGGTCTTGCTGGAGTGAGTCAACGTAGTTTATTCAGGGGTTGATTTCTGTTGGTTATTTAGTGTATGGTTTCTTTTGGTTGCCTGGTGTCCAGCTACTGTCCTATAGTCCTCAATAGAGGATATCGAAAGCAGATGGAATTCAGATAAGTATGATTTTATATTTTTATAACTTTGATAAGATGGAGGTGGGAAATGAAACAAACAGGAATAGACCAGAAGGATTGTGGATGCACTGCTGTTGATCTACGTACCTAGTGCTTAACTGGGCTAAGGAGTACTTTTATCAGTTTTCTTGTCAGGGAGGATCAACCACCAATTGACAGTCACTAAATTTCTTTCTAGGGAAGTCAGTCATGTTGATGGCAGGGCTTCTGTTCAGAGCAGGGTAAGACAGTTTGAGGCCAGAGATTATTTGCTTGGTGATAAGGAAAGACCGAGTGACATGCTTCATTCTGTCCCTCCTTAAAAATTAATGTTGTGTCAATGCTTATTTAAAGTGTCGGTTGGGGGACTGGAGAGAAGGCCTAGCGGTTGAGAGCGCCGACTGCTCTTGCAGAGGACCCGGGTTCGATCCCCAGCACCCACATGGCGGCCGAGAGCCATCTGAAGCTCCAATTCCAGGAGAACTCCAGTTCCAGGGTCAAGAAGAATTCTTGATAATAATAATAATAATAATAATAATAATAAAAATAAAATAAATATTTAACCCAACACCTCCGCGGCATTGCATGACACAGGTACACAGACTTGCATGCAGACAGTACATTCATACACATACAGAAATAAATAAAATTAATAAAAAAATTAAAGTGTCGGTTGGAAAGAACACCAAATCACAAATGCGTCTTCCCAGGCCCTTGGACCTCACTTGCACTTGAGGTTGCCCTCCAGCTGGCGAAGGCAGCTGTTTGGTGAAAGTCAGGCACATGGACTAGAAGATCCAGTCATGGGTTCTGCTACATTCAACAAATACTTCCATGGCTCATTGCATGCCTTGAGGAAGCTGGATATGTGAAAGGGAGTGTCCACCACATGAAGCTCACGTGGCCAGAATATTCAGGCGGAATGAACCTGCCTTCAGACTTCAGGCATGAAATTTTTACAAATTAAAATGTGAGGAATGAGCCAGGCATGATGGTGTAGACCTGCCATCCAGGTGCTCAGGAGGTTGAGGCCAGGGGATCATCAGTTCAAAGCTTGGCTTAAATAGATGTTGATGGGCTGGAGAGATGGCTCAGCGGTTAAGAGCACTGACTGCACTTTCAGAGGACCTGGGTTTGATTCCCAGCACCTACATGGTGGCTAAGAACTGTCTTTAACTCTAATTCTAGGGGAATCCAATACTCTCTTCTGACCTCCACAACACTTTACAACACAGGTACACCTACCTATATGCAGACAGTACACTCATACACATAAAATAATAATAAAAAAGCTTTAAAAAATAGTTGGATGTTGACTAAGAAAAAAAAAATCTCTCAAGGATTGGAGATGTAGCTTAGTGTAGAACTCTGGTCTAGCTTGTACAAGACCCGGGGTTCATCCCCTAGTACTGTTAAGGAATAAAAATTAATTCATTAAAATGTAACTTAATTTAAAGGTTGTATTCTGCATTGTGACTCTAATGTCACAAAACTATCATATTTATGTGCAAAGCTTACAGATTTCTCAAACCTACGGATTGATGCACAAAGATTCTTGAGGCTTAGTGAATATGAGAGTGAAACTCTAAGCCATGCAAATGTCCACAGGCAGCGGTATGGCGGAGTGCCTTCTAGGACACTCAGAGGGTACAATACTGGACCACCTTTGAAAGTGAAGTTCACAATGAGAAAATGTATTTGATACAATCATTGTCAAAGGCAATGTATGAAATATTCAAGTAATGGTTTCTCAGCTAGCTAAAATAAACTACAAGTAGAAAATAAGCTAAAATGTTAATAAGACTATGGATTAGACTATGAATAAGTTATTTATTTATTTAAAAAACACTATTTACATTTTATGTGTATGAGTGTTTTGCCTGCATTAAGTATACTACCTGCATGCAATGCCCATGACGGCCATAAGAGGGCATAGGATTCTCTGAAACTGGATCCCCTGGACTGTTGTGAGCCTCTGTGTGGGTGCTGGGAACTGAACTCCTGTCCTCTGAAAGATCAGCAAGTGCTCTTAACTGCTGACCTATCTCTCCAGCTCTGACTATGGGTAATTTAAATTTCATTCTCTGAGGCCACGGTGCCCCACAGGCAGCAATAGGCTTCATGTAGTTATATTAAACTAAAAGTAATTAAAGCCAAAAAATTAATTCTTCACTTGCACCAGCTCCATACCAAGTCACATATAGCTGGCAGCTACTCTATCAGCCAGGGCTGCTGCACAGCACTGCCCTCAGTCCAGAAGGTTCTACCGAAATTTTCTATAAAGTGTATGCACTGTTTTTTACCACAAAGAGAAAGGGAGTCTAAAAAAGTAAAAGTTCTGGTGAGTCAGATGTAGAACAAAACCCAAGAGATTTTTTTCAGCATGGGCAAACTTGCATTTTCAGGAAGTGACAAGCCAGAGAGTGAGTTTTAAAAAGTCAATATTACTGCTTTCAGCTTGAGAATGGGAAGAAGGAGCAGGAAGGTGGGACATAGGTGACTCAGGAAAAGAAGACGGCAGAGCTTCTCCACATCGCAGCTATCAGCTCCTCCTCTCCTTCCTGGGCACACAGCTGGGTCCTTCTTGTGTGTGGGTGGGCACATGTAACTTATCTAGAGCAAGGGATGGGGTCAGACGGGGCATCAGCCACCTCTGGCCAGCATCATGGAATGTGCTGCACTGTCTCCTGTGCTGCCAATAAAGAAGGCTTCAGGATAGTAGAACCACACAACGGAATTCACCGACTCTCTGGGGTTCTGCGTGGAAGTGTCTGTAGGAGCCATTGGAATGGGGACATATGCTGTGGATTTTTAGTGAGAAATAAGTTGTTGCTGGGTTACTCCAGTGAAGTTTTGGAGTTTCTGCAACATATGAATAGTAGCTAGCAATACCTGTCTAACAAATGAAAGAGTGACTTGACCTTCTGTGTAGCAGGTGTTACACATCAGGCCTCCCAGGAGGCCTTGGCCACTTCTTGCTCTTGGAATGTTACTGATTGATGGCATCTTGTTCATAAGGAACAAGGGGCATGCTGGACCAGCTTGTCAGAACCGTCCAGCAAGCATGATGATGTACACCTGGGATCTGAGAGCCAATGATCACAGATGTTCTGAGGGCAGCAATGTGCCTGTCTATCTGCCCTCTCTAAATGACTTGGACTTCAGAGATCTTCCTTGTACAAAGACATCTCTGCTGGAGGAGGGAGGGAGGGAGGGAAGGAGAGAGCAAGAGAGAAGAGAGAGAGAGAGAGAGAGAGAGAGAGAGAGAGAGAGAGAGAGAGAGAAAGGAGAGGAAGCATGGCTTGTGTAGCCTGATAGGGAAGCAGCTGGAGGCCGGCATGAGATCTCCCTGCCCTTCTGCTAGGCTGCATTTCCCTGCTGCTCTTTGCAGCATTTCCTGCTGTCCCGTATCCTTCACTGTAATAAATCTTAGCCATGACAATAATCAGTTATTGATTCCTGTAATTACTTCTGATTGGTCATTAAACTTAGAGAACTTTATGAGACCCCACCATAATAGTTTCCATATAAGATTTTTCTCTAGAAAGGAAGAGAAAAAATAAACACTAAAATAACAATGTCTTCTGTCTGGTCTTTATGTATCTTACTAGTGTCTGTAAGTATTTTAGCCTGTATCTCAAAGTTTTGTGAATACGGTTGATGTGGGTCAATTCATAAGAGCTGACGGACAAGTTTCACTCTCTGGCTTAAGGAATTGAGGGGGGTTATTCAGAATTCTGAGACCTCCGAATATGCGACATGTTTTCAGAGTGTCCAGCCCGGGTGATACCTCTCCAGTCTCTCTCTAATATGCATTGCTTGGTGTTGTCTGCAATCAGATGAAGCCCAAACATACTAGGGTAGAGGTTGAGAGATTGTATCCAGGGCCAACCGCAGTCACCCAACTGGTTCTACATAGCTCATGAGCTAAGGTCATCTTTAAATGGTCGAAAAGAAAACGGCATAATATAAATTATCACTATTCAAATTCAGTTTCTATAAAGTTGCATAGCAACTGCCATATTTTCTAAGGCCGCTTTCCTGCTACATCAGCAGAGTAGTCATGACAAAGACTATCTAACCCTGGCCCAACCTATATTGACTGCCCTGTTTTTGATAGAAAAAATTTGTTGACCTCTGCTCTAGGGTCCTGAGTGTCTCCACATGTGTGACTTCGGGGGGGGGGTGTCTAAGAGGAGTTTGCTTCCTCCTCAACATTGCTATTTCCATACTGGTTTTACACTGAGACAACATCTCAGGGCCCAAGTCTCTGGATTTAAGGAAACGCATGAAGCAAGTCACTCACATAGGATCCGTAATCCACAGCCAGAGTCTGCAGAGCCCAGGGGAGACCAAGGCCAATCAGGATGTCAAACACGTTGCTCCCGATGGAGTTGGACACAGCCATATCCCCCATCCCTGCAAGGACAAGAGGTCACTAGTGAGGGAGGGGACCCCAGCAGAAGGACAACACATAGGACTCTCCCACATCTTTGGTCTGGCAGCCAGAGAGTGGTTTTGCTGGATCACATACTTGGTCTTCTCCCAGTCCACTGCCAATATGAAAAACAAGAGACAGTAAAACACAGAAACCCACATTCTACTGTTTGTTGGATTTCACTTCAAATATGATCACTGACTCAATGTATGCGATTCAAAAATCCACATTTTGTTCCAAGAATGTTGGAGAGTCTGAGCTACCCTTCCAAATGGAATAAAGCCCACAGTGTACACACTGGCTCGCAGGCTTGCCAACGCGCACATTTTAGCAGTATCTTTGGCTTGCTCTGCTCTGTCGTCACTGCTTCTGAATAATTGAGTAACATGAAGATAATGGCCTCAGCGGAGTTTACAGAGGACATCTAAAGGACATTGTGCTAAGTTTTGTTGCTACAGTTATTTAAAATAAATGCTGTGGCTGTCCAGAGTATGGGGAGAGGGGGAACTTTTGGTTTTGAAGTAGAGAAGGGTCTGTCGTGTGCTGAAAACTGATCTCTGACAACTATCACTTTGAAAGGTGCTGTATTTGGAGAGATCTTAGTTGCGGGGCGGGGGGGGGGGTCCTGTCTTCTCTAACCTTCTATGTCCTTATCTGTGAACACAATTGTCTCTTACCTCAGAGCTGTCTAAATGAATAACAGTGCACGTACAGTATACCTCTCCCAGTACAGGTTAGCTACTCCTATATTTTTTGCTGTCTTTAGTAATGAAGAGATGAGAACAATCACCAGAAGGGGGTATGCGTGCTGCCTGGGCAAGTGGCTGTGCCTGCTCAGCATAGACACCTTCAGTATCTTTTCCTTATTCCTCTGATCTCAGAAAACCTTCTGGCCAACTTGGTGTTGAGGTTGAGGTTTCGCATCTTGCCTTCCAAGCAGGATCTGTTGTCCTAGTTGCTACATGAACTTATCCCCCCCGCCCCCGTAAGGAGGTCTTCCTTTCTTCTTTCCCTCCCCATCCTTGCTGCTGCCCCTGGAGGTCTCACCTTGTCTGGCCACGATGAGGCTGGCCATACAGTCCGGCACGCTGGTTCCAGCAGCCAGAAAGGTGATCCCCATGATGACATCAGGGATGCCCAGAGTGTAACCGATGATGGTGACCTGAAGGAGGCAGGAAGAGGCAGTGAGCCAAGGACCACTGTGAGCCGCCTGCCCAGCACCCTCTGATCAGGACTCGGAAAAGGCTCTAATTGGGCCCATCCCTTATAGGGGTGCAGGGTACGTCTTCTCTGATATCAACACAGAGGGCTGTGAACAATGTGCGGATGAGACCTGGCCTCTCTCATTTGTTCTTTTTGAGTGATGCAGGGAACTTGGAGAAGTAGATTTTCAGGGAGAAGAAAACATTGGTATAAAATATTTCGACTTTAATTGATCCTGAGAAATCCAGGCTGCTACGCTGCACTAGGCCTGTAAGCAACTGTGCTGGCGGGTCCGTGATGGGGGTTGACAAGACCTGGAAGGGGCTGGCTCCACACCTTCTGGAAGACTGTAGCCCACCGTTCCCATTCGAGCTTCATCTTCTTCACCATAGTTGCTCTTTATTTTTCCTTTTTAGTGCTTAGGCACTTTCTTAATTCTGCTACTTCCATTCCTCAGATGAGAAAACTGAGGTGCAGAAGGGCATCTCCCCAAGTCCCATGCTTCTGGGAAGCGGCAGAGAAGGGAGGTCTCCTCCAGCTCCGACAAGGTGGATTCATCCTCGAGGCAGTCCCTTGGTTTACATGGGACGTAGATTGCAAAGGATGGGTGCTGACCCTCGAGAGTCCATTGCTGCCCCCTGATGTTCTGATAGGAAGCCGGAGCAGCAGGGAGTTGGAGAGAGAGACAAGGAACGATCCAGGAGCCAATGCCAAATAGCTAGAAAGAGACCAGATTCCCTGCATGTAGGTTTAAGGCAACAGTTTTGTTGGTAAGACTTGGACCTCTGAGGTCATCTCAGGATGCCGCTGGGGCTTCCACACTTTCTATAACATCTTGAGGAAATGCAGTCTGCATGCCACAAGGAGTCCATTCTTCTCATAGAAACTCCTGGGCCGGTGGTGAAAGGACTGTTAGATACAAGTTCAAGCCATTGAGATGTGGGTTTGCTCTCTTCCGAGCCAGAGAAAGCTCTCAGTTCCATTCAATGCTGAACTTAACATAGGGCAGTCTCAAGCTTTGGTCTCCAGGGAGGAGAGTCTGTTGAGTCTTTGTTAGACACAACTACAACATCCTGGCCAAGCCTTATTTTTCCTTTCTAACCCTGAGCTCCATCCCTCAGGACTGTGGCCTGGCTCAGCTGGGATTGACCAGCTGTATTCAAACTGTTATTAGGATGTTTGTGGTTGAGTCTGGCGTTCTGGGGAACTGTGTTTTCCCTCAGTATCAACCACTTCTCAGGATTTATCAGAAATTTCTCCACAGGGGAGGAAGAGAATCGAGATTGGTCAGTTTGCTGGTTAGTGGACGTCAGGCTTTGAGGCCAGGGACAGTAACCCTGTCTCCCAAACCTGGATTGGGGATGATGCTGAATGAGTGTGTCAGTGAAGGAGAAGCCCCTGCTACAAGATTTTTCAATTAAAAATAATGTTTATCTGTGATGTTGAGACCTGGGATAACTTCGACTTCATTGTGTTAGGTTTACAAGTTTGCCATAAAATAACAACCTCTGAGCACCTCCAAAACAATCTTTTAAAAACTTTCTTCTGAATTTTTGAGTTTGATTCTCTTGAATATATATTGCCTTTCTGTCCAACACTCAGGCAAGGGTAATCTGAATTTGCATAATTATGCCATAGCCTTTCAAGTCTGCTCAACTCCAAGTCTAATGAAGCAGGTTTCAGGCTTCCTCCTCAATTAGGTGTCATCATGAATGAAGCAGTACCTTCGGTCTGTCTGGGTTTCCAAAAATGACTTTGGGGCAAAGAATCTTTGGGCCATGGCCCCATAACCTCGCCAAATCATTGGATCATTATTTTAGCCTTGAAGAGAACCTAAATGAACATGTCCTTTGCCTGTGACTCTGCTGCTTCTCCACTAGAGCTGGGACGTTGTTTCCTCCACCCAAGGACGCTGGCCTTCCCCAGTGGAGTGTGAAAGGAAGTGATGGTAAGAAAATCGGTCCCAGCAGAAGAGCCCTGGGGCCACCTAGTGTTTCCACTCACTGTTCCCCAGGAAGTCACCAGTCCATAGAAAGAGTGAACAAGGGAGTGGATGCTGTCTCAGCCTGCTGCCTCAGTCAAATGTAATTGCCCATCCTGGAGCTTGGGAGGCCCAGTCCCAGTTAAGAATAAATCAAGTCAACTTGAAGATATGTGAACAGAGTGAAGGCTTGTGGTGTTAAACTACTGAGGTTAGCTGTGGTTTGTTATGCGGCTTATTGTAGCAATAGTTGACTGATAGTGATTGTCTGTCACTCCCAACTCTTAATTCCCTTCTAGTCCAGAGTGTTTATCTCTCTACAGAGATAAAGAGATCTAGCGTGGGATCTCTTACACACTCACCATCCACACCATCATGTAGGAGAAGGCTGCGATCCATAATGTGGAAGAAGCAAATGTCACCATGAACCATTTCTCCCAGTGGGGCTTGTTGCAGTTGGGGACCGTGAAGTACAAGACAAAGCTCAGTGGCCAGGTGAATGCCCATTTCACTGTTTCCAGTTTGCCAGCTGGGAAGCAGAAAAGAAATGAAAGCCCAATCAATTAACCTCATTTCTTTGATCTGGTAGCTCTCAAACACCGCTTTCCCCAGAACTAAGTCTTTTCATAAATGTGCAAATGACTTTCCACCCCCCCACACACAAACCTGACATACAAAATTAAATAGAATTAAGTCATCTGCTGTCCAGTTGCTGGTTAGGTATCCTAAGTAACTGAGTCACTTCTGAGTAATACCGGGCTGACGGGATGATTTGGCAAATGAGCCAGGTGGGTACTCACAAAAGGATGGACTGTGTGTAGGTGTGTTGGGGGCTTGAAGTTTGGCATGGGGAGCGGGGAAGACCACTAGTGTATATCTGTTCTCCACTTATTCTCAAATCACAAAGTGGCAGCAGACACAGCGCCATCTAGTGGAAGTTTTCAGTGTTGCACTACTACCAGAGGATTTGCAAAAGAGTAATTGCCCAACTGCTGGCCAGGACAAGATGATGGATCTACCAGTCGTGGCCTTTTACCATCCCTGTGTTGTTGGGATACTTTCATATCAGAGACACCCAGAAATGCTTATTTGGGTGATTATCCTGCCATGAAGTAACCTTGGATTTGACAAATAGATTATCTCATCTCCTCTGGTTTTCATTACCATCCTGCTCAACTGCTAATTGGCCTGTGGAAAGAAGTATGCGTGCACCTCTGTGCTGCCCACTCCAGAAAGTTCTTTGCGCCCCTTTTTAGTCAACTCTCACTCTATGCACTTTGCTGTTCAATTTCAAATGAATTAATCATCTAATACATTTATGTGTTTACTTTTGCTGACTGCGATGCCTTTTTTTAAAAGACGCCATTAATTTAGCCCTTTAATTGCTGTGAATATGTGATACTTTGCTTCTCCATGCTCCCAGGGGTGGGCAGTGGGGTTGTGGCCATTTTTAGAACTTTATAGCTCAAGTGGCTACAGTGACCCTTGCACAGTCTTCTGATGATCATAATTTTATTTGATTTGGCTGAAGATCTGGGGGAAATTGCTGAGTCATGATATGGGTGTTTACTTTGTAAAAAACAAAGAACAGTTATTAAAAACAGTTGAACCATTTTATATTACCATCAGAGTTGAGGTAATTTTTTATTGTAATAGTGTGAACAGTGATTAATACCAGGTTTAATAAAATTTATTCCATTTTCTCAAACCAATGTGTAGTCCTATTTCATATTACCTCTTACTAACTTCTAAACTTTTTAAAAACTGCATAGAGGGGGCTGAAGAGATGGCTCAGTCATTAAGAGCACTGACTGCTCTTGCAGAGGACCTGGGTTCGATTTCCAGCACCTACATGGTGGCTAACAACTGTCCATAACTCTAGTTCCAAGAGAAGCTTCTTCTGACCTCTGAGGGCTTTGCATGACACAAGTGCACTTACATACATGCAGGCATTACACACATACACATAAAAAATAAAAATAATGCATAAAATATTTTTGAAACTTCTTAGAAAATTAACTATTGCTGCTGGCTCCTGCTGGCCTCTCTCAGATGGCCAAGGCAGCCTAGTCTATCAGGAGAGTGGGTTTTCATTATCAGACAGCATTGGGATCTGGCTACTTCTCTGGTTTAGGGGTTGAGATTTTCAGTTATTTTAGCTACCAAAGCATCACTTTTATTAGTTGTTGGCAGAATTAAAGATGGGATGATATTAGTGAGATGGATGAGGGTCCCATTTTCCCCTTGGCACTGAACAGGTCTCAAAGATGGTTAAAACCAGTTAAAATCGCCATCAGTATTCTTTAGGTTCTTACTCTGATCATTTCTTGTGGCATTTGTTTTCCTGATATGAGCAAACAACTTTAGGGGATGGGGAAACTGGGTTGCTAACCAGCAGCTACTGGACTCTCTGTGTTTTCTGGGCTGCTTTGAGCCCTTCTGCCAGAGCCTGTGACTGTGAACACTCCACAGACACTGGGAGAAAACTGCACGATGCGCACAGCTCTTGAAGATGCAGCCTCTTCAGGGCTGTTTCAAACAGTTTGCTGGAAGTCTTGCTGTCATAAGCCTCATGAAACTCTAGATGACCAGGTAGGCATTTCCATCTATACCACATCCTTTGGTGACCTAGCAGAAGGATGGCTGAAACCAGTGCTACACAGAAAATGCTTTGATTAGTGGAAACATAAACCTCTATGTGCATGCAAGCTGAGCTGCCATTGGTGCAAGTGACGTTCATGTGAGCTATGCTATGATGGGTGTAATCACCCCTTCTCTAGCCAGATAAACAGACTGTTTGGCTCAGTGAGTTGGCTGGGAGATACCTTCCTATATGTCCTCCCCTGGCATTTTCAACATTAGGTTCAACAAAAGGCTTTTCTCAAGTGGTCTTATCTTGCCTACATTTTGTAGTATGGGCCCAGCTGGTAACAGGAAGAAAAGAGTATCAGAGACAACACAGGAGCCCGGACAGTGGCATGGATAGCTGAGAGGTCAGCAGGCTGAACTGCAAAAGTGGCAAGGCAGTAGGATTTTTGACAACTGAAGAAGAGTTCAAGAGAGGAAAACATGGAGTGTAGAGGAAGTAGAGAAAGCAGAGGGATGAGGCTAAAGGATGGAAAAGAGCCAGAGAAGGGAACCTGAAGGCCCTGCTTGATTCACAACAGAGCTGTCAAGCCCTGAGGGCTGAAGGTTTCAGCTACTCAAGGCCTGAGGGCTGCAATGCTGGCTGACATTGGGGGGCTGAGAAATCTGGATATCTAGGCATACCTGGAGACTGCACCATCAACTGTGCTGGGTGAAAGAATCCTGACTTCCCAGGCCTGCTCTAACACTAGAGGTGCTGCCTGCTGCTGCTCCCAGCTGCCTGGTCCTTCTGGTGCCGAGGGACACAAAAGCTGCCACTGCAGACCAGAACTTGAGTTTCTGGCTTACCCATGATTCCTGTTCAGGTAGAACAAGACCTCAGCCAGCTGACAGGTAGCGTTACAATAGAGGCTGGGACAGTGTAAGTTTGCAAGCTGTTCTAGTCAAAGTCCCAAGAGTCATTCCTGATTCTTCCCTTTCTTTAGTCCCCATGTCTAGCTGTGGCTTCACAGGACATTTCTTAAATCCCCACAGCCATGCCCGCTTGCCCCAGGCTGGACACCTGGCTTCCTCAGGTCATCTGGCACTAATGCCTCCTGAAGCAGAGGGAGGGTTTCAAGAAGGAAATTGTTCTACAGCTTTCTACTGCCTTCCACTGTCTTTATGGTCCCAGCGCACCTCCATACCATGATCCAGGAGGCGTCTCCTGATTTGGCCCTGCCTCCCATTTTCCATATTCATACACCTCCCACCCATGTTTCAGATGCTTCAAGACCTTTTCTGTCTCAAGGAAGCTAAAAAATATTAATGCTACTACTACTACTACTACTACTACTACTACTACTATAACACACTAAAAGTACTATTAGTAATAATGTTACTATTTATAATTTAATCAGAGAGGACAAAGAAAATTATTTGGTTTGGGGAATTTAAGGGTTTTCCACTAATAAAGATAAAACTTATTAATAGATGGGCCTTTCCTTTTGGCTCCTGTACATCTTGTCATTTTTAGACTTGGGGAAGCTCAAGTCTTAAGACTGAGCTGACTAGATTACTTATGGAGAAGATGGCAGCTCTACAGGTTTTGCGAAAGGTTCAAGTGATGCAGGATCCAGAATATGGCCGGACCTTTGGGTCCCCCAGGCATCCTGGAACTGCGCATGTTCCTGAATCCTGCAGTGGGACAGCGAGGCTTTTACCCACAAGGGGTTCTTAGGATTTCCCTGTTGGGCTCTATCAGGGAGGGAGGGAGGAGAGAGAGATGGAAGGATGGAAGGAGAGAGGGAGAGAAGGAAAGAGGGGGGAAGAGAAAGAGAGAAAGAGAGAGAGGGGGACTAGGAAAAGAGACAACTTCAATTTGGTTCGTTAATATTCCTTAGAAAATAGTGACAAGAAAGAAGATACCGTCAGCACATAGGACTAGGAGAGCTGGGAAAATGAGGTTGGCTGGATAAAGCTGCCACAGTTCAGGTCCCTGCCAGCAAGGCTGAGTTTTCTCACAGCTGCTCTGCGGTCTTTTGATTTGGCGCAGGAGAACACTATCTGGAAAACTGTCACTGCTGGGAGAACAGCACATTCACACTTTACGCTCTCGTTCCTTACTAACGACAACCCTAAAGTCAGTGAATGTTTTCGAAAATACGACTTCAAGCACAGAAGAGCCAAGGGCATTCCTTGAGCAAGTCAAGCAACACAGAAAGTGCTTTGAAAAAGACTTTGAGAAGGCATGGGAGGCGCACATTCCGCTCATGTCAATGTCCATCTCTGAATAAGGGGAAAGACATTTCCTGTTCTCCAGCAGCAGCAGCATCTCTCAACACTTTCTATTTTTTGTTCTGTTATCACTGACTCCAAACGGAGCCCCAAGGGGCATATTTATTTGTCCACTTAGCTCAGATTTGTTGGATGGCCTCTAAGCCGCTTTGTGCCAAGCTTGGACACAGCATGAATGAAAAAAAAAACAACCCACAAAATTCCTTCCATGGAGGCCATGCACTGATAATGATGGGATCTCATGAAAGTTAGCCATCCACGGGGAGGGGAAGCAATGTGGGGTGCGGTGCAGTGTTCCCTTCAAAGGACTTGCTTCTGTGTTCTATCCCTGGCTAAGCTTCTGAGAACATTTACATCCGGTAGAGAGAGAGAGAAAGCAAATGCACATTTTAGACCTACAGCTGAACAAATAGACATTTGTCATGATTGTCTAGAAAACAAAAACATGCATTTAAGCAGAAAAAAATAAAGAAATTCCACCTACAAAAAATATATTTTGGTGGGTTTCCTTCCAGTCTTTTTTATGGAAATGTGTTTATATACACAAGACCTCTGTTAAGTCTTTCTTTACTCAAGAATACATGTATATTTATATGTAGGTGTATAAATACATGTACATATACATATAATGCATATGTATATAACATATACATAGGTATATATAATGCGTATGTATGTAATCTATACACAATTAGCATATGCCTCTATAAACAGAGTTACATCAAAGCCTATGCATATATACTACATAGGCATATTCAACACAGCATGTTAAATGTACAATATGCATGTACATATTCTATCTATACATATATTAACCATACATTGCATACTATAAATACATACATGCATAATTTATTCATCTACACATTCCAGGTGCATATATGTATATTTAATATATACACACATGTACACTTGTCATAAAATGTACATCTATTTCCATACCACAAAGTAACTCCTTGTTGGTTCATTATACCCAGTACAGTCAACTCCTGGAGAGACATGAGCACTGTGGCTGGGTGACAGGAGCAAGGACAGGGAGCCCCGTGTCACTGCAGGGTTATCACAAGATACAGAAATCTTTTCCCAGTGAGCGTGGGCCATTTTTCAGGCCAAAGGAACTTAGCACAGGTTTCCTGGACTTAATCTCTCTGCATGGTGACAGCTTCCACTGGCCTGAGGCACAGTCCTGATTCTTCACCACTGTGACAGTCCTCCCTGAGTACCTGATGGGTACTCAACCCCTGCCTTAAAATGGAGCTCCCGAGTCCAGGCATGGAGTTTCCTTCCCTGTGGCTGCTGGAAGAGAAATGAGTCACGATGGGGACGCCCAATCTTCATTTCAGAGGCAGACCCTGACTCTGAATAAAGGTCTTTCACATCTTAGAAGGAACGTGAAGGTCACTGTGTCACCCTAGCTCTCCAGCTCCTCAGCACTGGAAGTGGAGCCTGTGAACCAGCAGCAGGAGCTCTGCTACCTGGGGGGTGGGGGCGGTCCTTGTTAGAAATGGAGAGTTCTGGGCCTATCCCCAGGTCTCCTGTATCTTATCAAGGACGTATAGGGAAAGGCTGGTAAGAACTGCCTGATGCAGAGCTGCCAAAGCCCCAGATGCATGCTTATGCAGAGAGAGATTCCTGAACCATGTTACTGGCACACAAAGGGCCCTTACCACCTCTGTTGCCTGCAAAAGAATCACAGACAACAGACATACAGACGGGCTTCCAGCTGGCACAAGAGGAAGGAACCCCATTAGAAGGAACTCAGGGGACCTCTGGGAACAGTTATCAGACCAAAAGTACAGTCAGCCAGGGCTTTTACAGCGCAGGAACCAAATTCTGTTATCATCTTGAGTATGTGCTGGGTAAGTTTCTCCCCAGGATCCTTGGAAAGGAACTTGGCCCTGCCCACACCTTGACTATGGTCTTCTGAGGCT
Organism: Rhizomys pruinosus; assembly: GCA_009823505.1. NCBI lineage: Eukaryota > Metazoa > Chordata > Mammalia > Rodentia > Spalacidae > Rhizomys > Rhizomys pruinosus. The sequence goes on along the minus strand of VZQC01002135.1, from coordinate 12,888 downwards.
CAGAACCCAGCTGGTCTCCGATCTACAGAATCATTAGCTAACCAGTGGGTGTTGCTAAATTTGTCCTCCTTTTAAAATGTTTCAACAGGGAACAAGAATTTTCAAGGAAGGAGAGGAACATTTGGCATTTACTACTTCAGATGGTCTGGGTTTGGTTTGTTCTGTCTGACAGCGAAGAAAATGGGTAAGAAACAGTTTCAAAGGTGTCAAGATAAACTTGGAGCCAGGATAGCAGACCCCCTCCATCTGCAGGGAACATGTTCCAAAGCTCCAAGGGATGCCTCAAAATGTGGATAGTACCAAACCTAATGTGTTCTGCTTCTTCCTGAACATCCATCCTGTGATATGATTTAATGTATCAGTTAGTTACAGTAAGAGATTAACAATAACTAAGATAAAATAGAACAAATATAATAATACGCCATAATAAAATTCCCAGCATCACTACTCTTGTCCTTAGGGGCCACGGTTAAGTAAATTAAGGACTGCTTGAGCACAAGCAGTTGATACCAAAATGGTCATAAGGACTTCTGACAAACTAGGATTGAAGGATGAGGGTGGGTAGCGTATTCAACATATAAAGTGATAGTTCAGGTGAGATGATGCTAGATTTCTCCACACTACCCAGGATGGAGCTCAATTTCATATCTATTAACTTTTGTTTCCATAATTTCCCATTTAATATTTTCAGACTGTGGATGATGACTGGTTTTGATCACTGTTGACTGTTAGAAAGTGAAACCATAGAAGCGTGCGGGGGGGGGTTGGGTAGGAGAAACTACTGTATACTTTATTTTTTTATTAAGATAACCTAATGACAAGGTACAATTTAACTTTGGCAGGAGTAGAGGAATTTGGATGGATATTTTTCTAATTAGTTTTGGTAAGTTCCTGTCTTAGGAGTGGGGACTGGGGTCAGGAGTAGTTCTGGTTTGGGTTGTACTTGCTGCCCTCTAGACATGGAAAGGAGCACTCAGGAGCACTGCAAGGGTTTACACCTGAGAACAGCACAGAATTCAAACACTCTAGAACCCATATGCTACCACTAAATGGGCTTTCAGGAGGAGCACACAATCCTTCCTCAGATAGTCCTTATGCAGTCTCAAGCATGTAGGGAGACTGCACACACTAATTAAGCCTCATGCATTTGACGGTGAATATGAATTGGACAAATACAGACTTCTTTAGATCTTCTAAAAAGTCTAGCAAGGACACAGAATTCTTAGGGCTTGGTCTTCTATCCTGCTAATGCATGTGGTGAGACATGGTTACTAGAACACCTAAGTACAGCAGTCACAAAAGACACACCCTGAGGTCCAAGGTTCTGAAAGCTCTTCACATGTCTTGACTCTCTCCTTTAAGGTGCCAGAGTGAGTCCCTGGCCAGCCCCATGGGATAAGGATCTGAGAAGCAACCTTGGCCCAGGTCTGAGTCTGCTGTAGCTGCTGCCCTATAGAGAGCAGATTGTGGATAGCGGAGGGTCCTGAGTAGAGGCGGGAGAGAAGTGACAATAAAGAAATTGGGCACATCCTCCACAGCCAGCTTCAGAGAGATGTTTCCAGCCTGGATGGAAGGCAGAGAAATGCTGCTGGCCCTGGGCACCATGCTGCTTTGCTGACATGGGTCCTGTGCATCTCCACCTTAGCATGAAAAGTCCTGATGGATGGCTAAAGGGACAAGAGAGGACCTCCACAAAATGCATTTAGTTAAAGAGTGCAGATTTCAAACCTTGCTCACTTGTGTGCTGCCATCTTTGGATCTCAGTAGAGTCTGCCAACTGCAGACCCTTCATATACATGCTTCTGTTCATTAAGAGACTCTTTTGGGGAGTGGAGAGGCTGGAGAGATGGGCTAGCATTTAAGAGCACTGGCTGCTCTCGTAGAGGATCTGGGTTGGGTTCCCAGCACCCACATTGCACCAATGATCCATAACTCCAGTTCTCAGGGACCCCAACGTCCTCTTCTGGTCTCTCCAGGCACTCAGTCAAAAACACTCATTCACATAAAATAAAAATAAGGATACAAAAGTAATGAAAAAATAAACCCTTTTTCAACTGAACAGTAAAAAGATATCTAAGTGAAGAGCATCCACTCAGTGATCCCCAAATTGCTCCCCTCCCCTGCCCCGATGGAGGGCTTCTTACAGGGGGGGTCGAATGGCGTGTATGGTCCTTCATCATCGTCCTCGTCCTCTTCTTCCTCCTCATCATTCTCATTGTTCTCATCCTCGTTCTCATTCTCTGTCTCATTGCCAGCCTCAGCGACCACGTCATCCCTCCTCGTCCCATTTAAGCCCCGGTCTGGGGCATTGCTGGGCCCTGTTCCATTCTCCACTGTGTGTTTAATTGGAATTTTGATGGCCACCTCAGATTCCCCGTTGGCATACGCCCTGCTGTTTATCAGTCTTTGTCTCTGGAAAGTGAAAGTGACCTGTTACTATGGCCAGAGTTCTACCAAGCACCTGACAGCGAAACACCCAGAGGTGGGATGTTCCCCAGCAGCTGGCCAGGAGATGCTTCCGGAATACTCTGGAGCCAAGTTTTAGGAACTTCCTGAAAGCAATAATAGATTCAGACGACCGCCCCCGGGGAGGGAAAATGAACCTTTTGTGGACCGGTTGGGACTTTCTAATTCCCTGGGAGGAAAATTTCTATACCTGGGGTGAACAGTTCCTGACACCTGCGTCCAGTAGTGTTATCTTTCTTCTGCAGACCACGGGAGGTCCTTACTCTTCATGTAAGAAAGCCACAGCCCTGTGTTTTGACTAGTGTATCAGTAAGGCTGCCACTCCATAGAAAAACACAGGGCCAGAGATTCTGGCTTGTTTCAAAAGTATGGTAACTTTCCCCTAGTAATTACTTTGGTGCAGGTTCATGAGAAGGAGCTTTATTGAAACGAAAGAACGAAAGAAAACAGGTAGGGGCTGGGGATAGCTTAGCTGGTAGACTGCACGCACACAATGTTGGTTGGATCCCTATCACCTCATAAACTGGGCGTGGTGGCACAGACTCTTAACCACAGGCCTCAGAAGGTCAAGGCAATTATGGGTTACAGAGTGAGTTTGAGGACCGCCTGAGCTACATGAAATGCTGTCTAAAGAAAAAAAAAAAGAAAAAAAATTTGATAGGTAGCGAGGACAGGGGAGTTTTGCTATGTAACAGGGAGCCAGGCCGTGTCTCTCTACATGAGGTGGGAAGAGGCAGGTCAAGTGTTCCCAGCCAGTTCAGCGGGGGATGGGGGGGGGTTGGGGGGGAGGTGGGGGTGTGTGAATTTTGGCAAGGGGCTGAGGGATACTTTTCTGTTAGGCTCTCAGGTGCCGCACATTTCAAATCAGGAAGCTCTTCTACTTCCCTCCATTCCCCACCCTCCGCTGTGTTTTCCCAGATACCTCATTGATTAACATGCGACTGGCCATGGAGAGGCGGGTCTTGGGGGGAAAGTGGCTTGTGATCATAATTCGAAGGCCAGCCTCAGAGAAAGAAAGCTGGTGTGGGTAGGCTGACAGCAGCTCGTCCACCATGATCACTGACGCTTTGCGGTGGAAATTGGCTAGGAAAAGGAGAAAGAGAAAAGACAATAGCGTGGAGCTCAGGGGAGACGCGTCACCCATTCTCTGCTGGCTTTTCCCTCCCTCCCTCCCTCACAGCTTGGCACCTGGGC
>VZQC01002132.1:76444-104253 GCA_009823505.1 Rhizomys pruinosus | reverse complement strand
TTTTTTTTTTTTTTTTTTAATTCTAGATCTTAGAATTTGTTCTGGGGTCATGCAGTTATGGGAAAATTAAATATGTAAACCAGGACTGGGGCTATAGCTCAGTTGGTAGAGTGTTTGTCTAGCATGTAAGAAGCCTTGGGTTCAGTTCCCAGCACCACATAAAACTGAACATAGTGGCACATGTCTATAATCCCAGCATTGAGGAGGCGGAGGCACGACAATCAGAAGTTCAAGGTCACCTTCAGCTACAGAGAGTTCGAGGTCAGCCTCAACTACCCAAGACCCTGTGTCACAGGGAATTTTCCTGTGGGAGCGGGGGCACCCACAACATGTATCCACGCATGTAGCATCCTAATGTCTACCCGCTCCTGCCTGTTCCCTGGCTACTAAGGCAAAGCAGGAGAAAACACTCCAGTCTTAGTTAGAATAGAGAATTTACTGGGCTTGCCTGCAAAGTGGTGGCAGAAAACATAAAATCAAAGGCAAGGCACAGCCGGTTCTGTGGAAAACATGCCCCCCCCCCCAGTCCTGTCATAAATCCCGTGTTCTATGCCCATGATGGTGGAATGGTGAGAGAGGGCCCAGCCCTGTGTGGTGGGCTTTTGTATGCCTTAGCAGCATCCCAGAGTTCCAGAGTCCCATGTACCTTCCTGCAGCATCTCGGGGACCTCCCTGAGTGGGCTCTGCTTTGCCCTGAGTTCCTCCCTCTAACCAGACTCCATAGTTCGCAGCTTGTCCAGTGATAAGTCCATTTCAAAGGAGATATAATTTATCCCCCACTCTGTCTCAAAACAAGTAAGAAATGAAAACAAACTAGTTTTAAGTTAGCTTTATATCATTTGAACCATTTTTGGTAATAGTAAACTTAGTGCTGATTGATGTTACCTCATTTCAATAAAAGATTCACTGGGCTAATGCTGTATAGGAAATCTTAATCTGTAACATTTTCTTCACATTCTTTGCTTCATTTGTTCCTCATCACATTGCTTATATTTTGCTTTTTTTAAGATTTATTTTTTCATTTTGTTTTGTTTTTGGTCTTTCTGAGACAAGGTCTCCCTGGAACTCACTATGTAGACTGGGCTGGCTTCGATCTCACGGAGATCAGCCTGCCTCTGCCTCTTGGGATTAAAGATGTGTGTCACCATTCCTGGTTTAAGATTTATTTTTACGTATGTGTATGAGTTTTCACCTACATGCATGTATAAGCAACATATGTGTGCTAGGTGCCACAGAGGCCAGAAGAGGGATTTGGATTCCCTGAAACTGGAGTTACAGATGGTTATAATCGGAAGTACAAATGGTTATGAGCTGTGTGCTAGGAACTGAACCCAAGTCCTCTGCAAAGCAGCAAGTGCTCCTAGCTGCTAAGCCATCTCTGTAGCCCCTTATATTTTACTTTTATAGGGCTCTGCCAAGTTCACAGTGCTTTTGTAGTTTTGTTTTGTTTTTGAAAGTATCACATCAAAAAAAAAAAAAGGGGGGGCTGGAGAGATGGCCTAGCGGTTAAGAGCGCCGACCGCTCTTACAGAGGACCCGGGTTCGATCCCCAGCGCCCACATGGCGGCCAAGAACCGTCTGAAGCTCCAGTTCCAGGAGAACTCCAGTTCCAGGGGAAGCCGAGACCCTCTTCTGACCTCCGCGGCATTGCACGACGGGTGCACAAACCTGCATGCAGACAGTACGTTGATACACATACAGAAATAAATTAAAAAATAAAAAAAAAAAGTATCACATCATTGAGGCTATCCTGGAACTCACTATCTAGCTCAGGCTGGCCTTGAACTCAACAATTTATGATCCTCTTGTTTTAGCCTTCTCCAGGGCTGAAGTTACAGGCATGAGCTACCACACCCTATGCTTTTCCGTTCTTGAGTCACTTGGTTCTGGCCTCTTAATTTACAGAGCAGCCTAAAGTAATTCCCATCAAAAGAGTGGAGTGAGGGGTGGAGAGATAGCCTAGCAGTTAAGAGCACCGACTGCTTTTGCAGAGGACCCAGGTTCGATCCCCAGCACCCACATGGCAGCTGAGAACCGTCTGTAACTCCAATTCCAGAAGAGCTCCAGTTCCAGGAGAATCCGAGACCCACTTCTGACCTCCGCGGCATTGCACAACACGGGTGCACAGACTTGCATGCAGACAGTACATTCATACACATACAAAAATAAATAAAATTTAAAAAAAGAGTGGAATGAAAGCCCAGTAGCAGGCAACCAGAGGATGGGCCTAATTTGTCCCAGCACATTGAATAGGTCTGAGCCCCAAACCCTCAGTGGTCCATATAGAGGCTCCCTCTCCAGAGGGTGTTTGATGTGTGTGATTGCATGGTACATAATATGAACTGGAAGTAAGTATAACAACCTGTGATGACATAAGGGAAAGTAATGTTTATTAACATAATTGATTTGATATGGGTAAATGCATTAGGATGAGGAATCTTAACAGATAAAGTGGTTAAAAGTGGCAGTTTGTTACCTAGAGTTCTGGACGCCAGTTTGATTTTTGTTATTTTGTTGACTACTTGGCATAAACAACCCTCACAGAGTACAGGCTGTAGTCCACAGAGGTACATGAAGTTGTAGATGTCTGACCACATATGTCCTTAAAAGGGCAAGTTTACATTTACCAGCTACATAATGGGATTTCATTACCTTAAACTTTTTAGCCCTCAACTTACCTTGTAACTTTTCTTCTAAATTGCAAACTTGTAAAGTTACAGACATATCCCATCTCCTGGAACTGAGTGAAAAGAACATGGCTTACAAAAATATAAAATTTAAAACAGGAATATAAGTGATAGTGGTTTTTTGTTTGTTTTTTATTTGGTTTGTTTTTTGTTTGGTTTGGTTTGGTCTTTTTGAGACAGGATCTCCCTGTAGCCCTAGCTGGCCTGGAACTTGCTATGTAGACCAGGCCAGCCTTGAACTCACAGAGATTGGCCTGCCTCTGCATCCCGAGTACTGGGATTAAAGGCATGTGCCATCATGCCCAGCCAATAATAAGTCTTAAAGAAACAATTATGAAGCCTGTAATATTCTGCTTTTATAGTGTTTATATGCTAGATAATTTAACGGTAGTTGTAATTTTCTCCAATATATTTCAATATCCTCACAATAGAATCCATTTAGCCATGCTCCTGAATTTTCTTTTTTTTTTAATTAATTTTATTTATTTCTGTATGTGTATGAATGTACTGTCTGCATGCAAGTCTGTGCACCCGTGTTGTGCAACGCCGCGGAGGTCAGAAGAGGGTCTCGGATTCCCCTGGAACTGGAGTTCTCCTGGAATTGGAGTTTCAGACGGTTCTCAGCCGCCACGTGGGTGCTGGGGATTGAACCCGGGTCCTCTGTAAGAGCGGTCGGCGCTCTTAACCGCTAGGCCATCTCTCCAGCCCTGAATTTTTCTCTTTTAACTCTAAGCACTATTTTTATCTGTTCTTCTGATTCACTCAAGATTTCTGTCTTTGTTTACTTATGTGTGACTTTTTTATATTTTTTAAACAGGTAATGTGGAACACAGCTGTTCACTCTGAATTCATGCATGATCATGTTGATTATGGCTTTCAGAGTTGTGAGAGTAAATTCAATTGGCGGTAAGTGTTAGTGTTCATTTTACAAGTGTTGGTATTTTCATTATATAGTCATAAACTTTGGTGAGGATTACTATGCCAAAATGTATACAAGGGCTGGAGATGTAGCTTGATGGTAGAGTTCTTGCCTAGCTTGTGCAAGGTGTTAGGTATATGTGTGTGTCTGTGTGTCTGCATGTGGCTATATTTATGCACAACATGAAATTTACCATTTTAAATATACAGTTCAAAATAAAAAATAAATAAGCATACAGTCCAGTGGCTTTAAGCACATATACATTGTCGTATAGCCATTATCACTGTCCCTTTCCAGAGCTTTCTCACAACCCTGAACAGAAACCTCTGCCCATTAAATAACTCCTTATTCCCTACTCCTCCCACAGCTCCACGAAATCTCTGATCCACTTTCTGTCCCTATGACTTAACCTGTGGTAGATACTTAATGGAATCATGCACTTTTCCTTTTGTGCCTGGTTTGTGTCATTTAATATCACATTTTCAAGGTTTGTCTGTGCTGCAGTTGGGGTCCGTAGTTCCTGTGCTTTGCTTTTGAATAGTATTCCTTTACACAATATATGTTTGTTTATCTAGTCACCTGTGCAACAACCTTCAGGTTGTTTCTAGTTGGTGGCTGTTATGAACAATGCTGCCGTGAATGTTGGAGAACCTGTTTTTGGTTCTTCCAAATCTGTAGCTAGAAATGAACAAGCTGGGTAATAGAGTACATAACTCTTTTGTTGTTGTTGTTGGTCTTTCTGAGATAGGGTCTCCCTACAGCCTGTGGCTGGCTTGGAACTCTTATATAGACTAGACTGGCCTCAGTCTCACAGAGACCTACCTGCCTCTGCCTCCTAAGTGCTGGAATTAAAGGAATGCACCACCATGCCCTGCGAGTATATAACTTTCTAAGGTATTACTACCAACTTTTGGAGCCATCGAATACTCAAAGAATTTTCAACAGGTATCTTAGAGTCCACCATGACTAGATACCATGCTAGTGCACCTCTCCTGGTTTTCTTTTTTGTTGTTGTTGTTACATTGTGCATGTGTGTGTGTGTGTGTGTGCGTGTGTGTGTGTGTGTGTGTGTGTGTGTGTGTGTGTACATGTGAAGGCATATGTTTGGAACTTAGGGGACAACTTGCAAGAATGGGTTCTCTCCACTGTGTGCATCTTGGGGATCAAAGTCAGGTCTTTAGGCGTGGTAGCAAGTGCCTTAACTCACTAAGCCATTTTCTTGGCCCATGTCCTGGTTGTCTGTGCAGAAGCAGGCTTATGTTCTATGGATGCCAAGTGAGCATTCTTCAGAGTGGAATAGGCTCTCAACTCTCAGGAAGCAGAGGGACACCTGTCTTAAGACAGTTGCTTCATTCATTCAGGAGATTTGGGGACAGGGGCCCTGGTTACTAGGTGTAAAACAAAATTACTGTTTCTGAGTACTGACTCGGGTTTCATTACAGTGTTATAAAGGAGAAGCGAGATGCCTATGTGAGCCGCCTGAACACCATTTATCAAAATAACCTAACCAAGGTATGTATGCTAGGCTTTGAACTTGGTAAAGGAGCTGTTTGATGCTAGAGGAGGCATCATGTCTGACCAGATGAAGATATAATCTTTTTTTTTAAATTTTTTATGTGTATGAGTGTACTGTCTGCATGTAGGTTGGTGCACCCATGTTGTGCAATGCCACAGAGGTCAGAAGAGGGTGTCGGATTCCCCTGGAACTGGAGTTAAAGTCAGTTCTTAGCCACCATGTGGGTGCTGGGAATAGAACCCAAGTCCTCTGCAAGAGCAGTCGGTGCTTTTGACCACTGAGCCATCTCTCCAGCCCTTGAAGATGTAATCTTTGCATAGCTTATTATTTCTATATTTTTTTTGTGATTAATAATTCTAAAGTTGAACTTACTGCTAAGAAGCTTCTGCATCCAGTAGGCAGTTCTCTCTTTTGTGAAGAATGGACATTGTGTGCCAACGTCAGTAGACCAGATCTTACTTCATGGCTATAGCTTGAATAAGTCTATCCAGTTAAGTCAGGAGGGACTGGTTTATAGACCAGGGTGCCAGTATGCTGATCAAAGCCAAGAGTACTGACAGAGTACAGGCTAAAAGCCCATGCTTGTTCATTTGCTCAGAACAGCTTCTTGGAGACCAAATTATGATTCAGAAATGTATTTTTATAAGTGAAGTCTTATCAGGAAAATTAGGCAAAGGTATATTTGCCTACAGCAAATATTTCTTGTCCTTTACTCTCCCCTTTTTAGTACTTGATTCTGTACTTCTTTCACCCAGGACCATGCTGGTGACATTGGTAATTATGCATTATCTGGTATTTTCCTTTATTTATTTATTTCCATATCCATGAAACAGGGTTTCACTATGTAACCCTGATTAGTCTATAACTTGTCATATAGACCAGGCTGGTCTTAAACTCACAGAGATCTGTCTGCCTTTGGCTCCTGAGAATAAAACATGTATGCTACCATGCCTGGCTTTATTTTTTGTTTTGTTTTGTTTTGTTTTTGGTCTTTTGGGGTCAGGGTCTCCCTTTAGTCCCAGCCGGCCTGGAGCTCACTCTGTAGACCAGGCTGGCCTTGAACTCACAGATATCCGCCTAGTCTCTGCCTCACAAATGTTAAGTGTTAGGATTAAAGGTGTGTACCACCACGCCAGACCTGATTATATATATATATATATTTTTTTTTTCATTTATGGAAATACACTATGTGTGTACAGAAGAGGGCATCAGATCCCCTGGAACTTGAGATAGGCATGGTTGCTAGCTACTATGTGGGTGCTGGGAACCTAACGCAGATCCACTGGAAGAGCTGCCAGTGCATTTAGCTGCAGAGACATCTTCTAGCTCTTATACCAAAAATTTTTAATGGGCCTAGCTAAAATGTTTTTTGGCAAAAAAGACAGGAAAATTACAGAGGAACTAGTTTTTTAAAAAACATTTTATTATTTTTATTATTTTAATGTGTATGAATGTATTGCTTGCATGTGTGTTAGTGTACCCGTCTTGCGCAGTGCCCTGGGAGGTCAGAAGAAGGCATCAGATCCCCTGGAAATGGAGTTATGGATGGTTGTTAGTCACCATGTGGGTGCTGGTATTCGAACCCAGTTCCTCTGCAAGAGCAGTCAGTACTCTTAAGCACTGAGTCACCTCTCCAGCCCCAGAACTAGTATTTTTAAAAAATACTTATCAGGGCCAGGCTTGGTGGTGAACACCTTTAATCCTAGCACTTGAGAGGCAGGGGCAGGTGGATCTCTGTGAGTTCAAGGCCATCCTGGTCTACAGAGAGAGTTCCAGGGCATCTGGAGCTGCAGGGAAACCCTGTCTCAAAAAGAACAAAAAAAGAAGCAGGTTTGGTACTTGGTAGAATTTCCTGTGGCATTGTGGTGCAGGAATTACAGCTGATAGAAGTTCTGCCTACCAAAGGAAACTTGTATGGTGTGTTCTCAGCACTGAAAATCTCCCCCAAAGTGTTGCCTGTGCTGTCACCACTCAGCCCACACCCCTTTTCTCTAGCACCTCTCAGGAATGCACTGCCCTCAAGAAAGGATATTCTGGATGCCCGTGGGTTTGGTGTTGATCTCAGTGCAGCGAATTAAGCCAGGCATCTGCAGAAACAGGCCTGGAGGGGAGATTAGAAAGTGGGAAATAGTTCAGAACCAGACATGCTCCAAACTGTTGAGCCATTCCCTGTGTGGACATATACGTGGTTCCATTATCCTTTCATTCACCCATGTCTGTGTGCCAGGGCATGTATTAAAGCTGGCAGAATTTTCTGGCTGTCTTCCATTGAGCTCTTGTACAGGATTCCATTAAGAGCAGGTTAACATCAGAGCTCTCAGTGTTCCACGACAGAACTTCTCTGTCCTGTAGTTTGATGATGTTCTTCCCATCTGTTAGGAAAACAGAAGCATTGCATCTTGTCTTTGGCTGGGCACTTCTCTCCTGTATTCCCTCCACCTTCATTTCTCTTGTCTTCCTGTCTTCTTCCTCTCTAGCTTGTCATTCATTTTTCAATGTCTTTTTCAGTCTGAGGAAGACTTCCACTCTCAACTCTTGAGTTCTAAGACCTTATCTTTCCCTTTTGGGAGTGACTTGCCTGGGTTTTCCTTTCTTGGTTTTGGTCCAAGATATTATTATTATTATTATTATTATTATTATTATTATTTGCATCCAGTATCTAATGGAAGTACCCTTACCAGAGTATCAGTTACCAGTCAGGTACTCTAAGGAATTTGAACAACAGAACTGTATTAGGTCCAAACCAAAAATCAAAATTTTTAGCAGAGCAGGGTGCAGCGGCATGCACCTATAATCCCCGCATTTGAAAGGCTGAGGCAGGAGGATTTCAACTTCAAGAAAAACCTGGGCCCCAAGAGCCAGGTTTAGCACTGGGCATTTATAACCTTGTGATCCCAACACTTGGACAGTGGAGGCAGGAGGAACCAGATTTCAAGGCCATCCTCGACTATCAACTATGTAATTGTTAGAGACCAGCCTGGGCTATTCTTCTGTGACTATTTTTTTGAAACGGGGTTTTATATAGCCCAGGATAGCCTTGAACTTGCTATGTAACCAAGGATAACTTTGAATTCCTGATCTACCTGCCTCCATCTCCCAAGTGCTGGGATTACAGAAGTACACATTACTCCCAGCTAGGTAGCTGTTTTTCTTTTTTTTTTTTTTTTAAGAATATGCTGGGGCTGGAGAGATGGCCTAGCAGTTAAGAGCTGCTGACTGCTCTTGCAGAGGACCCGGGTTCGATCCCCAGCACCCACATGGCGGCTGAGAACCATCTTTGACTCCAGTCCAAGGGGAATCCGACGCCCTCTTCTGACCTCTGTGGCATTGCACAACACGGGTGCACAGACCTACATGCAGACAGTACATTCATACACATAAAAAATAAATTAGAAAAATATTTTTAAAAAGAATATGCTAATGGCAAGATTTCTCCCCCAGTCCCACATAGAAATCATCCATGGCTATGCAGCATTTGCAGATGGTCCACAGCCCACAGTGGAAGTCAATGGAAAAAAGTACACTGCTCCTCACATCCTGATTGCCACAGGCGGTGTGCCCTCGATTCCTCAGGAGAGCCAGATTCCTGGTGAGTCTTCCAAAGGCCAGTATAGTCAGGAGGGTTTACAATCCACTTTAATGGGATCTGCCTACACTAGTTTTCTCTTGGGAAAGACCAGGAGAGGTCTCTGAAGCATAAAGCTAATTAAGTGGATAATTAATCGTGAGCCAAGGAAAGCTATTTTATCTTACTCAGGTTTCTGGTATTTTGAAGGTAATAACAAGAAAATTGGTGAGAGTTTCACCTTTTCCTTTTCAACATGGTATAGACTGCTGCCAGCCTCGCTCGGTTTGTCAGATGCATTGTTGTTTATAAGACTCACAGTAACATTTTAAGAGATAGAGGAATCTTGGGAGGCTACAGCTCTCCCCAGCCCCATGATTTATTTTTATTTTTTGCAACTGATGAATGATTTAAGTTAGGAAGGAACTCAGAGATGAACATACTGGTGAATTGAATTTCCTCATAAGAAACCTGGTTCATGTTTTTCTCCAAAGTGAGATTATAAGTGTTGGAGAATGGTGTCTTAATTTGTTTTCCTATGTATTGCCATAATAAAACATTCTGCCAGGTGTGATGATGCATTCCTTTAATCCCAGCACTCAGGAGGCAGAGGCAGGCAGATCTATGTGAATTCAAAGCCAGCCTGGTCTATATAGTGAGTTACAGGCCAGCTGGGGCTACAGAGAGACTCTGTCTCAGAAACAAACAAACAGTTCTGAAAAAAAGCCACTTAAGGGAGAAAGTGTTTATTCTGGCTCACAGTCGAGGTTGTGGTGGGGGAAGTCAAGGCAGCAGGAACTTGAGGGACCTGGTCACACTGCAGAGCAGTGAGTGCACGTGTGCTCCTGCTGGGTGCGGCGGCTCACTGTATACCTCAGCACTCAGAGGGTCTGTTAGTCAGGGTTCTCCGGAGGAGGAGGACCACTGGGAGGAATGTGTATCCCAAAGGAGATAGACCAGATCGGCTAACACACTATGGGCTGGGTAGTCTTAACAGTGACCTCCTGTATGCTGGAGAGTCTAAGAACCCAGGAGCTGCTCGGTCCACAAGGCCGGATGCCTCAGTAGTCTCAATGTGATGCTAAAAGCCTGGAAGATTCCTGGAGAGCTTTGGAAGGCCGAAGTAGCTGGGTTCTCATGTCAGGAAAAGACCGTGGCAGCATCGCAACAGGGTGGATGCCTCAGCACCAGGGAGCAAAGGCAAAAGCAGCCCTGCTCCCCCCTCAGACCACTGGAAGGTGCTGTCCACTGTGGGAGAGGGTATCCATCCCTGCCTCACCCACTAAGGAGGGTCTGCACTAGCCGGTAGGTATACTTGTACTTTAGAATGGGTAAGCTTACTAGATGTGCAGCAAGCAAAAGTAAAAGAACTAATAGCAAGGAGCATATGGTAAACATCAAATTGGATGCTTACAACGCCTGAAGGAACAATTGGAGTAGGTGGATTGGGAGAACACGCAAACGTATCTTCATCAAGTCAGAGTTTTCTAACACCCAGCAGAAATGGCTGGGGCAGCCCTTCAGCCCATGCGGGAGCTCCTGAGAGAGTTGCAGGCAAAGCAGAGCACGTTCTCCACCCATGAGTTTCTACTTCTCCCACTGCCGGCATCTTCACACGGTGAGGTAAACAGTAGTAGCCTCCACTGGAGATGATGACCTTCTGCTTGTTCTTAGCCTCCACTGGAGATGATGACCTTCTGGTTGTTCTTAGCCTCCACTGGAGATGATGACCTTCTGCTTGTTCTTAGCCTCCACTGGAGATGATGACCTTCTGGTTGTTCTTAGCCTCCACTGGAGATGATGACCTTCTGCTTGTTCCCAAGGGCACGCTGTTTTGAATACCCTTAGCTGCTTGCTGCTCTCCTTTCCCTATCACAGAGGCAGGGCTTCAGCCAGACTTGGTTGAAGGACTCTTTTTTTTTTTTTAGCCCCAGCTGTCCTGGAACTCACAAAGATCCGCCTGCCTCTGCCTCCTGACTGCTAGGATTAAAGGCATGCACCACCACGCCCAGCGGTTGAAGGACTCTTGAAATAAACATGCTTGAGTCTGGGACAAGGGATCCCTCCTTGCTCCCAGAGTCCCCTTTCCGCAAGCCCAACACTGCAGGACAATTTACCAGTAGAATTTGCATCATGTTCTCTCAGTTAATCCTTCCTGGACCTGTCCTTAGACCTGCCCAGGGGTGTGCCTTAGTTGATCTTGAATCAGTCAGGTTGACAATCAGGACTAACTACTACAGAAGGCTAATAAGGCAGGAGTGTTGTCTTAAGTTTGAGGCCAGCCTGTACTACAAAGTCAGATCCTCTTTTGAAAAAAATAAAACAAAAATCAAAAGAAAACAGGCAGTGCTCTTATTGCCGTGCCACTGCCCTCTGCCGTGCTCTAAATAAACATTCTTTCTAAAATAAATGAATAAATAAATAAAATGAGAAGACAAGGGGACCGTGCATGTGCAGTAGAATTTCACTGAAAGAATAATAGAGAGCCCAGTGGGTTGTAGTTCAGTGTTAGAGTACTTGTTAAGCAGGTACCAGACCCTGATATCAATTCTCAGCACTGCAAAAAGCAAAATGTTAAAATCCTTCTAACAGTGATTCCCTCCAGGGAGCGGACCAGTGGCACAGAATGCAAAGGAGACCTGATTCCACTACTTGCTCTAGTGTACCTTCTGATGTTTATTTCTGTTTTGGGGGTTGGTTTTGGGTTTTTTTTTTTTTTGGTATTAGAGATCAAACTCGGCATCACACATGCAATCACATAGATGCAAGGGATTGGAGAGATGGATCAGTGTTTAAGATCAGGTGGCTTGTAATTTCCTGTACCTCCAGTTCCAGGGGATCTGACACCCTCTTCTGTCCTCTGAGGGCCGAAGGCTTGCACATGGTGTGTATATGCATGCAGGCACTCACACAGATAGATAAAATTAAAACAGGTATTTTTTTTTAATTTTCATTTTTTATTGATGCTTTGTGTATTTCATACATTTTCCAATTCAGTTCAGGCATATTTCCCTTTCCCTTCCCCCCACCCCACTCCACACCATCCCAGATCATGCATTCTGCCATACATTTCCTCCCGCATTCGCTGTTTTTTTTTTTTGCATTTTTTTTTTTTTTTTTTTTTTTTTTTTTTAGTACAAGCATCCTTCATGTAAAGACCAATTTGCGAGCATTTCGGGCCCAAACCCAACAGCTGCATGGATCCCCATCATCCAGCAGGGGGGCTTGTATGTTCAATCAAGTTGATCAAATGAGTGTCCAGACTACATTGGCTGTAGTTTCACCAATCAACCCCAGTTGCAGCCCTTACGTCTACCACGCCCCCTCTTCCGCAGATTGTTCCCTAGGCTTAGAAAGGGGCACAGGTGGACGAGAAGCAAAACAGTCTAACTTCTCTGGAGCTGTTGTCTTGGACTTGGTCAGTTCTGGCTGTTTCCTTTCATGGGCTGACAGTTTGTCCCAGGAATAACCTTTCGCGATCCTACTAATGACACAAGCAATTAGATATATGGGTATTTAAACAGTACTAATTGTTATGGTAAGGTTACTTTGGTAATAGACACAAATGTTTGGATGTTATGTTAATCCATGAATTACATTTTTTAAATTTTTATTTTTATTTTTTATGTGTATGAAGTAGCAGTCTGCATGCAGGTTTGGGCACACGTGTCATGCGTGCTCGGAGCCAGCAGGGGGTCTCGTGATTCCCCTGGAACTGGAGTTCTCCGAGAATTGGAGTTACAGACGGTTTGTATTAGCCTCCATGTGGGTGCTGGGTAGCGAACCTGGGTCCTCTGAAGAGCAGTCGGTGCTCGTTAACCGCTAGGCCATCTCGTCAGCCCAAATTACATTTTTTTCTGTTAATATGACAGGGTCTTACTGTGGCTTATCATCCCTAACCATTAGAGGATGTAAGCTTGTGGCATCAGCCATGGGTATTCTTCCAAGGAGAGAGCTAATAGCCAATTCGATTTGGGATATACAGGCATATGGCTGCCATTGCGCACAGTATTTCCAGGCAGGTGAGGTGTAGCTGAGTGCTGACGGAGGAGTCTTGCTTGACCGAGGAGACCTATATTTGCTTTATTTGTTTAGTGGCCTTGGGTAACATTCTCTGGTATTCCAGAGACCATCTGTACACTTGCAAGTGTGGCCTCAATACAATCTTTCCCATGCTTACATCATGTCTTTCGACAGCAGGGCCTTATCCCTCTCGTCTTGCAGGTATCCCAGTTTGGAGGCAAGGAGCCTTTACCTTTTGTGGGTCTTAGATTCACTGGCCAACATCTCCTTGGTAGAATAATCCATTGCTGATGTCAGAGCTCCTGTATTAATATATTTTGCTTAAGTGCATAGCTTAAGGAGACTTTAGTATTATATTTGGTTCTGAATAGAGAATAATCCTTTTCACAGTTCCTATGTCTATTAGTCAGTTAAAGAAGGCAGTTTTACCGGTTTTATAAGAGATTACCTCTATAACAATTGGCTCCAATTTACAGTTGGAGAATGACCTCATCATCATCATATTTCTCCTTGTTCTATGGGGGGGAGGTATTAAAAGTGCAAGCTCTAAAGTAAATATTCCAGGGCATCAGATGGTGAAGATAGAGGTTGTTCAGAGGCAGGGCAGGTCACTGTGGACAGACACCAAACAGGAAGACTTTTTTTTAGATTTTTTTATTATTATTATTTTCTATGTGTATGAGTGTACTCTCTGCATGTAGGTTTGTGCACCCGTGTCCTGCAATGCCACAGAGGTCAGAAGAGGGTGTCGGATTCCCCTGGATCTGGAGTTAAAGATGGTTCTTAGCCGCCATGTGGGTGCTGGGAATGGAACCCGGGTCCTCTGCAAGAGTAGTTGGTGCTTTTAACAGCTGAGCCATCTCTCCAGCCCCAACCAGGAAGACTTTTAAGAAAGGGGCTCTTGGAGCCAGGCATGGTGGCGCATGCCTTTAATCCTAGCACTTGAGAGGCAGAGGCAGGAAGATCTTTGTGAGTTCAAGGCCAGCCTGGTCTACAGAGTGAGTTCCAGGACAGCTGGGACAACAGGGAAACCTTGTCTCAGATGACCCCCCCCCAAAAAAAAAGGACTCTTAAACAGCATTACTAAGGGAGAGGACCAGAAGAACAGAATGTGAGCCCATGCTACTGAGGGAGAAAGGACCAGAAGAATGGATTGTGAGCTCGTGCTACAGAGAGTCACAGACTGACAACTCAGGGCCATGTCTAGATTATTGAGGAAAGGTAGTTACTTGAAAAATTCTAAAATTCAAAATTTTTCTAGTCCCAAGTATTTCAGATAAAAGATTCTTGTGATGAGTTTGAAGCAAAGTAAAATTATGAAGCAGGACAAATAGAAATCTGGAACTGGTATATTTGAGGAGGAAATCAACACTGGAACTGTGCATGTGTAGTCTTGCACAGGAAGGCTGGGTCGAAACATTCAAAGAAAAATGTGAAGAGCTGCCTGCTTCCTGTTTGAGGTCAGAGGGCAAAGCAGAGTGTTCATGACACCAAGATCCTGGTCTTTCAGGGAAATTTAAAGTTATTTAGCCACTTTATTTATCACTGTTTCCATTTCAAGAGAAAATTTTTAAATATTAATTCAGAGGGCTGGAGAGATAGCTCAGCAGTTAAGAGCAGTGGCTGCTTTTCCAGAGGACCCAGGTTCAGGTTCAATTCCCATTGCCCACAACTGACTATAATTCCAGTTCCAAGGCATCCTATGCCCTCTTCTGGCCTCTTTAGGCATTGCATAACATGAGTGCACTTACATACATGCACACAAATCACTCATACACGTAAAATAAAGAAATCAAAAAAAAATTTTTTTTCGGTCTTTTCAAGACAGGGTCTCCCTGTCGCCCCAGCTATCCTTAGAACTCACTCTGTAGACCAGGCTGGCCTTGAACTCACAAAGATCCATCTGCTTCTGCCTCCCAAGTGCTAGGATTAAAGGCGTGTGCCACCAAGCCCAGCCAAAAAAATTTTAAATAAAATAAAATGTTTACTCAGGAGGCTAGAGACAGGGCTCAGTGGTTAAGAGCACTGGCTTCTCTTCCAGAAAACTGGGTTTGGTCTGTAACTCTATTTTACAAGAGAAAATGTAGCTTGTGTCATCCATACTACAATTTCTACATAGGTGCCAGCCTAGGAATGACCAGCGATGGCTTTTTTCAGCTGGAAGACCTGCCCAGGTAAGCAGACAATGTCAGGGATCCATTTCTCCCTTTCCTAGGAACCAGTGTTGCTTCTGTTCCCCACTTTCTCCTTCCTTTCTTCTTTTCCTCCTGTGTCTTGCTATGCTGCCCCTCCTTGTCTTGAACTCTTCACTTCAAGTGATCACTTGACTCGGCACAATCCACCCTGTGTTGCTTGGTTTTAGGATTCTCAGATATGAAGCAAGTGAGCATGCATCCAGAAATGGTCATGACTCACTATGTTTGGATGGTGTAAGTCAATTTAGACCCACCTTCAAGCAAATTTTATTGTAGATATTTGCCCATTAAATATTTTAAGCTATTTAATATACTTTTATTGACAGGAATACAAGTTTAATGAATGAATTTATTCATGCCATAAACAAAAGGCTCAAGGAAGAAAATTAAGCTCAGTGTTGTGCTCTTGCCCATATTCACAGTTCATTAGGACGCAAAGGTGGAGAGTCATCTGAGACGAAGCGAGGTTAGGCTAGGCACCCTGGAGTGCTCTTGTCTCAAGGAAGAAAAAAATAATAGCCAGGCAAGGTAGTGCATTCCTGTCACTCAGAAGGCTGAAGCAGGAGGATTGCTAAATGTGAGCATAGCCTTTTAGGTGGTTTTTCTTTCCGTTTTCTCTTGTAAGACTTTTTATTATTGACATAATCTTGGCAAACAAATTTTGTAGGAAGGTACCAATGCTGTGGACTGTGTAATTACATTTTACCCTCCCGGGGCTATGGCCGGATGGGGTGGACAGCTTGTGGAAGGCTGTGGGAGAAGTGGTTCTGAAGCCCGAATGAGAGATAAAGAGGGGTCGCTTTGAGGATGTGGGAGCCCAAGAAGTCTTGTTCAGTGGTTATCACAGTGACAAGACGTGGGATGAAGGTGCTGCTGGGAGCTGAAGGGACACTGGGATCCTTACAGCTCTCTGAAGAAGCCATGTGACTGCATGTCTATTTCTCATGTGTCCCTGTCACGGCGACCTCCACCCCTATAAAAGATACTCATCTTTCAGGAACTACTGCATTTTCTAAGCTCTCTGCCTTTCAAGAGCTGTCTGTGGGGGCTGGAGAGATGGCTCAGTGGTTAAAAGCACTGGCTTCTTTTTCAGAGGACCCAGGTTCAGTTCCCAGCACCCACATGGCAGCTAACAACCATCCTAACTCCAGTTACCAGAAATCCTATGCCCTCTTCTGCCCTCTATGGGCATAGCATGACACAGGTACCTTACATACATGCAGGCAATACACTTATACACATCAAATTAAAGTATGTGTGCTGTATATTATAATATATATAATATGTATATATATATATTTTTTTTTTTTTTTTTTTTTTTTTTTTTGGTCTTTTCCAGACACAGGTCCCCTGGAGCCCCAGCTGTCCGTGGAACTCACTCTGTAGACCAGGCTGGCCTTGAACTCCACAAAGATCCGCCTGCCTCTGCCTCCCCAAGTGCTAGGATATAAGGCATGTGTCACCACGCCCGGCATAAAGTGTATTTTTTTAAAAAGAACTTCCTGTGGACCCCTCTCCTTGACCAACTACGGGACATGTTTCTCACTTCAAAAATTGTTCCTGGGCTAGGCCTCAAATTGTGAACCTATAATCCCAGCTATTCAGACAGAGCTGAGGCAGGAGGATTATAAATTGATGGGCAACTTGGGCTTCAGGGTGAACTCAAGCCAGACTAAGCAGTTTGAAAAACTCTAAAAAATGTTTTGTTGTTGTTTAAAGGGCTTTGAATGTAGTTCAGTGCTAGAGTCTTTAGTATATAGAAAAAAGTGGGGCTGGAAAGGATGGCCATCAGTTAGGAGCACCAGCTTCTCTTTACAGAGGACCCAGTTGATCCCCAGCACCCCATGGCGCCTGAAAACGTCTGTAACTCCAATTCCATGGAGAACCCATTCCAGGGAATCGACGCCCTCTTCTGCCTCCGCAGCATTGCACGACATGGGTGCACAAACCTACACACAGACAGTACACTCATATAAATAAATAAATAAATAAATAAATAAATAAATAAATAAATAAATAAATAAAATTTTTAAAAATTAAAAATAAAAAACCCTGGGCTTGTCCCTTAGCACTGTCAACAGCAAAAAAAAAAAATCCACAAGGGCAGAAACTATTACCCACATTGTCTAGTTCAGTGCCTGGCATAGTGCTGGGCTTAAACATCCAGAAAAGAAAGCTTTAGAAAGGTGAAGAAAGGAAAGGAGAAAAGCAGGAGGGAGAGAGGACCTATTTTGAGGAAGAGGCCAGCATATAGGACTGAGGGAGGTGGAGATGGAAGGGAGCTATTTAAGAGGATTTGAAGTGTGTATTCATAGTCAGGATTGTGGTGAGAGTCATCACTAGTCTCTTGTTGTCATTTGAGTTATTTGTCCTCCACCCAGACCGTGAGGCCTCTGTAGGCAGGTGTTTTTATGGACAGTATTGGAGGAAGATTTCATCTGTTCCTCCCCAAGTTCTTTCTCATGCATTGAAACAATGGAGGGGGGGAGGTGTCGATCCTTTGGGAGCCCTGTGTAGGATACTGCTGATGAGGGCTGATATTCTCTAGGGCTGGAAGTAAGCCTCAAGCTACAGGCAGTGTCAGAGCTTCTTCAGTGATCCCCAGCATTTATTCCAGGATTTAACTAGGGCTTAAGATCCTTTGTTAAGCCAAAATGTATTTAGGAAGTAGAGTTCACAGCCTCCCAAATACTAGGTTTATAGACATGAGTCACCATGCCAGGTTTAAGATGGCTTTCTTAAATTAACCTTGGATCATACTACAAGAATTAATAGAACTGAATAATGATCAAGGAGAAATACCCAGCACAGGAGAATAATGGTACTGAGATGTTAGTTTTAGATTTTGAAATCTTTTATTTTATTTATTTATGTGTATGAGTGTACTGTCTGCATGTAGGTCTGTGCACCCGTGTTGTGCAATGGTGCAGAGGTCAGAAGAGGGTGTTGGATTCCCCTGGGACTGGAGTTACAGACAGTTCTCAGCCACCATGTGGGTGCTGGGGATCGAACCTGGGTCCTCTGCAAGAGCGGTCGACGCTCTTAACTGCTAGGCCATATCTCCAGCTCCAGATTTTGAAATCTTTTAAAAATATTTTATTTATTTTTATTTTATGTGTATGCATAGATTTGTTGCCTGCATATATGTAAGTGCACCCAAGTTGTGCAGTGCTGATGGAAGACAGAAGAGGGTGTCAGATCCCCTGAAACTGGAGTTATGGACAGTTATTAGCTACCTGTGAGTGCTGGGATTTGAACCCTGGTCTTCTGCAAGAACAACCAGTATTCTTAACTGCTGAGCCATCCATCTCTCCAGCCCCTAGGTTTTGAAATCTTTGTGTAAGTGCTGGTCATAGTGATACTAAGCCTGTAATCCTAGCACTGGTGAGACAGAGGACCAGGAGGAGCTCAACGCCAGTTTCATCTACATGTGGAGTTAGAGGCTAGCCTGGGATACATGAGACCTAGTCTCAAAAAAAAAAAAAACTTTCTCCTCCACAAGGGAGTATTTCCTACTTTAATTTTTATTTATTAGTTTTTTTGTTTTTTTTTTTTTTNAGGCAAAAACCAAAAAAAAAAAAAAAAAGTGTGAACTGCGGCACTAACCTTATACCAGGTTTAAGTGCATATGTTTTGAGATCATTTAACAAATTTCCTACTGTGGAATCAGCTTGTTTAAATTTAAATTGTCTTTAAGAAAAACAGCTTAATTACATCCCAAAAATTCAATCCAATTAAAAAAAAGAGAAACAATCGGAAACCATCTAACTGGACCTTGGACTCCCCCAAAACCAGCGTTTTAACTCTAACGGGACACGACATCACAGCTTTTAAAAATCTAAAACTATGTGTTCCCAAGTTCTCCTTGTGACCCTTCCTTGCCCCGGTCCAGAATAATGTCTGCGTATGTGTTATGATTATTAGATCTGATTACCTTCCTTGAAAGCAGCCACATTGGAAGCAATGAATTACCCACGACAAATGTTGCAAGCAACATAGTGGCCTATGTTAATACACATTATATTGTAGTTTTCTTGGTATGCTTAGTAGGGTCAGAGTAAGGGTCAATAAAAGAAAATTCAGCCGTGCGTGGTGGGAGGCACGCCTTTAATCCTAGCACTCCGGCGGCAGAAGCAGGCAGATCGCTTTGTGAGTTCAAGGCCGCCCTGGTCTACGGAGTGAGTTCCAGGACGCTGGGGACCACGGGAGCCCTGTCTCGAAAGAAGCCAAAAAAAAAAAAAATTCATATTCTAGCCGCGTGGTAGTGCCGCCTTTAATCCTAGCACATCAGAGAGGCAAAGGCAAGACGAATGCTTTGCGAGTTTCACAAGGCTAGCCTGGTCATCAGAGTGAGTTCTAGGACAGCTGGGGCTACAGGAGAGACCCTGTCTCAAAAGAACAAAAAAAAAAAAAAAAAAGAAGAAAATTCAACTTCTTCCCCTTACACACTCTGTTAAGCGTGTCTTTAAAGGAGAGTACAGAGAGACATTGTGGCACACTGCTTTAAAATCGACCAGCATTGGGGCAGGAGGCAGGTAGATCGCTGTGAGATCAAGGTCAGCCTGGTCTATAGAGGTAAAGCATTTTAGAGGGCAGCTGAGGCGAGAGAGGTGGGGCGGAAGGTAGGGAGAATCAAAAACAAAAAAAAAAAAAAAAAAAAAAAAAAAGGGGTTTTTTTTTTAAAAAAGACAAAAAACATTCTTTAAGCACAAGTTCCTTCATTTCCTCTCTCCATATCCAGGCTTCATGAGCATGTTTCCAGAAGATGCTTTGGTTCAGGGAAAAGAAAGTCTCTGCAGAAAACCAGAACAACCAGAACGAGATAAGCACACTCGTGGTTAACAACTCAGGAGGCGGTTTTCTATTACATGGTGCATCATCACCACAAATCAAAGAAATGCTAGACAAACAGGGCCTCGGAGAGATGGCCGCATTAAGAAAGCCTCTACTACTCTTGCAGAGGACCCAGGTTGCGTTCCCAGCACCCAAATGTGGCTAACAACATATAGAACATACAAGTTCCAGGGAATCTGACACCTTCTTCTAACTCTGTGGGCATGCAAACCTAGCTTCACCTTACAACATGTAGCAATAGCACTCAATAACTAAAAGACAAATAAAACAAATATATAGGGCTATGGAGAAATGGCCTAGTGGTTAAGAGCGCCGAACTGCTCGGACAGAGGACCCGGGGTTTGATCACCAGCACAGCCCAATTGTGGGCCGAAACCGTCTGAGGCTCCAGTTGCAGGAGAACTCCATTTCCAGGGGACTCCGACACTCCCTTCTTTTCGGACCTGTCCCGCAAGCATTGCACGACATGGGTGCACAAAGACTTGCAGCAGACAGTACATTCATAAAACATACAAAATAATAAAATAATAAAAAAAATATTTTTTTTTTTAATTTTGTATTTTATATATTATATAATATATAGAGATATATAGATACAGATATATCTAGACAATGAATGAAAGGATATGTGGAGGAAAAAGAAAACTTTTCAGTTTGTGGGAATGGAAATTAGTATAGCAATTACAGAAATCAGTGTGAGTTGTTAAAAAAATTTAAAAATAGAAGTAGAATATCACCCAAAACTACCTAACGCTACTGGACTTATCCAAAGATTCCATATTCTACTACAGAGATACTAATACATCCAGGTTTATTGCTGGTCTATTTACAATAGTAAGAAAATGTAAGGGTGGAGCTTGCGAGATGGGTTCTAGCGAATAAGACAGTGGCTGCGCTTGTACAAGGAACCCAGGTTCACTCCCGCACCCACATGGTGCTAACAACTGTCCATGCTAAACCGCCAGGTCAAGGGGGATCTGACAATCTTCTTTCTGACCTCACATGGGGCATTGCATGTCACGGGTGCACTTACATATATATATATATATGGGGAGAGAGAGAGAATGAATTATTAAATAAATGTTATTAAAAACAAAAAAGAAATGTAGGGGCTGAAGATATGACTCAATGGTTAAGAACAGATTGCTCTTGCAGAGGATCCGGGTTTGATTCCCAGCACCCACATCGCAGTAACAGCCAAACTGTAACTCCAGTTCCAGGGGAAGTGGATGACTTCTTCCTATTTCGGGAGGCATTGCATGACATGAGTGAACTTACATGCAGGCAAGACATTCATAAACAAAAAGTTGTAAACAAGTTTTAAAAAAAGAAATGTGGAATAGAAGATAATGATAATGTGGTACAGATATATACATGGAATTTTAACTAAGCTAGTAAAGTAAATGAAATTGCCGGGGCGTGGTGCACACGCCGTTTATCGGATCTACTTGGGGCAGGGGCAGGGGATCTTTGTGAGTTTCAGGCCAGCCTGGTTCCCCTTACCGAGTGAGTTACAGGACAGCTGTGCTACAGGAGACCCTGTCTCGAAAAGACCGAAAAAAAACAAAAAAAAAGAGAAAAGGAATTCAGGAATCCTGTAGGACAAATTGCTGGATATGGGAAATTATTAAGTTTAGCAACCTAAAACAAAATCAAAGACAAAAGCAGCGATCTTCTCTCTCATTTCAGGCTCTATTAGTTTTTTTTTATTATTTTTTTTATTTTTTTTAATGTGTATTGACTGTACTGTCTACTGTGGTTACGTGCACCCGTGAATGTACTGTCTGCATGTAAGGTTTGTGCACCCGGGTTTGCAAATCCACGAGGGCCATAAGAGGGCGTCAGAGTCCACCTGAACTGGAGGTAAAGATGGTCCTCAGCCGCCAAGTGGGGGTGCCTGGGAATCGAACCCGGGTCTTTGCGAGGGCGGCTGGTGCTCTTAACCGCTGAGCCTCTCTCCAAACCCCAAGGAAACCTATTTAAAGAAATTACTGTGGGCCAGGCATGGTGGCATATTATGCCTTTTGATCTCACCACTTTGAAGGAGGCAGAGCATGAGAAATCTCGGTGAGTTCCAACACAGCTGGTGCTACAGAAGTGAGTTGCCAGGCGGGAGTGAGACAGCATGACCCTTAAGTTCCAGCAGTATAGAGGCAGAGCAGGCAGATCTGTTCAGGTCAATACCAGCCTGGTCCTACTAGCTGAGTTTTCAGGATCAGCCCTGGGTAATAGGTCTGAAACTGTTTTCTAAGAAAGAGGATAGGGAGGGAGGGAGGGAGGGAGGGGGGAAAAAAGGGGAGATTTAGGGAGTGATATATCTATCATAGAGATATACATAGCGAGAGATGGATTGTTGTGTGTGTGTTTGTATTGCGCATAATCAACTGCACGTTGGTGTCAAGGTCAAAGGATAACCCAGTTATTCCTCAGGATAACCAACCCACCTTCTCCTTTTTTTTATTTTTTTTTTTTTTTTTTTTTTGATTTTTTATTTTGTATTTTTTGGTCTTTGTCTTGAAGATCAGGGGTCCATCCCTTGGAGACCACCCCAATCTATCCTGTGAAAACTCCATCTGTAGACAATCTGTGCCTGGAACTCACAAGATCACGCCTGCTCTGCCGTTCCCAGTGCCTAGGTTAAAGGCTGCGCCCCTCACCGGGGCTTCTTTTCTCTTCCCTCTTCCCTTCCTCTTTCTTTCCTTCATCCTTTTCCCCGCTCTTTCCTCCTTTTTCTCCTTTCCTTTCTTCTTTCTCTTTCCTTCCTCACCTCTCCTCTCCTCCCCTTGCCTCACTCCTTCCTTCCATCCTTCCTACCCGTCCCATTCCCTCACCCCCTCCCTCCAACCCTCCTTCCCTCTCTCCCTCTCCCCTCCTTCCACCCTCTCCTTCCTCCCATTGTCCCTGTCACTTCCTTATTTTCCCTGCTTCTTTGCTGGAAAAAGCCCAGGAACACATCATTATACCAAGATCCCGATTCTGTCATTCTTGTAGAAAAATCCCATCTTTCATCCATTTTTCTCCGTTTATGACCTCCTTTTACACAAATCCACACTCCTAACACACTGTATCTACAAAAACGCCCCTAGCTTTAACCCTACTTTCTCTGCTCTTGGCCTGGCCCTACTGTGACTGAGGGACCGGCCCAGGGAAGTTGAGCCTTAAACCTACATTTTTTTCTTTACTTAGTCTGGCTTTTTCTGATCTGCCCTCCTGGGAACTTGATATCCACCTACCTCTACCCCCCACCAAAAGTACATGTGAGAAACCATTCCCATTCACTCATGCCCAATCAAACCTTTCGCCATATACAAATCATTTCTTATATTTATTTTACATTAAAATATTTTGCTTTGTTATCACCTTATTCTTTTTATAACCACAAGCTACCAATACTAAGCCTCTGTCACATCCACCAAGCTATCTCTTGCTCAGGGCACACGCGTTCAACAACTCCGACTTTCGGCCGCTCTGTTCCGCGAGCTCACTGACTCAGACAGCAAAGCTGCAGAATGTGCACTACGGGGTAAAGCGGGCAGGGCAGGCAGAGTGTTGTCTCTCTGCTTATTCTTTTTTTTTTTTTTCTCTCTTCGTCTCTTTATTTTTTTTTTTTTTTAGGGTGTATGCCTGTCCTTTCTGCCAATGCAGGTCTGTGCAACCCGTGTCGTGCACTGGCCGCGGAGGCGACCACAGACGGGTACTCGGATGCCCCTGGAGCCCTGAGAGTTCTCCTCCTGAGATTGGAGTTCACGGCACGGTTTCTATAGAACCGCCATGTGGGTGCTGGGGATCCGAACCCGGTCCTCTGCAAGAGCGTCGGATTGCTCTTATCTGCTTGGCCATCTCTCCAGGCCCCCGGTTTTCTGATTTTTCAAATGCAGGAATTATCCACCATACTGACTGATAAACGATGATGGTGTGTTTCCTTATTTTTATTTATTAAAAATAAAAAGAGGCCTGTCCATGCCGCTCTTCCGGCCAATTTGCTAGATGTATTCAAGAATGCAAAATTATGTTATATGGTGAAAAAACTGATTACTCCTAAGAGGACCAAGGTGTGGTGGCACGAATTACACACCTTTAATAATCCTAGCACTGGGAGGCAGAAGGCAGGTGGATCTTTCTGAGTTCAAGGCCATCCTGGTCTACATAGCGAGTCCAGGCCAGCTGGGGCTACTGACTCAAAAAGACCAAAAAAAAAAAATTCGAGGCCAAGGCCTGGGGAGCATGCTTGATGCAGCGCCAGCAACCCCAGGAGGTAAAGGCAGAAGGATTGGGGAGCTCAAGGCACTCCTGGATACCGAGGCCACGTCAAGCCAGGCCCCTTGGCTGCGTGGAGCCCCATTGTCTCAAAACAACACGCAGGCTTTGCATTCCTAGTTAACTACTCTACTCTACTAGCCATCCCATGGTTCCTGCCACAGTGACTGAAGTAAATCCTTATTTGAAAACAAAACAAAATGAGCAAAACAAAATGAATAACATTACTGGGTCTGGTGGTGCCCTCCTTTAATTCCAGCACTTTGGAGGTAGAGGTAGAAAGATTAGGAGTTCATTTTTAGCTACATAGTGAGTTCCATGCCAACCTAGGGCTAAAGCAGGGAGGAAACAGGTCATAATAAAATAAATAAATAAATCAATAAATAAATAAATAAATATAGATAGATAGATAGATATTCTGGGCCCACAGGATGGCTTAGTGGGCGAAAGCATTTGCCAAACAAGCCTGACTGACAACCTACAAGCAAGCCCTGGAACTCACGGGGAAGAACTGACTCCCCAAAGTTGTTCTCTGAACTCCACACAATGCACATATGCACACATATGCCAGGCTTACATATATCAACAAACACACCTCAAATAAAGCAAACGAATTTTAAGATTAAAACCTCTACTTTTTTAAAAAGAAAAGGAAAGAAATCATGTGTTTTAAAAGCAAAGAATGGGAAGAGGAGAAGACAGGACTTACCTTATCATGCCTTATCATAAGTGATGTCCTAGAACCAAGGGCGGAGAGGATCCCAGCTATCTCCACGGCAATGTAGCCTGCGCCCACAATGACACTTCGGCTGAGAGGAAAGAAAGGGGGAGCAGTTCCTAAATAAACCGACCTCGGAAGAATTGCGGATTTACAGACGAGCTGTGAACACACCGTGGATTTCCTTTGTGCTTGCTGCTCTGTTTTCCCTGCAGTTAATGGTTTATGAGAGTGCAAGGAGTTCTCACCTGTGATCCCAGCATTCAGGAGACAGAACAGGATTGTGGAGAGTCTGAAGCCAGCCTGGTCAGTTCCAGGCCAGCCAGAGCTACATAGCAAGACCCTGTCTCAAACAGAACAAAATAAAATCTATACAACGCTGGCACGCTTGTCAAAATGAAAAATCTGGTAGTATATTATTAGTGACTAAACCCTAGACTTCAGATTTCACCAGCTTTTTCCAACAAATTCCTTTCAGTTCCATATCCCATCTGTAACTTAAAGTAGGAAATAGGGTGCTGGAGACATGGCTCATGTTTAGAACACCAACAGCTCGTGCAGAGGACCTGGGTTCGATACTCAGCACCCACACTGGCTGCGAGAACCCCTTCTTTAACTCTCAGTTCCACGGTAATCCTGCAGCCCTCTTTTTACCACATCCTTAGTCATTGTAGTACGACATGGGTGCAGACCAACCTGACATTCAGGACATACACATAAAACTGAATAATAGGGGCTTGAGAGAAGTGTTCCTAGTAGCGTTTAATATCTCCACCCGTTCTCTTACAGAAGGACCCCCGGGTTTGTTGATCCCACACCCACATGGCGGCTGAGAACCGTCTGAAACTCCAAATCTAGGAGAACCCCAGTTCCAGGAGAACTCAACACATAGGCAAACGCACGGGTGCATAAACCTGCATCCAGACAGTACAGTTCATACACTTACCGAAATAAATAAAAAAACAAATTTAAAACACACAACCACAGACAAACACCAAACTCAATGACCTAGCCCAGGCTCGTGTTGTGTGTGTCACCCCGTTTACCTCCGCCTCTCCCCTTGTAGTCAGAGAGAGTCTCTGCTTTAGTGATTTTCAAGGACCAAGCTTGAGATCTACAAGTTGAGTTACCTACGAGGACAGTTGGGGCTACCCGGAGACCCTGTCTCGAAAGAACCGAGAAAAAAAAACAAAAAAAAACCGCTTGCCTCTGCCTCCTGAGTGCTAGGATTAAAGGCGTGCACTACCACGCCGGCTAGAAGTTGAATTTTTTTTTTTTTTTGTCTTTTTCGAGACAGGGTCTCCCTGTAGCCCCAGCTGTCCTGGAACTCACTCCGTAGACCAGGCTGGCCTTGAACTCACAAAGAGATCCGCCTGCCTCTGCCTCCCGAGTGCTAGGATTAAAGGCGTGCGCCACCACGCCCGGCTTGAATTTTCTTTTCTGACCCTTACTGACCTAATACAGCATACAAAACTACAAATAGATGTTATCAACCTATGCCACTATGTTGCTTGCAACATTTGTCGTGGGTAATTCATTGCTTCCAATGTTGCTGTTTTCAGTGAAGGTAATCAGATCTAATAATCATAACACATACGCAGACATTATTCTGGACCGGGGCAAGGAAGGGTCACAAGGGAGAAATTGGGAACATAGTTTAGATTAAAGCTGTGTGTTCAGTTTCGCATGTAAAAGCTGGTTTCTTGGGGAGTCCAAGGTCCAGTGAGATTGTTTCCATTGTTTTCTTTTTTTTTAATTTTATTGAATTTTTGTGTATTTCATATAATCCATTGTTTTCTTAAAAACAAGTTAAATTTAAACAAGCTGATTCCACAGTAGGAAATTTGTTAAATGATCTCAAAACATATGATTAAATTGGCTATAAGGTTTTGCAGAAGTTCAACTTTTTTTTTTTTTTTGGTCTTTTTGAGGGAGGATCTCTCTATAGTAGCCCCCAGCTGGCCTAGAACTTGCAGTGTAGACCAGGCTAGCCTTGAACTCACAGAGATCCCCCTGCCTCTACCTCCCAAGTGCTGGGATTAAAGGGGTGTGCCACCACATTTGGCAAAAGTTCAATTTGGGGTTTTTTTGGGGGGAGGGTTGGTCTTTTTGAGACAGGGTCTCCCTTTAGTCCTAGCTGCCCTGGAGCTCACTATGTAGACCAGGCTGGCCTTGAACTCACAGAGATCCGCCTGCCTCTGCCTCCCAAGTGCTGGGATTAAAGGCCAGCGCCACAATGCCCGGCAGCAAAAGTTCAACTTATAACAAGAGTCATTCCCATACTTGACGATAGCCCTTCTGGTTGGAGTGAGGTGGTGGTATCTCAAAGTAATTCTAATTATTGGCTGAATATTTATAGCACATTAAAGCATATTTAACACTTTTCAGAGTTTATTGATAGTTTCATTATTTTATAACATCAGTGCCTCATGAGAATGCACATAAATACACAGTATAAGCTGAGAGAAGTATGTTGAGGGCCAGTTCAAAACTTGTTAGAAATTCTGTTCTAATACCAAGACAAAATTTATTAAATAATTTTTTCCAATAAGAACATTGGAATTTTTTCCAATAAGAACATTATTTGTACAGGACAACAGTGGAATAATCAATAACATTTTAAAGTCTGGGGCTGGAGAGATGACTGCAGTTAAGAGCACTGGCTGCTCTTGCCGAGGCCCCCCCTTCTGTTCTCAACACTTACATAGCAGCTAAGGCTCATCTGTAATGCCGACACAAGGGAACCAAAAAATTTTAAAGAATAAAAAAGAAAAAAAAAAAAAAAAAAATAATTTTTTTTTAATTTTTATTTATTATTTTTCATGTGTATGAATGTACTGTCTGCATGCAAGTCTGTGCACCCGCGTCATGCAATTGCTGCGGAGGTCAGAAGAGGGTGTTGGATTCCCCTAGAACTGGAGTTAAAGACGGTTCTCAGCCACCATGTGGGTGCTGGGTCCTCTGCAAGAGCAATCGGTGTTCTTAACCGCTAGGCCATCTCTCCAGCCCCGACATGAGTATTCTTACATACATGCAGGCAAAACATTCATACACATAAATTTTTTTTTTTTTTGG
>VZQC01002132.1:39631-54889 GCA_009823505.1 Rhizomys pruinosus | reverse complement strand
GTGAGGCAATTCAGCTGGGCGACAGAGCCCTAGTTTAAAGAGGGAAACCATAAGTGACCTTCAATTGTATTATTTTATATTTATCTATTTTATTATCTATTTATTTTATAATTTCTTTTATTTATTTATTTTTTTTTTTTATTTGGTCTTTTTCAGACAGGTGTCTCCCTGTAGCGACCCAGATGTCCTTGGAACTCAACACTGTAGACCAGGCTGGCCTTGACTCACAAAATCCGCCTGCCTCTGCCATCCCAAGTCTAGGATTAAAGGTGCGCACCACCAAAGCCCGGCTATTTAATGTTATTTTTTGTTCTTTTGAGACAGAGGTTCTCCCTTAAGTCCCAGCTGGCCTGGAGCTCACTTTTATGACCCCCCAAGGTAGGCGCTTAGAAACACAGAAATTACCTGCCTCTGCCTCCCAAGTTGGACCTGTCATTCTTAAAATACCACCTCAGTGAACCACTGTCCCGATAGGGGGGTGGCTGAAGACCACAGTAGGGATGTTTTCATAGTCTAATTTGGAATCTTCTTTGCATTCAAAAAGTCTATGAGCAAGTTTTCGGCCAGCAGCTATTGCAACTGCGGAGAAAAGAGACACATTCATTCCAATTACTCAGAAGTTGATCTACTCAACTAAGGACCTTAGCTTCCTGGCAAACTATTTATAGAAGAAGCCATAGTAACTTTGCACCTTTTCTTTTTTTTGGTTTTGAGACAGTCTCCCTGTTCACCCAGATAGACCAATTTCCCCTATGTAGAACATGCTGCCTGAATCAGAAATACTGCTTCCTTCTGCTAGATTTAAAGGAGTGTCACCACACTCAGCTAGTTGTACCTTTTGATTTCTACTTCATATTTATGTCACAGTAGGATTTTAAATTTTTCTTATTTTTAAAGTTATTATTTGTTTTTATTTTACATGTGAATGTTTTAGCTGCATGGATGTAAGCGCACCACTGTTTACCAGTGCCTGCAGAGCCTAGAAGAGGGCACTGGATCCCCGGGAACTGGAGTTAAGGATGTTGTTACGCACCCATTGGTGCTGGGAACGAACCTGGGTCCTCCAGAAAAGCAGTAATCTCTAACCATGGAACCATTTCTACAGCTCTGGTAAGACTTTTAACTTAAAAGTTTTCTCTTGGGGACTCCCAGCTCTGGGTCCTCTTTCCATCCTGATGGGAACTATCAGTATACAAAAAGTCCCCGGTATCTATAAGACATAGGACAGCAAAATTAAAATTGTTTGTTAATCTTTTGTTTGCTAATTTTTCATGCATGATTTTTTTTTCTTTTTTGAGACAGGGTTTCCCTTAGTCCCAGCTGCCTGGAACTTCCTACGTAGACTAGGCTGGGCTCAAACTCACAGGAGGGGGGAACTCCATCGCCCTCTACCTCCTTGGAGTGCTGGGATTAAAGACGTATGTGCCACCATGCCTGGCTATTTTTTTTTTTTTTTTGTCTTTCGAGACAGGGTCTCCCTGTACCCCCATGTCCTGGAACTCACTCTTGTAGACCAGGCTGGCCTTGACACTCACAAAATCACCTGCCTCTGGCCTCCCAAGTGCTAAGATTAAAGGTGTGTGCCACCCCGCCAGCTATAATTCTTTTAAGACATTATTTTATTTATTAATTTATTTATTTATTTATTATATATTTATTTTTTGTCTTTTTTTTGAGGCAGGGTCTCCCTTTAGTCCCCAGCTGGCCTTGAACTCCACAGAGATTCCACCTGCCTCTGCCTCCCCAAGTTTTGGGATTAAAGACATGTACCACCATGCCTGGCTAAGACTATCTTTTAAATAAAAGTGAAGCTCAGAGGCTGGAGAGATGGCTCAGTGGTAAAGAGTACCCGACTGCTCTTTCAGAACACTGGGGTTCAATTCCCAGCACTCACATAAGGCTAACAATGCATATTCTGACCTTGGCATTGCATGACACAGGTGCACTTATATTCAGGCAAAATACTCATACGCCTTAAACAAAAATAATAATAAAAATATATCAAAGTGCAGCTCGCCGGGCGAGGTGGCACAGGCCTTTTATCCTAGCACTGGAGGCAGAGCCAGGCAAAGAGGCAGGCGGTCTTTGTGAGTTCAAGGCCAGGCCTGGTTTACAGAGTGAGTTTCCAGATAGCTGGGCTTTAACAGGAGACCCTGTCTCAAAAAGACATAGATAAATAAATAGATAAATAAATAAATAAATAAATTGAAGGTCACTTATGGTTTCCCTCTTTAAACTAGGGCTCTGTCGCCCAGCTGAATTGCCTCACTCCCTAGTTACATTCCCTTTAGTTGAATTTCATCAGTTCTCAAGCTACTTGGAAAATACAGGTTCTGTTGCCCATACTTTCTCTCTCTCTCTCTCTCTTTCTCTTTTTTTAACTTTAAAATTTTTTTTAATTTATTATTTTCTTATGTGCATGAATGCACTGTCTGCATATAGGTTGGTGCACCTGTGTCGTGCAATGCCTTGGAGGTCAGAAGAGGGCGTCGGATTTCCCAGGAACTGGAGTTACAGATGGTTCTCAGCCGCCATGTGGGTGCTGGGAATCGAACCCAGGTCCTCTGCAAGTGCAGTCGGTGCTCTTAACCGCTGAGCCATCTCTCCAGCCCCTCCCTCTGTTTTTATATTTAAATAATTTCAACATTAAAGAAAAATTGTAAAGAATACAAAGGACTCCTGTATATCGATCTTTTTGCTTTATTTTCTTACCCTAAATACACATACAAACACAATTTTTCTGAAAAACAATCTTTTCCCATATATATTACATGGTTTCAAGATGAAGAAACTTTAATGAATACAGTAGTAATTCAAACTTTAGACTTTATGCAAATTTAACCAGTTATCCCAATGTCATTTGGAACACTTTTCTTTCCAGTACAGAATTCAGTCCAGGATAATTTTTTACAATCAGCTTTCTTAACTCAGCATTTATTTGTAGAATGCCCTAATTGTGGTATCGCTGGCTGCCTCCTCGTGATCTGACTCGGGTTGTGTATTTGTGGCCACCTCTCTCTTGTGGCTCAGGAGAGTAGTTCAGATTTTGATAGATGATTTTTTTTAATGTGTATTATAGATAAAGCCATTCATAAAT
Source organism: Rhizomys pruinosus (assembly GCA_009823505.1). Lineage (NCBI taxonomy): Eukaryota > Metazoa > Chordata > Mammalia > Rodentia > Spalacidae > Rhizomys > Rhizomys pruinosus. Next base: position 51,792 of record VZQC01002132.1, on the reverse strand, counting down.
ATGGAAAAGAGAATGTGAAAATCTACTCAACTGCCTTTACCCCAATGTACCATGCTGTGACCACAAGGAAGACAAGATGCGTGATGAAAATGGTTTGTGCTAACAAAGAGGAGAAGGTATGGGGGCATTTTATCTCTTTACATATATGTTGGGGGCTCCTAAATAAATTTGGGGGCTCTAAATAAATAATATGTATTAATTCAGGAAAAAGATTCTGTTCTTTTTAAAAATTAGTTCTTGAATCCTCAGCATTGCAAAAATTAATAATGAAAATATTAAAAACAAGGAGGGAAAAAATAAAAGCTTGCCATTATTGACCAATAGTCCAGAATAGACAGAAAAATCAGAAATACTGTAAATGGAGCCCAGAGAGATGGTCACCAGTTAAGAGCACTTGCTGCCCTTGCAGAGGACCTGGGTTCAGTTCCCAGCACCCACAGCAGGTGCTCACGACCATCTGTAACCCCACTTCCAGGGGATCCAATGCTGTCTTTTGGCCTCTGAGGGCACGTGCATACAAATTAATTAATTAATTAATTAATTAATTAATCTTTGGTGTTAGAGAGATGGCTTAGTGTTTAAGCTGGGCGTGGTGGCGCATGCCTTTAATCCTAGCACTTGGGAGGCAGAGGCAGGCAGATCTCTGTGAGTTCAAGGCCAGCCTGATCTACAGAGTGAGCTCCAGGCCAGCTGGGAGTAAAAAAAGGGAGACCCTGTCTCAAAAATACCAAAAAAACCCCAAAAACAAACAAAAAAGAGCATGAGCTACCTGAGTTTGCTCCCAGCACCCACATGGTGGCTAACAACCGTTCATAACTCCAGTTCCAGGGCTTCTAATGCTCTCATCTGGCTTCTTGAGCATTGCATGCATGTGATACACTTACCTACATGCAGACAGTACACACCGATAAAATAAAAATAAGCTTAAAAATGCTTTAACTATTTAAAGATACATATTGTTAAATAACATAGGACAAGTTTAAATTTAATGCAATAAAAACAAAATGGAAGTTATTGAAACGGTTTTTTGAATTAGGGTCTAATTGTGTAACCTTGGCTGGCCTGGAACTCACTATGTAGACCAGGCTGGTCTCAAACTCAGAAATCGACCTACGTCTACCTTCTGAGGGCTGGGATTAAAGGCTGTGCCACCATGCCCTGGGATCTGACTTTCTAAGAATCTGCTAAAACTGGTTGTGGTGGCATTCACATGGTTTTCTCCCCTCTCCACCCCCAGCAAGTGTTCCCATTTCCTCACCCCCAGCGCTGTGAGTAAATTGTCTTTTTTACTGTAGTCATTTCAGTGAGTGTAAAATGGCATCTCCGTATGGTTTTGATTTGCATTTGAATGAGTTATTTATTTATTTGTGTTTTTTGAGATAGGATATCCCTGTTGTAGCCCCAGCTGGCCTTGACCTAGCTATGTAGACCAGGCTTGACCTGGCTATGTAGACCAGGCTGGCCTTGAACTCACAGAGATCTGCTTACCTCTGCCTTAAGTTCTGGGATTAAAAGCCTGTGCCACTATACCCCAATAGGTTTTATTATTTTATTTTATTATTTTATTTATATTTTATTACTTTATTTTTTTTTTTATTTTTGGTCTTTTTGAGACAGGGTCTTCCTTTAGTCCCAGATGACCTGGAGCTCGCTGTGTAGACCAGGCTGTCCTTGAACTCAGAGATCTGCCTGCCTCTGCCTCCCAAGTGCTGGGATTAAAGGTGAGCACCACCACTCCTGGCTAGGTTTTTGTTTTGTTTTGTTTGTTTGTTTTTGTCTTTTTGAGACAGGGTCTCCTTGTAGCTCCCACTGTCCTGGAACTCGCTATGTAGACCAGGCTGGCTTTGAACTAACAAAGATCCGCTTTCCTTTGCCTCCCAAGTGCTAGGATTAAAGGCGTGCACCACCACGCACGGCGTTTAGGTTTTATTTTTTAATTTAGAAAATAAGTATTGGTTTAATTTTGGTCCTAAATCAGCTTATTGAGCTTTTTCTTCTAATTGAATTAAATGTTAAAATGGAACTTATTAATATGGTTAGGATAGTGACTGTGTGAAGGACAGGGCTTACATAAAATGTTTTGTTTTTTTTTTTTTTTCTCTTGGATTTTTGAGACAGCTTCTCACTACATAGCCTAGGCTGGCCTTGAATTCCTGATCTTTCTGCCTCTGCCTCTCAAGTTCTGGAATCCAAAGTACATGCCACCAGTACCTAGCTGCTGTGTAGATTTAGATATATTGGGCTGCTGATGGCTAAGTACATAGAAGCGCTTGCACATAGGCATGTTGACCCAAGTTTGATCCCCTAATCCCACAAAGTAGCAAGAGAGAACCAACTCCCAAGAGTTGTCCTCTGACTCAACGCACACTTGCCATGGCACACCGTGTGCCTTCTTTCTTGCTCTCATACACAAACACAAAATGGAATAGATATGTTTTAAATTTTTGGATATATTGTTTTCAACTTCTATTTTTGTTTTGTTTTTATGTGTGAGTTCTTTGCTGCATGTTATGTAAATGTACCATGTTCATGCAGTGCCCACAGAGGCCAGAAGAGGGCATCAGATCCCCTGGAACTGGAGTTATAGGTGGCCCAGGTCATCTACCAGGGCAGCAAGTACTCATAATCACACTCTCCTGAACATCTTGGGGGGGAGGGGGGGGGCACGGGACGGGACACGGGGTTGTTTCTGAGACAACGTCTCCCTGTAACCCCAGCTTGCTTAGAACATGCAGTGTAGTCCAGGCTACCTTCAATCTCACAGATCCTCCTGCCGTCCAAGTGCTGGGATTAGAGACATGTGCCACCACACCCAGTTCAACTTCTGTTTTTAGTAACAGTGAAGTCCGTCTCAGACTTGGTGGTGTTTAACACCGAAAGCCACAAGACAGCCTGTGGCTTTCAGTATTTGGCACCTGAGATTGGTGGAAATCGAGACTCAGAGCAGCAGAGGAGAGGGTACATGACGGCAAAACCACCTGAGACTGGTGGAAGTCGAGACTCAGAGCAGCAGAGGAGAGAGTACATGAGAGCAAAACCAAGCTTGCTCTGTCCGGGCCCTGACTAGTCCTCAGGGATGAAATTTCCGCATCAGTTGCATTGATTGGCAGGATTCTTGCTTTTCTCTTCAATTTTACTAGGATCTCTATACCTTTGGGTTCCCAGCCCATGTGTAACTGAAAATCAAAATCTCGAGCTACAGCCCCAGCCTCGAGAGTATTTTAATGTCATGTTTCTCTTACGACTACATACCTAATGAACCTCACATTCATGGTGTCTTCTCACAGGTGGTTGGGATCCACATGCAGGGGATTGGGTGTGACGAAATGCTGCAGGGATTTGCTGTAGCCGTGAAAATGGGAGCCACCAAGGCTGACTTCGACAACACGGTTGCCATTCACCCCACCTCTTCGGAAGAGCTGGTCACTCTCCGCTGAGACCCGAAGGCTCCACTCTCCGCTGAGAACCTGAAGGCTTCGCTCTCCGCTGATCCTGAAGGCTTCGCTCTCCGCTGAGAACCGAAGGCTTCACTCTCCGCTGAGCCCAAAGGCTTCTGTGGCCGCAGCCGAGCCAACAGACCTCTGAGATGAACCAATCAACTGTTTACTGCCTGTTCCAGTTCTTTGTATTTCTTTATTTTAATCCAGATCTTCTGATAGTATAAATTTACTTTTACATAAAAAGTAGGACTTATTTATGTAATCGGAAATTTGTTAATCTAGGATTGGTTTTCATTTGATCATATTTCACAATAATTAATATTTTGAAGTTTTTTATTAACACCGTGCTTGTTTCAGCCTCATTCCAAGTATAAAGTATGAAGTACACTGAAGTTAACGAACCTGAATGGATGCACATAACTGGGTTTGTTTGTTTTTTTGAGACTCTCATTATGCAGATCACAGTGACCTCAAACTCACTCATGGTCCTCCAGCTTTAGCCTCACCAGTAGTGGGTTACAGCCATGCATGACCACAGGTCATGCTCACTTTTACTATAAGATGGCCTCTCTTCATTTATAAATAATGTACGTATACAGAATCTGCCTGCTTACTTAAAGCCAGAACTTTGTTCTTCATATTCAAAACTGTCCCAATGATGTAGTCTTCCAGCCCCCATTTTATGCTTTGCTTTGTTTTTGTTGTTTTGTGTATAAGTGTACTGTCTGCATGTAGGTTTGTGCACCTGTGTCGTTCAATGCTGCAGAGGTCAGAAGAGGGCGTTGGATTCCCCTGGAACTGGAGTTAAAGATGGCTCTTAACTTTCATGTGGGTGCTTGGGAATCGAACCTGGTTCCTCTGCAAGGAGCAGTTGGTGCCCTTAACCTTTGAGCCATCTCTCCAACCCCGCTTCGCTTTATTTTAAATGGTTTAAAATGGTTTGTGTAGCCGCGCATGGTGGTAGCACTTAGGAGACAGAGGCAGGCGGATCTCTGTGAGTTCAAGATCAGCTTGGTCTACAGAGTGAGTTCCAGGACAGCTGGAGCTACAAGGAGACCCTGCTCAAAAAGACCAAAAAAAAAAAATGGTTTGTGTTATTTTTTACATGAAACTTAGGAGCGTTAAGGAGACTGGGAAACTATGTGACAGACATTCTAGATGTGATAATGTTTTCAGAAGGGGGTCAGTAATTGAACCACTTCAGGAGTTCTTTCCTCTAAGAGTCCACAGTTTAGTCAATCATTTCAAAATTTCTGTTTCTGTCTTTTTTTTTTTCATGAAAACTATTCTAAAAATTTGAAAATCTCTGCNAAATTTCTGTTTCTGTCTTTTTTTTTTTTCATGAAAACTATTCTAAAAATTTGAAAATCTCTGCCTTGTCTTATAAAATTTATTATGAACTTAACTCTTATCAATGTATTTTCTAAGAATTTCAAATTGGAAGATTGAATGCCAGCACCTGTGGAAAAGAAATGTCTCTTAAAAATAAGTACCTGGCCAGGCAGTACACACCTTTAATCCCAGCACCCAGGAGACAGAGGCAGGTGGATCTCTGTGGGTTCAAGGCCAGCCTGGTCTACAGAACAAGTTCCAGGGCAGCTGGGGCTACATGGAGACCCTGCCTCAAAAACAGCAACAACAACAACAACAAATAATAATAATAATAATAATAATAATAATAATAAGTACCAGAGGTATAAAAGCCTCAGCAAATCCATGGAATTGGAAGAAAAGCCTAAGAAAATCACTTAGCCCGAATTTGGTGGAGCACACCAGCACTGGAGATGTGGAGACCAGGAGGATCAGCAACTACAGGCTAGCCTGGGCTACTTGAGACCCTATCTCTAAAAAGGAAAAAAAAATTACTTTGTTTTTGCTTTTGTTTGTTTCTGTTGTTGTTTTAGATAGGGTCTCCTTGTAGCTCCGGCTAGCCTTGATCTCACAGAGATCCACCTGCTCCTGCCTCCCAGCTGCTGGGATTAAAAGTGTATGCTGCCTGGCTTTTTTTTTTTTTTTTTGAGACATAGTTTCCCTGTAGCCACAGCTGGCCTGGAACTTGCTGTGTGGACCAGGCTGGTCTCAATCTTAAAGCTTTTCATTATTTTTTTTTATGTGTATGAGTGTATTCCCTGCACTCATGTTACTGTACCCATGTTGTACAATGCCTGCAGACCTCACAAGAGGACATCATATCTTCCTGGGAGTGGAGTTACAGATGGTTGTTAGCCACCATTTGGGTGCTGGGAATCAAACCTGGGTTCTCTCTAACAGCAGCCAGTGCTCTTACCTGCTGGGTCGTCTTTCCAGCCCCTATTTCTGTTGTCTTTATCAGCTGGGTTTTCATTAGGGATACATTGCTGCTGAACTTCTTCTACTAAGCTTTCCTGGGTGTCTTCTTGGTGGAAATAGACAATTGTTGCCCTGACTTCCTATGTAGACCCAATGCCAGTAAAGAAAAATAATTGCATTAGTAATTAGGCTATGTATTGTGGCGGGAATGAAATAGGATCCCCAAACCCGGCCATCAACTCATACACAGTTCCCCACTGTTTCTCACTAGCCTAAAAGACAGTTCCTAAGCTTTTGGGCCTCACTCTCCTGGTGGGTCTTCCACCCTGCATACATCCCTAACTTGAACTGTGCCATAAAAAGGGAAGGACTCAAGAGCCAGAGCCATTCTAACACCACGTATGGTATGTTTCGTCCTGTTCTGTGGTGCTGGGAATAGAGTCCCAGGTCTTGGGTATACACAGCACATGCTGAACCACTGAACCTATCAATGTTCTGAATCCCATACATGCTCTGTGTTGTCTGTGTACCAGGTCCATAGTAAACCAACAGAAAAATAACCTGGTTCCAGCCCCAGGCTACGCTCTCCTCCATCTTCAATCTAGCTTAGTCCTTGAGGTGATGTGGCTCAACAGCCTTCATCACCCAGAGCACTGGGAAATAAAAAGATACACAGGTAACCGTGTCATGTACAGTATATAGCTTAGTGGATATTTATTAAAATACACAAGCCGGGCGTGGTGATGCATGCCTTTAATCCTAGCACTCGGGAGGCAGAGGCAGGCGGATCTTTGTGAGTTCAAGACCAACCTGGTCTACAGAGTGAGTTCCAGGACAGCTGGGGTTACAGGGAGACCCTGTCTTGAAAAGACCAAAAAAAGAAAAAAAAAGAAAATGCACGATACTTCTAAGTAACCTGATAAACTAGAATAGTGGGGAAAAAAGTTTTTTTGCAGGATTGTGCAATGTAGCCCAAGGTGGCCTCAAACTTGGCCTCTTCCTGCCTCAGCTCCCAGATGTTGGATTATAGGCATGTGCATGAAAATAGTTTTCTGGGGCTAGAGAGATGGCTCAGCAGTTAAGAGCGCCAACTGCTCTTGCAGAGGACCCGGGTTCAATTCCCAGCATCCACATTGCGGTGTCTCTGGGCATGGTGGTACACACCTTTAATCCCAGCATTTGGGAGGCAGGGCAGGCAGATCTCTGTGAGTTCAAAGCCAACCTGGTCTACAAAGTAAGTTCCAGGCCAGCTGGGGCTATAGGGAGACCCTGTCTCAAAAAAAAATTTTTTTTCTAAACAAATAACAGGGCAATTAAAGACAGGATAGCTAGGGGCTGGAGAGATGGCCTAGCAGTTAAGAGCACCGACCTCTCTTACAGAGGACCCGGGTTCGATCCCCAGCACCCACATGGCGGCCAAGAGCCGTTTGAAACTCCAATTTTAGGAGAACTCCAGCTCCAGGGGAATCCGAGACCCTCTTCTGACCTCCGCGGCATTGCACGACACGGGTGCACAGACCTGCATGCAGACAGTACATTGATACACATACAGAAATAAATAAAAAAAAATTTTTTTAAAAGAAAAAAAAAAAGACAGGACAGCTATATGGTTTATTGAGTAAAGGGGACATCTTGAAGAGTTAAAAGTCATTATTAGTAAGCAGGATAATAGGCGCAAATTGGAACCTCCCCCCAAAAGGGACACTGCCATTCTAGTTACACATGATTAGATAAACATGCCCTATGTCTTTGGATGTGGGAAGGCCCAATGAAGGCAGGATTGACCGGAGTATTAAATAGTATCACTCTATAATAAAGTACCTCAAAATTGAGTAGCTTAAATAGAAGCTTGCACTAAATTCAGCTAGAGAGGCTTACCAAAGCTTCAGATTCTGTACCTGCCACTGCCATTTCAAGAGCCATCTGATCTGCTAGCCCTTATGTTTCAGGATACAGAACCTCTTGCATGGTGGTCTGCACCTGTGGCAGAGTGTTCTCTGAGATCTTGATCTCAGAGCTGCCTGCCTCTGCCTTCCAATCCCAGTGCTGGGACTAAAGGCAAGTGTCACCACCATGCCCATCCCCTCTCCCCATCTGTTACTGGTGGTTGGAATCTGAGCTGGGTCTTTCCAGTTCTTGTCTTGTTCAAGAATGAAATAAGGGCTGGAGAGATGGCCTAGAGGTTAAGAGCGCCGGCTGCTCTTGCAGAGGACCCAGGTTCAATCCCCAGCACCCACATGGCGGCTGAGAACCGTCTGAAACTCCAATTCCAGGAGAACTCCAGTTCCAGGGGAATCCGACACCCTCCTCTGATCTCCACGGCATTGCACGACAAAGGTGCACAAACCTACATACAGACAGTACATTCATACACATAAAAAATAAAATTAAAAAAATCATTTAAAAAAAGAATAAAATAAATAACCTGAGTTCAGTATCTGGGATTCACATAGTAAAAGGAAACAAAATCCAGCAAGTTGTGCACTGACCTCCACCCGAGTGTCTTGGCATGTATGTCTCCACAAATAAATGAATATGTGTATTCACATATTTTTATTTTTTTTATTTTTTTGAGACAGGATCTTCCTTTTTAGCCCCAGCTGGCCTGGTGCTCACTATGTGGACCAGGCTGGCCTAGAACTCACAGAGATCTGCCTGCCTTTGCCTCCCAAGTGCTGGGATTAAAGGCATGCACCACCATGCCTGGTTAAGATGGTTCTTAGCCGCCATGTGGGTGCTGGGAATCGAACCCAGGTCCTCTGCAAGAGGAATCAGTGCTCTTAACTGCTGAGCCATCTCTCCAGCCCCAAATTTTGATATTTTTTTAAAAAGAATGAATCCGGAGCTGGAGAGATGGCTCAGCAGTTAAGAGCACTGACTGCTCTTGCAGAGGACCTGTGTTTGATTCCCAGCACACACATGGTGGCTGAGAACTGTCTTTAACTCCAGTTCCAGGGGAATCTGACACCTTCTTCTGACCTCTGCGGCATTGCATGACATGGGTGCACAAACCTACATGCAGACAATACATTCATACACATAAAAAATAAAACTAAAAAAAAAGAATGAATCCCACCACTTGGGAGGCAAATCTTTGTGAGTTGAAGGCCAGCCTGGTCTACATAGTGAGTTCTAGGACAGCTGGAACTACAAGGAGACCCATACACAAAAAAAAAAAAAAAAAAAAAAAAAAAAAAAAGAAATAGAGGCATACACAGATTGCAAATATCGGAGAAACTATTGAAAGTGAAGCAACAGTACAGGTTAGAAAGGAAGACAGTCAAGATTGACAGCAGGCAACATGAATGAAAGTGCTCAGGCTCCCTTTAGTCTGGGGTTCTCTTTTATGGGGTTCAACATGAGAAGTTTGGTTACTAGGGACATGGTTTGGGAAGTTCTTGATTTTGCTTGACAGGTCAAGTTGCACAACCATTTCTCTACTGCATATGTCTCTTCCCATAACGGGTCTGATTTCAATCATAGGCGTGTCCAGTTATGCACAGATGTAAGATGGTAAACAGGATTTTTCCTGAATGTTCACTTGGAGGACATAATTTGCCTTATTTTGCGTGTACCCAAAACCAGTTAATGCCAGGTTGGCCTTCTATTCTCTTACTGGACATAATGGTGGTGTGATTGAATAGAATCTTGCTCATTAAGGGAAGAAGATACTTATTCTCATGTGCGTGTGTATGTGTGTGTGTGTGTGTGTGTGTGTGTGTGTGTGTGCTCTCAATGCAGGTGGAGGCCTAGGCTGCCAACAGGTGGCTAGGTGCTTTGTTCAGAGAGAAGTGTACATATAGGTAAGGGCATCTTTAGAAGATGGGTGTGTGCATAGCCCAAACCAAGTGTAGTCCAGGGTTACTAAACTATCCCCTACATTAGCCTGCCTTGTCTCATACAGGAGGTGCCACTGGGGCTACCATGTGGTCACCTGTGAAGTCACTCATTCTCCCAGGATCCATCTGTCTTCTGCCTAGCTAAATAGGGATTCGGTAGACATCATCCCTTTCAATCCAGTCCCCTCTTTCAAGTGATTGTGGCAGTAATCTTGGAAAATCCCCCCAGAATATAGCATTGCTTTTGGTTTACTATTTGACTAGGTAAACAGTTCTGGAAGTTTCTGTTTGGTATTTCCCAAGATAATAACCCTCAGTGGACCAGTACAGATGTTCTGTCAGCTACTAATCATGCCTATTCTAATTATGTCTTCCTGACCGGTGGGATGGGTTCAGAGTCCCACTGGTCCCACTGTGAAGGTACCCGAGCCACTGCACTGATCACCTGGCATCCAGAAACCCTACTCTGGTGGCCACAGTGAGATCTTGTGTTTCTTAGAATTGGTGTGTGTTGAGGACCAATGCTCCTGAAAAGTCTTCTCCCTTTTCCCAGTGCATAGGCACCCAAGTGAAAGGTAAGTCTCTTTGGGGAAGGATGGAAGAAAGTAGCAATATAAATTTTTTCAGTGTGACAGGGTCTTTCTTCTAGGGGGAGTAGCCTCTCCTTTAAAAGGTTCTGGGTATGTAAACTAGGTCAAATACCAGAGCTGACTGAGGAACCATGTCACCCTCTTCAAACTAGGCTTTTATTCACTTAATCTAGGATTCTTCCAGTTATATAAGATAAAGTGTCCATCTATTTCACTTCTAGAAACACTTTGAGCAACTAGACAGCATCAAAGGTCCAGCTATTCTGATTAACTGCTGACTTTACTATCCATTATAGAAACTACACTCACTTGCCTTTGGCAACTAATTGCTGCCACTTAGCCTGTCGCCCGAGGTCCTGGGTGTTCTATGAGATTTTTACAGGCAGCAGGAGAGAACAGTGGGATTTATCTGTGTCAGATTATTTTCAAATTTCAAGAGCTTTTTCTCTCATGAGTTTATTGGTAATGTAAGATGTCAATTTTAGTAGATTGGCAGGGAGAAAAGCAAGATAAAAATGATTGAAAAACGGGGCTGGAGAGATGGCTCAGCGGTTAAGAGTGCTGACTGCTCTTTCAGAGGTTCGATCTCCAGCACCCACATGGCGGCTAAGAACCAGCTTTAACTCTAGTTCCAGGGAAATCCGACACCCTCTTCTGACCTCCGCAGCATTACACGACATGGGTGCACCAACCTACATGCAGGCAGTACACTCATACACATAAAATAAAATAAATAAAAAATTTAAAAATGATTAAAAAGCAAGAAGTGGCAGCAACTTAAAACTATTCATCCATTCAAAAGTATTTATTTGAGATGGTGTATGAGAGAAATAGAAATCAAGTGTGAAAATTCCATCCCAAGAGAACTGGGCATAGTCTGACCCAAACCCACATACAAAGGAAAGGGATTGGGCCCTTACTTTGGTCCATCTGTGTGTAAGAACACAGATCACTGACATTCTTATGAGATATGATTTCTCTGGCACCCAATTCAAATGGGTTGTGTAAGGGTGGAGTTCTTTATTTGCTGCTAGAGGACATGAAGTAAGGGGGGGCGGTGGTCTGAATAGGATTAAAATACATTGTACAAAATTCTGGATGGCAAATCGCATACAAACCCACATCAAGAAGATCATCCATCATGACCAAGTTGTATTCATACCAGAGATGCAGGGATGGTTCCACATACAAAAATCAATAAACGTCATCAAACACATAAAAAGAATCGAAGACAAAAACCACACCATCATCTCAATTGATGCTGAAAAAGCCTTTGACAAAATCCAGCATCCCTTCATGCTTAAAGTCCTGGCAAATTGCATACAGACCCACATCAAGAAGATCATCCATCATGACCAAATTGGATTCACACCAGAGATGCAGGGATGGTTCAACATACAAAAATCAATAAACATCATCAAAGACATAAATGGAATGAAAGACAAAAACCACACCATCATCTCAAGTGATGCTGAAAAAGCCTTTGACAAAATCCAACATCCCTTCATGCTTAAAGTACTAGAAGGAATTGGATTGGAGGGATCATTCCTCAATGTAATCAAAGCCATATACAGGAAACCCACAGCCAATATCATCCTAAATGGGGAAATGACAGAAACATTCCCTTTAAAGGTAGGAACTCAGCAAGGCTGCCCCCTGTCACCACTCCTCTTCAATATAGTGCTTGAAACACTTGCTAGAGCAATAAGGCAAGAAAAGGAAATTAAAGGAGTACTAATTGGAAAAGAGGAAGTCAAGCTATCCCTATTTGCTGATGATATGATTGTTTACTTAAGGGATGCTAAAAACTCCACCAGAAAACTCCTAGAAATGATTAACAGCTTCAGCAAAGTGGCAGGATACAAAATTAACCTTAAAAAATCAATGGCCTTTCTTTACACCAAGAACAAGCAACTGGAGAAAGAATTCAAAGAGACCTTCCCACTCACAATAGCCTCAAAAACAATAAAATACCTAGGAACAAACCTAACCAAAGACACCAA
>VZQC01002132.1:10631-37169 GCA_009823505.1 Rhizomys pruinosus | reverse complement strand
AGGGAGACCTTGTCTAAAAAAAAAAAAAAAATGAAAGAAAAGAAAAAGCTTTAAAAAGTGCGTACTTTTTTTTTTTTTGTACTTACGATGGCTTAGCTCTGATAATAACAATAGAATTGGGCTGGAGAGATGGCTCAGTGATTAAGGCTATTCTTGCAGAGGACCTGGGTTCAATTCCAAGCACCCACATGGCAGCTAACAACCATCCATCACTCCAGTTCCAGGGGATCCAACCTCCTCTTCTACCTTCCATGGGCATTGCATGACACCAGCGCACTTACATGCATGCAATGATTCATACACATAACATAAAAATAATAAATAAAAAATATAAAAACAACAAAACAATGGAACTGCTAAAAGAACAGGAGGAGGTTATTTGAAGATGAAAACAAAACTGAATGTTTTTGCTGAGATTCTATAGCCAGTAAGCAAAGGGATGGGGTGAGAAGATGGCACTAATATAGAATGTGGTAACTGAAGATATTGTTTGTTTGTTTGTTTGTTTGTATCCTGGAGATCAAACCCAAGCCTTGAAGCTTGCCAAGCACAGAATCTACCTCTGAGCTGCACCCTGAGCCCTAATACTAAATATTTTTGAATTTTTGTTTTTCATTTTCATGGGGAAAAAGATCTATTTGCTTCAAGATTAGGGATGAGGATATGTTTATTTCCCTTAACATAATGATGATGTCTAAGGTAGACGTTTGGTTCCTGAAGTGTACAATCTTAAACTTGAAGACTGACCACAACTTCCCTTCCCAGTCTTATCATCCATCTCACTCTCCACTTTCCAGTCAGACTGGAAGAACAGCAACTCCATTGTGGCCAACACCCTCTGTGTAGTCAGGTTGGCCTCTGCTGTTTGCAGGACCATCTTCTCATCTGCTGCATCTCTGGTAGCCCAGTTGTCCTATGAACTTGACCTCTGCATTGAGTGAACTCTCCACAGCCAAAGCAAGCTCTCTGGCCTTGTTCCAAAACATTTTCATTGCATTTCCTAGAATGTGTGACTCAGGCTACCTTGAGCTCTGGATCTTTGTGAGGTTGCCTTGGCTTATTTATGCTAGTATTTATTTATTCTTCCCATTCTCAGACAAAATACATGTTCTGTGATTATTTCAGAATAATAATGTTCACTGGGGACAGGTGAATCAGATTATACCAAGACATTAAGTTCTCCAAATTTATAAATACAATACTTTTGGATATATCTGTTTATTGTTTAGTTAATATTTAGTGAGCATGGTCTATCAGCCATATTCACATCATTGAAGAAGAAAAAAAAAAAGACACACCTCTGTCCCTGAGGGGCTTTTACTCAAGTTTCTGAAAAAGTCTTTTAGGGATAATTTAGAAAATCACTGCTTTTGTTTACCAAAAATATCTCATTTATCATAGTAGGAGAAACAAACTTTAAATATATATTTTAAATATTTTGTTCACTTTTGCATTTTATATGTATGAATATTTTATCTGCCTATACGTAAGTGCACCATGTCCTGCATTGGCTGTGGAGGGAAAAGGAGAGCACCAGATCCCCTGGAACTGGAGTTACACATGGTTGCTCGCCATGTGTGTGGTGGGAACTGAACCCAAGACCTCTGCAAGAACAACCATTCTCTTATCTGCTCAGCCATCTTTCTAGAACCTATATCAAGCACACAGCCCCCTCCTACTGGTCTTGAAGAAGCAAAACTCATGTTAGAAACCTCTGAAAAGGGCTGTAGTGGCAAGACTGGGAGAAAAGCCTCTAGGAACAGAGTGGTCTCTGCCTGACAGCCAGCTGGAAAAGGGGGGCTTTGATCCTATAATGCCAACGAATTTTACTCTAATGCCAAAAAACATGGAAATTTGGAAGTGGAGCTTGAACCTCGGACAAATCACAAATCTAATTAACACCTTGATGTCAGACAAATGATAGGGGCTCAGTTAGAGAATCACTATATCAGGTACTAACCAGGCATGAGGGAAGGCCAGGCAAGACATCTGCTTCTGAGGAACACTTCTAGAGAGGCCACTGGAGCTAAGAGTTGAAATCTAAATTCACAGCAGTTGGCTTCAGAGCACAAAGGCTTTCCTAGGAGATAACTGCCTCCCCCCAACACACAAAGAAAAAAATTTTTTAAAATTATTTTCCAGAACCTCAAAATCCTTACATACTCTTTAAAGTATTTGGCTTTAGGGGCTGGAGAGATGGCTCAGTGGTTAAGAGCGCCCACTTCTCTTGCAGAGGACCCGAGTTCACTTCCCAGCACCCACATGGCAGCTAAGAACTGTCTTTAACTCCAGTTCCAAGGGAATCCCACGCCCTCTCCTGACCTCCGAGGCATTGCATGACACGGGTGCACAGACCTGCATGCAGACAGTACACTCGTACACATTTAAAAAAATAAACTAAAGTATTTGGCTTTAGATAGAAGCCTCGCTCTGGGTTTCTGCCCTCCCTCCTCCTAGCAGCATTCTTTGGCTCCTTTCTAGGAGTAGGTGTTGGTACATCATCCCTAATAGGATGATTCACACATTATGTCAGAAATCAGCCTCATCCAACTTCTAATAATTAAACCACTGTGTTTCACAAGAGAGTGTCTTCCTCTGTGATGGTGGGTGGACTAAACCCCCTCAAAGACATCGAGAACCTATGAATTGTTATCTTTGTAGCATGCAGGACTTCACTGCTGTGACCAGGGCTTTTCAGAAAGTTAGCATGTCGTGGGTTGCTCAGATGTACTCAGTAGCTTTATAATGTGGATCCCGAAATATGATTTGGAAATAACATATCGTTTATTTTTAGAGGACATGATTTTAGCACATGTGTGACATACATAAATGCATATGGTGAAACAATTTGGATTGGAGGGAACAACAACAACAACAAAAGAACTAGGACAGGGAACTGATGGAAGCAGTAGAGTTCTTCCCCCAAAAAAATAATCTGCTTTGAAAAACTTTGAAAAGACTTAGAAGGGGAAACCGGACATGTATGGCAGACTGCATGAAGTTGGGAGGGGAGGGGGGCAGGGAGGGGGATGAGTCTGGATTGAACTGAGAAGTGCTGTATGAAATGCACAAAACCTCAATGAAAGATTAAAAAAAAAAAAAAAAAGTCCTTGGAGGCAGAAGGGGGATGGCAGTGTGAGGCCCTGGGTAGAGACTCCGCTCAGATTGCTGGCTTACAGGATGAAGGAAGGTCAACAGCCCTCAAAGGCAAGAAAGTAGGACAAGGGGACTTTCATGGAGCTTTTAGGAGGAAATCAGTCCTGCCCATGTCTTGACTTTGGGTCATTGAGACCCATGCCAGACTGATTCCTAAAATAATCTAGATATGGTAGCTTGCACCTGTAGTCCCAACACTTGGGAGGATCACTGAAGCTTCAAGTGGGCTATAGAATGTGACCGTGTCTTAAAACAAAAACAAACTAAATCCAAATTCCCAGGAAAATAAAAACTGTAAAAATAACATCTTAATGAATTTTAAACAGAGTTGGGGGCTGGAGAGATGGCTCAGCGGTTAAGAACACTGGCTGCTTTCTTTTCTTTTTTTGGGGGGGGTGTTTTTGAGAGAGGGCCTCCGTATAGCCCCAGCTGTCCTGGAACTCGCTCTGTAGACCAGGCTGGCCTTGAAGTCACAGAGATCTGCCTACCTCTGCCTCCCGAGTGCTGGGATTAAGGCCATACACCACCACATTTGGCCCAAATGCTGGCTGATTTTGCAGAGGACTTGGGTTAGGTTCCCACCCACAAGGCACCTAATCACTGTAAGTCCACTTCCTGGGGATCCTATGCCCTCTTTTGACTTCTATGGGCATCAAATAACACAGGTGCACATACATGCAGGCAAAACATATACACATAAAGTACAAATAAATAAGTAAAAAATTTAAAAACCAGTTGAGTTTTTGGTAATTTGTTATAAGACTAATAAGAAACAAGACATGTATTATATACATAATTTTGCTCAGAATAAAACATGGCCTTTGGGGCTGGAGAGATGACTTAGTAGTTAAGACTATGTACTGCTTTTCCAGAGGACTCAAGTTCAGTTCCCAGCACCCACATCAGGCAGCTTACAACCATTGTTGTGCAATGCCGCGGAGGTCAGAAGAGGGTGTCGGATTCCCCTGGAACTGGAGTTCTCCTGGAATTGGAGTTTCAGACGGTTCTTAGCCGCCATGTGGGTGCTGGGGATCGAACCAGGGTCCATCTATAACTCCATCTCCAGGGGATTCAATGCCCTCTTCTGACCTCCATGGGCACTGCACAACACAGGTGCACTTACATTTAGGCAATATACTCATACACATAAAATTAAAAATAAATAAGTCTACAAAAACACATGACCTTCAGAGTTGAGGCATCTAGCATCTATTGAGTGATTCTGCACTCAGATGTATTGCAGGATTAGACAAAGCTGGTGATAATTTTTGTTTAATGACCTCCCCTCCCTCTCTACCAAGCCTCAGAAAAGAATATAGAGGTCGAGATGGAGAGTCCTACAAAGATGAAGCAAAGAGCACCATGAGACACTGCAGATGAGGCTTCCCTATCTCATCTAGGAGACTATGTGTTCCTCTGGGTCTTATCCATCCTACATTAGAATTCCAACAATGTGGCTTTCAGAAAGATATGTGTAACACATTTACCAAAATTGAAAAGTCAGTCTTTTATGAACAGTTCTGCTTAGGCTTCACTAAATTAATTAGGGCAATCAATTAGGGGAAATTAAGAACTGTTACACTATCCTGGAACTCACTTTGTAGACCAGGCTGGCCTTGAACTCAGAGATCCACCTGCCTTTGCCTCCCAAGTACTGGGATTAAAGGTGTGTGCCACCACGCCCAGCCAAAAATCAAAAATTCTTTTTTTTTTTTTTAAATCAAACATTCTAACACTGTATAATGCAAAGATATAATAACTTGATAATTACTTGCTGAGGAATGACAATATTAAAAGTCTTTATTTTCTCTAATTATATTTCTTTAAAAAAATTTTGCCAGGCGTGGTGGCGCACACCTTTAATCCTAGCACTTGGGAGGCAGAGGCAGGCGGATCTTTGAGAGTTCAAGGCCAGCCTGGTCTACAGAGCGAGTTCCAGGACAGCTGGGGCTACAGGGAGACCCTGTCTCAAAAAGACAAAAAAAAAATTATTGCATGTATTTGTGTATTTATTTTATTTTACTTCTTTTTTGGTCTTTTGGAGACAGAGTCTCCCTATAGTCACAGCTGGCCTGGAACTCACTATGTAGACCAAGCTGGCTTTGAACTCACAGAAATCTGTCTGCCTCTGTCTCCAGATGCTGGGATTAAAGGTGCACACCACCATACGTGGCCTACATTATTTCTTGTAATAATAATAATTATTATTTGCGTGTACATATGTGACATGAACAATTTGAGGGAATTGTTTCTCTCTACCACATGGGTCTCAAGGATCAAATTCAGGTTGTCAGGCCTGGTGGCAAGCACCTTTACCTGATGAGCCAGCTCACTGGCTCAAAAAGAGCCAGCGAGATATTGGGGTGCATTCGGGTGCTGTTGGGTAGAAAGGGTAGCTGAAAGGACAGCACTTATTTGTGGGTGCTGGGAACCAAACCCTTCATTTTTTTGGTTGTTAGCCTTAGCCTTTTTTTTTTTTTTTTTTTTTTTTTTTTGAGGCCAGGGTCTCCCTGTTAGCTCTGGCTGTCCTGGAACTCACCTCTGTAGTAACCAGGCTGGCCCTCAACTCACAGAGCTCCCACATGCCTCTGCCTCCCAAGAATAGGATTAAAGGCGGGTGCGCCACCACGCCTGGAATTATGTATGTGTGTCAATGTACTGTCTGCAGAAGTTTGTGCACCCGTGTCGGTCAATGCCAGGGAGGTCAGAAGAGGGTTGGTCGGGATCCCCTGGAACACACTGGAGTTCTCCCGGCATTGAGTTTCAGATGGTTCTCGGCCACCATGTGGGTGCTGGGGATCGAAACCCGGGTCCTCTGTAAGAAGCGGTCACTGCTCTTACCCGCTAGGCCATCTCTCCAGCCCCTAGCCTTAGCCTTTAATGGCTGTGCTATCCCTCCAGCCACTCACTGGCTCTTAAACCATTAAATTTCTATAATGGCAGAAAATTTTGTATGTGCATTAACACAATGCAGTTCATAGCATGTGCTAGTCTAGAATCTGAGTTAAGTTGTAGCAGGCTGTGTTGGTTGCTTAGAACTAAGGCTGCAGTTCAGTCAGGCATTCCTGAATCAGCCCAGACTCAGTGCAACTGTGATTTTGGATTCATTTCTGGGAAGCAAACACGATCATCTCTCCAGCCTTGTCAAAAAACTTTTACTCTTGTTGTATTTTCCACACACAGATTTGCAGCCCACAGTTAAACTGTGCCCAAGCTAAACTGCAAATCCATAAAAACAGAAAGCAGTGTCAGGGTCTTCGTGGAGTAGGAAAAAGGGCGTTATTATTGATATTAGTATAGGTTTTTCTTTATTGGGAGATCTTCTTTTTTTATTATTTTATTTCGGTATGTGTATGAATGTACTGGTCTGCACTGCAGGTTTGTGCACCCGTTCGTCGCAATGCCGTGGAGGTCAGAAGCAGTGTCTCAGATTCCCTGGAATGGCGTTTCCTGAATTGAGTTTTCAGATGGTTTTCTGTGCCGCCATGTGGGTGGTGGGGTTAGGGGATCGAACCCAGGTCTCTTAAGAGCAGTCGGCGCTCTTAAAACCGCTGTCCATTCTCTCCAGCCCCGGAGCTATTCTTTCTTGAGTGAATGCTACAAGATGAGTGACTGCCAGAGGGTTGAGGGCAAGGGTTGAATAGGAGGCACAAATCAACCTTTTTTTTTGACGGGCGGATATTTTACTATGTTGCTTGGGCTGACATGGAACTCACTATATAGTTCAGGCTGGCTTGGAACTCACAAAGGTATACCTAGCTCTGCCTCATAAGTGCTAGGATTAAAGGTGTGTGCACAAAGAGGATTTTTTTGGATGGTCATTTTTGAGACAGTCTCCCTGTAGCCCCAGCTACCCTGGAACTCGCTATGTAGACCAGGCTGGCCTTGAACTTACAAATATCTGCCTGCCTGCCTGCCTGCCTCCCAAGTGCTGGGATTAAAGGCGTGCACCACCACTGCTGGCAAACACAGCTGAACTGCTCTTTTTGGTACTAAATCGATAGCTACATTTTTCCAAACCCTTAGAGCAGGTGCAGCACCAAGAATGAACTGTTACATGAGCTATAAACTTTGGGTAGCAGTGACATCAGTCTAGGTCCCATCCATTGTTACAAGTACCTCTCTGGTGGGGAATGTTGAGAATAGGGAGAGCTGTGCATGTTTGGGGGCCAGAGCTGCATGAGAACTCCTTGCTTGACTTTTTGATGAATGGCAAAAGGTATGTGTAGTTTCAAGAAGCATTTGCCAAGAGCAGGACAGATTTATGGTATCCACACAGTAATTTTAGGTAATGTCCCATGGAATGGGACATTACACAAGGGCCATCGGTGTGCCTTCTACTGGATGAGAAGGAATGTCAGAGAATCAGGAGATACTTTG
This sequence comes from Rhizomys pruinosus, assembly GCA_009823505.1. Taxonomy (NCBI): domain Eukaryota; kingdom Metazoa; phylum Chordata; class Mammalia; order Rodentia; family Spalacidae; genus Rhizomys; species Rhizomys pruinosus. Next base: position 29,633 of record VZQC01002132.1, on the reverse strand, counting down.
AAAACAGAATTCACATTATTGACAAACAATCATGGTTGAAAAGCAGGATAAAAAGGATTCCCAGCAGACTACTGGAGCTCAGATCTACTACTACTCAGATCTGGCTCATGAGAGCTGATTGTCAAACTTTCAGAAATTTTTCAAGCTGGTTGTAAATATAACCTTTATTAAAAAGTATGTAGGTAGCTGGATATGGTGGTGCATGCCTTTAATCCCAGCACTAGGGAGGCAGAGGCAGGAGAATCTCTGAGTTCAAGGCCAGCCTGATCTACAGAGCTAGCTCTAGTCTGGCTAGGACTAAAGGGAGACCCTGTCTCAAAAAGACCAAAAAAATATGTATGCTTATAATTAAATAAATTGCAATTAAGAAAATTATAATTGATTGCAGTCAGGTAAATTACATTAAAAACAAATGTTGCCGGGCATGGTGGTGTACACCTTTAATCCTAGCACTTGGGAGGCAGAGGCAGGCAAATCTCTGTGAGTTCAAGGCCAGCCTGGTCTACAGAGTGAGTTCCAGGCCAGCTGGGGCTACAGGGAGACCCTGTCTCGAAAAGACCAAAAACAAAAGAACATTCAAAACTTCTTCTTGATCATTTGCTCTGTATTCATTCTGCTGACGTTTCTTCAACTACTGCTTTTGTTTTTCTCTGAAATACTGAGTAGCTTAGAGGTATAGATGGTCTACACACCCGGTGACATTGTTGTATTGGTAGCTCGGAACAGGTCATGCAAGGAGACTGACACCGCAGATATTGCCAGTACCACAAATCAGAGCTTGTGCTCCCTACAGAACCATTTGCTGCACCTTTACATCCCAGCACTAGGAGTTCAAAGGTCTCTGACTTGGGCAACAAAATAGATAGTGCCACTTTTCAGTAACTGAGGGGACACAGGAAGAGAAATAGAGTTGGAGAAGAACAAAAGTATTAAGGTTTTGTGTGTGCGTGCACACGAATTTGTAGTCAATCTTGGGTACCTTCCTCTATTACTTACCACCTTAGTTTTTGAGGCAGGGTCTCTCACTGATCCTGGAACTCACTGCTTTGGCTAGGCTGGCCAGCCAGTGAGCCCCTGGAATATGTTTATCTGTGCTTCCCAGCACTGGGGTTACTAACATGCACCACTGTGCCCAGCTTTTACATGTGTGCTGACCTGAGCTCTGAACCCCATGCTTACAGAGCAAGCACTTTACTCACTAATCCATTTCTCCACCCCATCCCCAAATATCAAGTTTTGAAGGGGATCTATGGAATTTTTTAAAAATTTTATTTCTGTATGTGTATGAATGTACTGTCTGCATGCAAGTTTGTGCACCCGTGTAGTGCAATGCCGCGGAGGTCAGAAGAGGGTTTCGGATTCCCCCGGAACTGGAGTTCTCCTGTAATTGGAGTTTCAGACGGTTCTCGGCCGCCATTTGAGTGCTGGGGATCGAACCCGGCTCCTCTGTAAGAGTGGTCGGCGCTCTTAACCGCTAGGCCATCTCTCCAGCCCCTGGGATCTATGGAATATTTAAGGAGAGACTGAAATTTAGGGACTATTTTTAATTGATAAAGGAGGTTAGAAATATCATTCATATCAGCATGTAGGAATTAGGGGAAGACAACTTAGCAATCTAAGAATGCATTGCTTTAGCTGAGATTTAAAATTTTTATCTTTTTTGTGTTTAGGTATATATGTGTGCAGGTGCATGAGTAAATGCATGTGAGTATGGGTGTCAGTGGAGCCCAGAGACATTGGATCCCCTGGATCTGGGGTTATAGGCAGGTATGAGTTGCCTGATGTGGGTGTTGAGAGTCAGTTTTAGGTCCTTTGCAAGAGCAATGTTTGCTCCTAACTTCTGAGCTATCTCTCCAGCTCCTGTATGGGATTTTTTTTTTTTTTTGGTATTTTTTGAAACAGGGTCTTCCTTTAGTCCCAACTGGCCTGGAGCTCGCTATGTAGACCAGGCTGGCTTTGAGTTCACAGAGATCCGCCTGCCTCTGCCTCCTGAGAGCTGGGATTAAAGGCATGCGCCACCACGCCCTGCATCCTATATGGGATTTTTAACAATAATATGTGTATGAATGTATTGCTTGCATGTGTGTAAGTGCGCCCATGTCATGCAAGCCCATGGAGTCAGAAAAAGGCATCGTATTCCACAGGATGGGTGTTGGGAATTGAACCTGGGTCCTCTGCAAGAGCAGCCAGTGCTCTTAACCACTAAGCCATCTCTACAGCCCCCCTGTATGAGATTTTTAAAAAGCATATATGTTGCCTTGCTCATACCTAATTTAAATAACTATTTTAATTTGGGGGTTTTGTTACTTTTGAGACCCTTGACAGTAATAAAAAAAAAAAATACTGACCACAGCCATGAGTGGTGGCACATGTCTTTAATCCTAGCACTCAGGAGGCAGAGGCAGGTGGATCTCTGTGAGTTCAAGTCCAGCCTGGTGTACAGATCAAGTTCCAGGATAGCTGGGGCTATAGGGAGACCCTGTCTTGAAAAGACCAAAATAATAATAGTAATAATAATAATAATAATAATAGTGGCTGGGTGTTGGTAGTGCACATTTTTTTTGGTCTTTTTTGAGACAGGGTCTCCCTTTAGTCCCAGCTGGCCTGGAACTTACTATGTAGACAGGCTGGCCTTGAACTCACAAAGATCCACCTGCCTCTGCCTCCTGAGTGCTAGGATTAAAGGCGTGTGCCACCATGCCCGTCAGTAGTGCATAACTTTAATCCTAACACTTGGGAGGCAAAGGCAGATGGATCTCTACGAGTTCAAGGCCAGTCTAGTCTGCATAGCGAGTTCTAGGATAGCCAAAGCTACAGGAAGACCCTGTCTCAAAAAGACCAAAAAAAAAAAAAAAATACTGACCCTTATTAAGTCCATCTAAAGAAGTCAACACTAAAAAAAAAAAAAAAGTCAACAGTATGCTTTTCAATTGCATTAAGTTGCACAATATCAAATTATATTATGTAATTACAATAGCAAATACAACTCCCATAAACCTGTTTGAGCACATAGCTGAGTCTTGGTAATTTAATTTGATTAATTAAATTAATTGGATTGATGGAGGCAAAATTCAAGAGTTTTCTAGTAAGTAGCTCACAGAGTTTGGAGAGCAGTGAGCAACAGTGTGTGTCTTTCAGCAACTAATGGAGACAGTTGAAAGGACGCTTACTGCAACAACCGCGATGGCTTGAAATATGCTGTTACCAGATACTATGCTTCCATGAACTAAATCTCCTAGTTTTAAAATGATTATTTGTGTGTGTGTGTGTGTGTGTGTGTGTGCTACAGTACCACAATGCACATATAAAGGTGAATGTGTAATGTGAGAAGTTTGCTTAGGTGTCACCAGAGACTTACGCTTTTTGCAATGAATAGACTCTACATTGTCAGAAATAGTCCTCTTCCTGCCCTCCCCTCTCTGGAGAAAAGTAGTCCTAGAGGCTGGCCTAATGTCAGGCAGCGGTAGAACACTTTCCTAGAATCACTAATGTCCTAGACTCAAATCGCTAGCACCAGAAAAAAATAATGTAGTCCCTTTGTTCTTTAAAATGCTTTTTTTTTTTTGGTCTTTTTGAGACAGGGCCTCCCTGTAGCTCCGGCTGTCCTGAAACTCGCTATGTAGACTAGGCTGGCCTTGAACTATGTAGACTAGGCTGGCCTTGAACTCCGCCTGCCTCTGCCTCCCAAGTGCTAGGATTAAAGGCATGTGCCACCACGCCTGGCCTAAAATGCTTTTTGAGTTTTCTTTTGACTTAAATAATAAAATGATGAAAATACCTCCAGAGCTACTGAAACACTGGTATGGGGAAGGCTCACAGTCACATTCCAGTTGCCGTTTTGGTTGATTTTTAGATTATTTATGTAAATGTTCATGTGCTTGCTTGTCTGTATATGCACCACATCTGTGCAGGTACCCAAGGAGGCCAGAATAGAGGGCTGAGTCTCCTGGCGGTAGAATTATAGGCAGTTATGACCCCCCCTCAATGTGGCTCTATCTCTCCAGCCCCACCCCTTCCCTTGTACTTGCGTGGAGCCCAAAGGACAGCTCTTGAGAGTTGGTTCTTTCACCATGTGGGTTCCAGGGATCAAACTCAGGCCATCAGTCTTTGTTGGACAGTGCTTTTACTCCCTGAGCTATCTTACCTGCCCCAGTTTTAGTTGATTTAACTGGCAGCAGCTGTGATTGAAGGCAGCAGGTCATCTGCCACATTAACTTTCTCTGAATAAAATTAGTCATCCAATATCCCAAAGGACAAATTCTGACTCCACAGAGAGTGAGCTCTCAATATTCTATTTCAGGGTGTCAGAGATATCCTAAGACTCTGACAAGAAATTATTCAGTCCATTAAGCACAGAAGAGCAAGGCAGCCATTTCTTTGTGATTAATTTAAATGCTTTCAAAACAACTGAAGTTAAGAAAAATTGCTTAGGTAGACTTCCCTTGTGAAGACTTCACTGGGACAATAAAAGGCACAGAATTGTTTGCAGTAAACATCAGTTTCTAGCCTGTAGATGGCGATGTTTCCCCTCCCCATCTCTTCTGCTTTCTCTAGGTTCAGGGTACTGCTGATTTTTGTTTTATGCAGCAGTTATGGTTCATAAAGTTGCAGTAGGGATTTAAATAATCACTCAGGGAAAATACAGACTGTTTCCTGCAAACTTCCCGAAACACTTTCATCAGCTAGTCAGTATATAAACCTGTATGTTTTATGCAGGTTTAGAGATGCATAAGGTATCTCCAGTATATTTTTTTATTCATTAATTTGAACTCATGGCTAACAGTTGCATAACTCATGCCTGAACAGAGCCTATGTGACTCATATGTTTTATTCATATGATACCTTGAAACCTTCCTGTGATTAGGATTGCCAGGCAGTATTTCAGTTCTGTACTTTCTTCTATTTACATTTTAAAATATTTATTTACTTATTTTGTGTATAAAAATATATGATGAGGGCATGTACACACACCCACACATGTATACATATACTTTTAAAAAGAAAAATAGATTTAAAAAAAATTTTTTTTAATTTTATTTATTTCGGTATGTGTATCAATGTACTGTCTGCATGCAGGTTTGTGCACCCGTGTCGTGCAATGCCGCGGAGGTCAGAAGAGGGTCTCGGATTCCCCTGGAACTGGAGTTCTCCTGGAATTGGAGTTTCAGACGGCTCTCGGCCGCCATGTGGGTGCTGGGAATCGAACCCGGGTCCTCTGCAAGAGCGGTCGGCGCTCTTAACCGCTAGGCCATCTCTCCAGCCCCCGAAAAATAGATCTTTTTAAGAAAGATTATGAGGAGCTACAAGTACTGATTTCTGAGTTACAAATAAATTGACAAATTATTAGTAATATTTTAAAGGAATGAATTGGCAAATACAGACTCATAATTAAGATCAATTGTATTTCAATCTACTGACTGACATAAACATTTCTGGTTTTGTTTGCTTAGGGTGGTATGGCCAAAAGTATATTTCTTTTCTTTTGATTACTCTCTTTATTTATTTATTTATTTATTTATTTATTTATTTATTTATTTATGTCTTTTTGAGACAGGGTCTCCCTGCAGCCCCAGCTGTCCTGGAACTCGCTATGTAAACCAGGGTGCCTTGAACTCACAGAGATCTGCCTGCCTCTGTCTCCTGAGTGCTGGGATTAAAGGTGTGCACCACTATGCCCCACTTGCTCTTAATTATTATTATTTTTTTTGCTCAACAATGAGAAATGAAATTATTTTTATTAACATGATGGCTACCAGTGTAGAGTTTGTGAGTTCCCGTTTATGAGCACCTGATGAGAGAAATTTCCTTACTGTTTAGGCAGTTGGAATTGACACCCTGTTTAGGAAGAAGTCGGGAAAGAATATGCTACATTCAAGGAAATGGAAGAGAAATGTAATTTTATTTTTTCTTTTTAAAAATATTTTATTCTTTTATTTTTTATTATTTAATGCGTATGAGTGTACTGTCTGCATGTAAGTAGGTGCACCTGTGTCATGCAATGCTGCGGAGGTCAGAACAAGGTGTTGGATTCCTCTGGAACTGGAGTTAAAGACGGTTCTTAGCTGGCATGTGGGTGCTCGGAATCGAACCCCGGTCCTCTGCAAGAGCAGTCGGCACTCAACCACTGAGCCATCTCTCCATCCCCGAGAAATGTAGTTTTATAAGTGCTTTGTCAAATATATGAGGCTGAGTGTGTTCCAGGCAGCAATGTCCTGCAAGTAGATTTCAGAAAGTACTCCAGTTAGGGTTCCCTGGTAGTAAGGAACATACGTGAACACTGGCTAAGTAAAGTCACCCAGGGACTTACTAGAAGGAAACAATTAGAATCAACTTGCAGAGGGATGGTGAGAAAAACTCAGGAAGGGATGGAAAAGATCATGCATGAAGTCTGTGCTATGGGAACTCAGAGTCTTTGTAAGATATTGAATCTTGAGATTCAACAGCTGCCTAATGCCCCTGCCTGTGTCTGACTTGGCATTCACAATCCTGAGAAAATGTCTGATTGCTGAACTTGGTTCATACCTGTGATATGGAGTCTATAAAGGGCAGCTTCCTCGGGAGCACAAGAAGTAGAGGAGAGCAGCTGTTGGATGAAGAACTACCAGAAGAAAGGAGAATCTGCTGGCCGGAGAACTGTACCCAATGTCTTCAACACAATTTGGGGGTTGCTGGAACACCCCCCCCCCAAGAAGTGCAGTGGTCTATTTTCCAAGATCCCTATTTCTAGGAGACACACTGCTCTCTGGTCCTCTGGTATGGGCATCACTGGTGGTTCAAGAAAGATCCGGTCCCACTACTGCTGCCGGCAAGGAGGAATGCTCTCATTTATGACTGCATTCTTAGTTCTAGAAACCATATCTTAGTGACCTTGATATATAAAGAGGCATGAGTAACATAAAATTTTGCTGTTGACTGTGGGTGTAAATGTGAGGGTATTGCCACATGCAAACCTTCACATTACAGCGGGCTATTTGGGCACAACTTGAGTATAAAAGTGTTGTGTATAAAAGTGACTAGATGGCCAGCCATGGTGGTATACACATGTGAGAAGCTGAGGCAGGAGAACTGTGAGTGTGAGGACAGCCCTGTCTCCAAAACCAAAAATGAATGGACTGGGTAAACTCCTTGTCTTTATGAAGGGTGAGGCGTATGTGACAGGGTTGGCCTTGCTCATGTGCTCTTTTCATCTGCTCCTGAGACTTGAGGAAAGTCCTCTACCTCCATGGAAAGTGTTGTGGAACTATGTCCTCTGAGCACGATGTAGTTAGTCATTGTCTTCTTGAAATCAGAGCAGTTGTATCTGCACAAGAGACCCTCACAAGGTTAGGTCAATTAGCATTCCCTCATAGAGAGGAGGGAAGATCCATAGGCAGACCATGAAGCCTCTCGCCTCCCAGAGAATATCTAGGCAGTTGTTGGGAGAGGTTTTCTTTTTCTTTTTTTTTTAATCCGTTTTATTTTATTATTTATTTATTCTTTATGTGTATGAATGTACTGTCTGCATGTAGGTCTGTGCACCTGTGTCATGCTATGCAGCAGAGGTGAGAAGAGGGTGTCAGATTCCCCTGGAACTGGAGTTAAAGACGGTTCTCAGCCACCATGTGGGTGCTGGGAATCGAACCAGGGTCCTCTGCAAGAGCAGTCAGCATCCTTAACCACTAGGCCATCTCTCCAGCCCCGGGAGAGGTTTTCTTAGTGGTGTAGCTGCCTATAAGATGCAGGTGCCCTGTAGGTAATCCTTCACCCATGCTCCTGTAAAATGCAGGTGCCCCTGTAGGTAATCCTTCACCCATGCTCCTGCAAGCAACCCCAATTAAACTCATTAGTTTACCAAAGTAGATGAGAAGAATTTTCTTTCTTTCTTATTGATAGGCATTAGGTTTTATATTTTTTAAATGACCAAATTTAATAAAATTAAGGGAAAAAAACAGGTTTACTAAACAGGTCCAGAAGACAACAAAGGAGATAAGGATAAAATCAAATGATGAGCTGGGCGTGGTGGCACATGCCTTTAATCCTAGCACTTGGGAGGCAGAGGCAGATCTTTGTGAGTTCAAGGCCAGCTTGGTCTACAGAGTGAGTTCTAGAACAGTTGGGGCTACAGGGAGACCCTGTCTCAAAAAGGCCAAAAAAAAAACAAAAAAACAAAAAAACAAATGATGAGTGGTCTTTGTGCACAGCAGTACCCCACCTCCCACATAGCACACTGAGCTGAAGAGGGAGTTAAGAATATCTAGGCTCAATGGGTTTTGATCTCTTTTAAAAAAACTTTTTATTGGGGGCTGGAGAGATAGCCTAGTGGTTAAGAGTGCCAACTGCTCTTGCAGAGGACCCAGGTTCGATCCCCAGCACCCACATGGCGGCTGAGAACCGTCTGTAACTCCAATTCCAGGAGAACTCCAGTTCCAGGGGAATCCGACACCCTCTTCTGACCTCTGCAGCATAGCACAACATTGGTGCACAAACCCTAATGCAGCCAGTAACATTCAATACACTAAGCAAATAATAATAAAAATTAATTAAAAAAAAAACTTTTTCTTTGGCGGGAGAGATGGCTCAGAGGTTAAAGAGCACTGACTGCTTAGCAGAGGACCTTGGGTTCGATTCCCACACCTTGCAATGGCACTAAGAACCATCTTTAAGCTGGGTGTTTTGGTTACATAACCTTTAATCCATTACCTGCTTGGGAGGCAGAGGCGGCGATCTCGAATGGAGTTCAAGGCCAGACCTGTTATCGTACAAGGGCTCTTTCCAGAGCCACTGATGTCTACAATATGGGGTCCTGGTCCCAAAACCACCCAAAAATTGTTTTTTAATGTTTTATTATTTTGATTTATGTGTACGAGTTTATTGCCTGCATGCATGTATTTGAGTGCACCTGTGTCACGCAATGCCTATGGAGGTCAGAAAAGGGGGTTGGATTCCCCTGGAATTGGAGTTATGGATGGTTGTTAGCTTCCAGGTGGGTAGTGGGAATCAAACCCAGGTCCTCTGCAAGAGCAGCCACTACTCTTAACACTGAGCCATCTCTCTAGCCCCTTTTTTTTTTTTTTTTAATCTTTTTGAGACAGGGTCTCCTGTAGCTCCACCTGTCCTGGAACTTGATATGTGACCAGGCTGGCCTTGAAGCTCACAGATCCCCTGTCTCTAGCTCCATCCCCGGGCGGGATGAAGGCATGTGCCCACACAACCATGCTCTAAAAGCACATCCTATTTAAAAAAAATTTTTTTTGTCTTTTTGAGACAGTGGTCTCCCTGTAGCCCCACTAGCTGGAATGCACTATGTAGACCAGATGGCCCCGTGTGGATGGAGCTGGAGAAATGGCTCAGCAGTGTAAGAGACGACGCTCGTTGCAGAGGACCCCGGGGTTGAGTTCCCGGACCCACAGGTGGCAGGAAGAATCCATCTTTAACTCCAGTTCCAGGAGAATCGACGCCCGCTTCTGACTTACACAGCATTGCACAGCAATGGGTACACCAACCCTACATGCAGAGAGTACCTCATACACTGAAAAAAAAGGATGGCCGGTGTATTAGTCATTAGTATTCTCTAAAGAAACAGAAGTAACAGCACGAATATATATAGCTAATATACAAATGTATTGATTTGCTCACATGACAGAGTTCAAAGAGTCCAACAGTAGCTGCACCACACTGGAAAGGCCGAGAGAATCCAGGGAACTGTTCAGTCCGCAAGGCTGGATGTCTCAGTAGTCCCAATCTAGTGCTGAAGGCCCGAATGGATTCCAGGAGATCTGCCGGTCTCAGTACACGCTGGGATCTGAAAGGTTGATCACAGCAGCAAGACAAACTCACCAGATGAGAGAGGCAAGCCGCAGGAGAAAAGGAACCAGCTCCTTCTGCCGTGGCCTTTTATAGTGCCTGCTGGCAGAAGGTAACGCCCACATTTGGGGTGGGCCATCCGGGTTGAGGTGGTCCAATCCAAACATCCCTTTTCTCTTATTTGTTCCTTAGTCCAGTCAAGTTGACACCCAGGATTAACCATCACAGCCTGTGTAGGAAGCTTTCTTTGTAACGAGCAGGTACCACAAAGCCCTACTAAGGGAAGGGGAACACAGTATCACCTGTGGCCACTGTAGGGAACTGGTCTCTCGATGCGGAGACCAGCCAGCTACTTCTTTCTGTAGCCCGACCTGAGAGGCCCCTCCAGCTCAGGCCCTCAGCCTGGGACAGCGGAACGTTTCCCACTCTTGGCCATGATTTCCCACCTGCCCAGAGATTGCTGTCCCCTGGACAGGAATTTCAGGCTGATGGCTGATGGCTGATGGCCTATGTTCAGCCTATGTCCACTCACAATTCACTTCACCACACCAGCTATCCAGGTTGGTGGTCCAAGAACCTCTTTCCAACCCACTGGCCACCTGAACGAAATGCAGGCCTGCTTTGGCCTATTTGCGCACAAAAAATAATGACGGCCGGGAATTCCGTAATGATGGTAATGGCGAATTCGATTTATTGCCTGCTACAGCCTGCTTTTATAGACCAAGTAACGTCAGCTCCCAGAGCCAATCACAGGCCCCCAATTCCATGCCACTGAACACTGCCGTCCCACCCAGCATCATGCACCTAGGCCACGTTGTCTGCTTCCTCTTGGGGCGGGGTCAGAGAAATTCCCTGACTCCCATCCATGTGGTGCCCTGAGGGGTGCTAGCTGAGAACTAGCCCCCAATTCAAACTGGATCTTCCTACATCCTTGAACTTATTTTTTGAATTTTAAAACTTATTTCATTTTTATTTTATATGTAAAAATGCCCTGCTGGCATGTATATAATTACACGTTCCATCTGCATGCAATGCCTGCAGGGGCCGGAAGAGGCTGCAGATCCCATGGAACTGAAGTTAAGGAGTTGTTTGGCACCATGTGGGTGCCAGGAACCAAATACAAGTCCTCTGCAGGAGCACCCAGTGCTCTTAACCACTGAGCCATCTCTTTAGCCTATCTCCTCTGGTTTGCTTTTTTTTTTTTTTAATGTGTCTAAGTGTACTTTCTGCATGTAGGTTGGTGCACCCATGTCATACAATGCTGTGGAGGTCAGAAGAGGGCGTCAGATTCCCCTGGAACTGGAGTTAAAGATGGTTCTTAGCCACCATGTGGGTCCTGGGAATCGAACCCGGGTCCTCTGCAAGAGCTGTCAGTGCTCTTAACTGCTAAGCCATTTCTCCAGCCCCTATCTCCTCTATTTTTTAAATTTAATGTTTTTCATTCTCAGGACTGAGAATGAAAAATGTTTGTTACAGCCGATGTACTGTGACAAAACCCAACCAACCAAAAAAGTATATATATATATATATATATGTATATATATATATATATATATAATCTCATATGGTGATAAGAAGAAACCTTGCAAGCAGGATAATATGACTCCACATTTGAGACAAGAACTGGGATTTGAGGAAACAAGATGTCACTGCTATTGAGAAGAGCTGAGAACCAAGACCTGAAGAATGTTCATTGAGGCTTCAGGTCGGAAAAATGCTTTTCCTGGGGGGTGGAGAGACAGTTCAGAGATTAAGGACACTTCCTGCTCTTGCAGAGGACCCAGGTTCAGTTTCAGCATCCACAGGGCAAACACAACAATCTGTATGTAACTCCAGTTCCAGGAAATCTGATGTCCTCTTCTGGTCTCCATAAGCACCAGGCACACACAGACCAAGGTAGGACCAGGAGGAACTAGGTTGCTTGTCCCAAAAATACAATAGGTGAACTCTAGGTAGATAGAGGTTTGAGGGGTATCATTTATGAATCTAAGAAATACACAGCTGTGCTAGTTTAACCAAGTAGGGCTTGTTTTTCTTGCTTAGGCAGAAGTCTAGAGGCTCCACATAGCATAGCTTTGATGCTCCGGCCTCCACTGTCTTTTCTTTTCACTACCCTTAGACAATAGATTTCATGTGTGGCTTGTCATTTCATGAATGCACAATAGCTGCTTTATCTCTAGCATTACATCTCTATTCCAAACAGAATTAAGTAAGAGGGAGGAGTGGTATCTGTATCAGGAAACAAAAACCTCTCTAGAAATCCCCAGCAGACTTCTGTTTATGTGGAGCCATGTATCGCATAGACATCCAAGCATAGGGATCCTAGCAAAGCAAGTGTTCTTAATGAGCACGCCATCACCTCGAGTGCAACTAAGGAAGTGAGGAAGTAGGGGAATAGCTGGGAAGGTCACCAGCACGGTGTGGCATATTTAAAAACATAGGTATTATTATTATTATTACTACTTAATAAGGCAGGGCCAACAGATAAGAAGCAACTGCCATTGGATTATAGCTTTTAGGTCTGGGGAGATGGCTCAGTTGGTAAAGTACCTGCACTGCATGCATAAGGACCTGAGTTCAGATTCCCAGTACCCATGTAAAAGCCATGGACAACAGCACAGTTCTGTAAAGCTCAGTGCTGGGGAAGGGAGGGACAGACAGAGACAGGTGGATCCCTGGAGCATATTGGCCAGCCAACCAAGTTGAATCATTGAGCTCCAGGCTCAGTAAGAGACCCTGTCTCAGAAAATGAGCTGAGGAGCAACTGAGAAAGATACCTGATATCAACTTTTGGCTTCCATATAATGCACACATGTATGCATGTACACAAACACAAAACAGTTGTTAGTCAGGCATGGTGGCACATGCCTGTAATCCCCAGGAGGTTTAGCCAGAATCTGAGTTGAGACCACCCTGAGGTACGTAGAGAGTTCAAGGGTATCCTGGGGTAAATAGTAGGACAGTCACAAAGGGCTAGAGAGATGGCTCAGTGGTTAAGAGCACTGGCTGCTCTTGCGGAGGACCTCAGTTTGGTTCCCAGAACCTACATGAAGGCTAACAACCATCCAAAACTTCAATCCCAGCCGATGCTCTCTTCAGGATGTCCTCCGCAGGCATTGCACAACGTGGGTACACTTACACATATGTAGGCAATACACTAATACACATAAAATAAAAATAATAAAATTTAAAAAAGAAAGTCTGTCCCAAGAAAAAATAAAATAAAGTAAAATATAGTTGTTATACTCTCAAATTCCAAGGTAAAGAGGCATGATGTCAGGCCATGGAGCAATGAGGGCCATGAGGAAGCAGTTTGGTCAGTCAGGAGGGGAAGAGGGAAAGACATGTCTGGCCAAGAGTTTACTATGGTTTCTGTGGGAATAAACAGGCAAAGCTTGATAAGCAGGTTTATGATTGGCTTATCTGAATAACTTGTGTGTTCTGGGACAAAGGGGTGTCCCTCTTTGCCTGATACCTAGCCAGCTTTGGAGTGATCACAACCCTATGGATACTGTGAGGATTCACTAAAGAAGGTGGTCGGAGATGAAGCCTGGACTGGTCTGTTCATGAAAGGCACCCTCACTTAGCCATTTACTGTATCCGGGAGTTGGTCGGTACTGGGAGGAGCCAGGCATACCTGGCCAGCAAAGACCTAAGACGCCAAGTCATCAGAATACAGAAAATAGCTGGCCATGTAGCTCAGTGGTAGAGTGCTTTCTTCACATTCTTGAGAGCCCGGTTTCCATCCCCAGCACCACAAGATTGAACAAAAATATCAACCAGGTATGATGGCCCAAACCTGGAATCCCAGGACTTGGAAAGACAATCACAAACCGAAAGCCAAACCCAGCTGCACAGCATGATCCTGTCTGAAAAACAAACAAACAAACAAACAAACAAACAAACCAGAATATGGACAGTAAAAGACATGGTTGATTCAGCATGGTAATGGTAGGTCTCATTCAGTAGAGCAAAAGCTCAAAATCATGTCTTCAATTAAAAGCAGGTATATTGTCCCTAAATAATATTTAACATTAAGCCTGAATTGTTCCTTGGAACAAGATTAGGAGACTCCTTATTTTAATGCCAGAAAGTTGAAAAGTTTAATAAAAAAAAATCTACAAGCACATTCATTATAATCTCTCTCTCTCTCTCTCTCTCTCTCTCTCTCTCTCTCTCTCTCTCACTGTTTTCTTGAGATGAAGTCCTGCTCTGTAGCCCATGCAGGCCTCACACTTTGCTGCTCCTTCTGTCTCTGTCTCTTGGGTAACAGGATTATAGGTTATGAAGCCCCACACGCAGCTCACAGACACTGTTATTTATTTTTTTTCTGGACTCATGGCTGACGAACACACTGTTATTTTTATGTGTCAAATTACTTCAAGGGATAAATAAGGCTTTAAAATGTATTAATTAAAATATTCTTTATCTGTCAAGTTATTTATTATATCTATGGTAATTGCTTGACTTTATGATTTTGATTTTTGACATTTGGTAAATTGATTCTTTTAGTAAGCTAGCACCATCTAGTGGGAAATCCTAGAAATGAGACTATGTGACCATAAGATGAGGATTTTAAGAAAGGCCACTATTTATTACTAAAGTCGTCAATTGATCAGAATGCAATCTAAAAAATATATATGATTTAGGGGCTGGAGAGATTGCTCAGTGGTTAGGAACATTGGCTGCTCTTGCAGAGGACCCAAGTTCAGTTCCCAGCACCCACACCGTGCCTAACAACTGTAACTCCAGGTCCAAGAGACTGATGCCCTCTTTCAGTCTCTGTGGGCATTGCGCGACACATTTACACTTACATACATGCAGCCAAAACACTCAATATTAAAAAAAAAAAAGTCAAAGGGTGTATATTGCTCAGGGTTCTCTAGACTAACAGAACCAATAGAATGACAGTATAGCATAAAAGGGGAGTTATTAAGTCAGCTTACACAATAGGAGCTGGGTAGTCTGACAATGGCTGTCTGCAGGCTGGAGAGGCTCAGAACCATGCAGCTAGCTGCTCCGTCATGAGGCCGGATGCTTCAGCACTCCCAGTCTGACACTGAAGGCCTGCTCTTCAATTCACATCAGAAGGCCAAAGAAGCTGTGTTATTATGACAGCTAAGGAAGGCAGTAGCAGTAACAATAGGATTGACACACTCACCAGAAGTGAAGGTGGACAAGCAAGGAGCCCTGTGATCCCCTCAGGTCTCTTAATGTCTGAGCTGCTGCTGCTGAAAACTCTGCCCAATATGGGAGAAGCTCTTTCTCCCTTTGTTAATCCTTCCTGGAAATACTGTCACAGACTTATCCAGAGGCATGTTTCTTAGTTGATCCAAGTCCAATCAAGTTGACAAACAAAATTACCTATCACAGGTAGTAGGAACAATTATGGAAAGGAATGAACCATTGTGGGTAAGTGATCAGCTCTTTGGAGATGAAAGACCCTATCTTGTGCCTTATACTCAAATTATTTCCAGCTGAATAAATATTTGAAATGTGAGATGATAATACAGTTCTAGAAAAGAGGATATTGGGCTTATAGAACAGAAATGTAAAACTTCTGGATAATTGTATTGTGATGGCTAAGTGTACAACATTTTGTTGCTGTTGCTGTTGTTTTTGTTGTTGTTTGGGGGTGTTTTGTTGTCGTTGAGACAGACTCTCAGTATGTAACACCAGCTAGCCTGGAACTTGTTATGTAGATCAGGCTGGCATCAAAGTCACAGAGATCCACCTGCCTCTCCCTCCAAAATGTTGGGGCTAAAGGCCTTTGTTATATTTTATGTGGGTTTATTGTTTTGTAATTTTATGCCAACTTGGCAAGGCTATCATCAAACTAGCATTTGGTCAAAATAGATGCTTCTGTTAAAGCATCTTTTAGGTATGAATGATATTTAAATTAGTAGCCCTTAAATAAAGATTATCTTCCTTGGGGCTGGAGATATGGCCTAGCGGTTAAGAGCGCCGACCGCTCTTACAGAGGACCCAGGTTCGATCCCCAGTGCCCACATGCCGGCCGAGAACCGTCTGAAACTCCAATTCCAGGAGAACTCCAGTTCCAGGGGAATCCGAGACCCTCTTCTGACCTCCGCGGCATTGCACGACACGGGTGCACAAACTTGCATGCAGACAGTACATTCATACGACAGACGGAAATAAATAAAATTAATAAAAAAAAATAAAAACAAAAACAAAAAAATAAAAAAGATTATCTTCCTTAATGCAGATGAAGCTTTAAGATAAAAGACTGAAGTCCAGAGGCCTTTCATCCCAGCAGGTGGATCTCTGTGAGTTCAAGGCCACCTTGGTCTACTCTGTAGATCAAACTCCCCTTTTTCAAGGCTGGGGCTAACCAGGGAGACCAGCTGGGGCTACAGGGAGACCCAGTCTGAAAAAGACAAAAAAAAAAAAAAAGAGAGACTGAAGTCCTCCTCCCAAGGGGAAGGAGTTCTATCTCTAGACTCCTTTCTTATATAAGACTACAATGTCATCTCTTAGAATTTCTATTCTGCAGCTTGCCCTGCACATTTTAGACTTGCCTATATCATGAGTGATTTCTTTTCTAAAATTTTATTTATTTTTATTTTATGTGTTATGAATGTTTTGCTTGCATGTAATTGCACCCCCGAATTTGATGTCTGCAGAGGTCAAAAAAGGATGCTCGGGGCTGGAGAGAAGGCTCAGTGGTTAAGAGCACTGACTGCTCTTGCAGAGGACCTGAGTTTGATTTCCAGCACCCACATAGTGGCTAACAATCATCCTGTACTCCAATTCCAGGGAAATCCTATACCCTCTTCTGACCTCCATGGGCATTGCATGACATGGGTTCACTTATACACATGCAGGCAGTGTTCTGTTTCCAGCCAACTAGTCCAAATCAGTTCAGATAAGGCTGAGGCTAGACCCAGATACCTCATGATTTGAAACCTATCAGCTTTTTTTTTTCTTTGTCTAAGTTGACCAATCCAAAATTAGAGGAGGGGAAATAATCCTTAAAAACCAGGTCCTGGGCTAGAGAGATGGCTCCGCGCAGTGGTTGAGAATGCTGACTGCTCTTGCAGAGGACCCTGATTCAATTCCCAGCACCCACATGGCAGTTAAGAACCATCTTGTTTTTTTTTTTTGGTCTTTTTCGAACAGTGTCTCCCTGAGCCCCAAGCTGTCCTGGAAATCACTCTTTGGACGCGAGGCTGGCCGTTGAACTCACAAAGATCCCCTGCCCCTGCCGCAGCTAGGATTAAAAAGGTTTGGCCGCCATTAATGCCAGTTCAGGGGAAATCTGACGCCGTATTAATTACCGTCCGTGACATTGCATGACATGGGTGCACCAACCTACATGCAGACAGTACACTCATACACATAAAACAAAACAAAGCAAAGCAAAACAAAACAAAACAAAAAAACAGGTCCTGTGGGGGTGGGAGGAGCTTTGGATTTCAGTTTCTGAGTACCCCTCTCCACTGGTGAAGAACTTTATTTCTCTCCCCTCCCCCCCATGTGTGTGTATGGATGCATGATTTTTTTTTATCTTTCAATAATAGTTTACTTGCTTCTTGTTCTCTGCTGGTGTGAGATTTTTTTCCTGCCTTTTAGTTATGTTATTGGCTGAGAAAATGAACCCAAACCCTAGATGATGACCATAATGTGACTGCTTATTTACCTTCAATACCCAGGTGGTTGGGGGAGGCAAGTTTGGGTGTGTTTTTACCCTCCACGAAGCCCTCTCTGTTTAAGGCCTAGTTTCTTGGAGGGCCTAGGTTCTCTGACATTTCTACCCTACTTGTTTATATAAAAATGGAAAGGATGATTTTATAGAAAAGGAAATGGGAAGGGAAGGGATTAGTGGTTGTCAAAATCATCTGGATTCCTCCTAATGAATTGTGGCAGTATTTGGTGAGTAGATTCCTGCCTACACCTCCATCTCCTGGTGGGCAGTTAGGTCAGAGGCTGGTATCTGTAGTCTCATATCAGGGTGACATTGTCTACCTGTTGTAAAACCCTTTGAAATTGTTGAGGGTGTGTTACTTGGAAGGCTTGAGTTCTCTAACACTATCTAACCTGCTGGTACTGTTTTTCTGATCAATTCAAATTTAGGTACAGAAAGATAAGTTTAGAATGTATTTTCTGAGTCAGAGCTGGGGATTTTAGAATTTCTCTTCTACTCTGATGAGAATTTAATATGCTAATAACTCTTTCTGGAAAGATCACTAATATTCCACAGTCTGATGTGGCAATAGAGAGACACGGAGTGTCACCACTGGATACTCCAAATACTTATGAAAGAAGGTTCTAGGTGTCCATGTGTTTGATACTTCAGAGCATCTCTGACAAAAGTGTGCCTACGATGAGATTGCATAGTTTCTTCTAGTTATACTGGACAAAACAAAAAGAAAAGGATAAACTCATGGATTTGAATTCTCAATTCAAGTTCTGTATAAATGACCTGAAAGTTTCTATCTGTCCTGAAAGGAACCTTTATCTCTGATGACTTCACAGCTGCAACTGCTGAAAACTATATCCAGAGTTGTCTTCTGTAAACAGCTGAATTATAGTGTAAAACAATTTTTTTGGTCTTTTTGAGACTGTAGCCCCAGCTGTCCTGAAACTCAGTATATAGACCAGGCTGGCCTTGAGCTCACAGACATCCACCTGCACTATCTCTCCTGGCATAAAGCAATTTTTTTTTTTTGGTCTTTTCAAGACAGGGTCTCCCTGTAGCCCCAGCTGGTCTGGAACTCACTCTGTAGACCAGGCTGGCCTTGAACTCACAAAGATCCACCTGCCTCTGCCTCCTGAGTGCTAGGATTAAAGGCATGTGCCACCACGCCCAGCAGCAAAGCAATTTTTTTAACCTCTCAGAGTATCTGCTGCCAAAGCCATGTCATTAACTGGGAAGGAATGAGAGGTCAGAGGACAATTTTCAGCAGTTCTCTCCTTCCACCTGGTATTTGAGATGATAGAGTCTCTTTCCTCCTCCAAATATAGGATTACAAATGTGCACCATAGTATCAGATTTAAATCTTTTTATTTCTTTTTAAAGCATTATTCATTATTGTTGTGTGTGGGATCGGTGGCATGGACATGTCATTGTATGAGTGTGGGGGTCAGAGACTCACATTGTCAGGTTTGCACAGCAAGTGCTTTATCCACTAAGACATCTTTCTGACCCTAGTATTTTCAGTGTGGTGTGTGTGTGTGTGTGTGTGTGTGTGTGTGTGT
>VZQC01002128.1:37639-90627 GCA_009823505.1 Rhizomys pruinosus | reverse complement strand
TTTTTATTGATGCTTTGTGCAATTCATACATCATTTTCCAATTCAGATCAGGCATATTTCCCTTTCCCTTCCCCCCCACCCCCACCCCATCCCAGATCTTGCATTCTGCCATAACTGTCCTGCATCTTTCAGTTTTGTTTTTTTTTCATTTTTTAGCTTTTTAAGATGTTTCTCAGCCATCTTTACTTCCTTATTGGTGAAGTCTCTGTTCATCTCTTTGCTCCATCTTTTGAGTAGATCATTTGTTTTCTTGCTTCTTTGTTTTTTAAGTAGTTTATATGTTCTGGATATTAATGCTCTGTCAGATATATCAGTGGTGACGGTTTCCTCCCAGTCTGTGAGTTTTCTCTTCACTTCCTTGATTGTTTCATTAGCTGTACAAAAGCTTTTGAGTTTGAGGAGATCCCACTTGTTAGCTGTTGTCCTTATTTCCTGTGCAGCTGCTGTTTGATTTAGAAAGTCTTTTCCAATGCCTATGTCTTGTAGGCTGCTGGCAACTTTTTCTTCTATCACCTTCAGAGTTTTAGGTTTAAGGTTGAGATCTTTGATCCACTTGGAGTTTATTTTTGTACAGGGTGAGAGGTAGTGGTTTAATTTTGTTCTTCTACAAATGGTGATCCAGTTTTGCCAGCACTACTTTCTGAAGATGCTATCTTTCCTCCAATGAGATTTTTTGGCCCCTTTGTCAAATATGAGGTAGCTGAAGTTATATGACCTCAAGTTTGGATCTTCTATTTTGTTCCATTGGTCAATGGGTCTGGTTTATTTTTGCCAGTACCAGGCTGTCTTTATGACTATAGCCCTGTAATATAGATTGAAGTTTGGTAAAGTAATCCCTCCCAGTATTGCTCTTTTCACTCAAGGTTGCTTTAGCCTTTTGTTTTTCCCAATGAATTTAAGGATATTTTTCCAAGTCTGTGAAAAAGTTCATGGGGAATTTGATTGGGATTTAGTTTGCTATTTATTTGGATAACTCTTTTTTTTCAAAGCCAATTTTTTTATTAAAGCTTTGTGCATTTCATACAACATTTCCCAATCAAATCTAGACCCACTCCCCCTTCCTTTCCCCCACCCCACCAGAGCTCATGCATTCTGCCAAACATGTTTTTCATCTTTTTCTCAGTCTCTTTTAAAATTTTTGATTCAGAAGGTTACTGTTTCAGGCAGCAGTTCATCTTTTCAGTCAGTTCTTTGACCCAGTCCTTTGTTGTCATTGTTGTTTTTGTTGTTCCTTCCAATTTGCATCACTCCAAAATATGCATATATGGATGCCACACATATATCAAGATTATGAAGTCATAGGTTTTAGCATTTTCAACTTATGATTTCTTTTTTTTTTCTTTATTCAGCTGAAAGATGTCATGTTTTCCTTAAGGAATTGTTTGAAGGCTCCTCCTTGGCAAGCCCAAACAACCATCAATTCTGCCCTTGTGCTCCACACTGGGGTCTTTCCTTCCCATGGTCACCAAATGAGGTACAGTAAACATTGCATCCTGTCTTGATCTTCCTATACTGGCCTCCATGATGTAGCCTGGGTAGTCCATCAATGGCAATCTATACTATGAAGAGGCTGCAACCTCAAAAGTTGCTCAGTCCACAAGCTGGATGTCTCAGTAGTCCCCATCTGGCATTGAAGGTTTGGAGGACTCTGGGAGAGGCATGAGTCTTCAGTCCACATTGGAAGGTTGAAAAGCTGCGTCTCATATCTTTGAAGGACGGCAAAAGCAGTGGCAGACACAGGGTAGCTGCACTTGCCAGTAAGAATTGAGGACAGGGAAAACATCAGTACTTTTTTTTTTTTTTTACTTTTTGTCTTTTTACTAAGATCTTAAGTTTTATATCTGAAGTACAATTTCTCAGTCTTACTGATTATTTATTTCTGGTTATACTTTCCTTCAGGATGTTTAAGGCCACACAGCCCAGATTAACCACAGTTTTTGTTTTCTCAAGGTCAGTTGAGGATCTGGTCCTCAGATGTCACTCAGGTTTGGGGGTGGGGAGGAAACCCCTGGCTCCTTTTGGCTTTTCATATACCAGTTCTGTCCACTTGAGGACAAGATAGGTCTTGCTATATCAGACTTCCCTTTTTGAAACATGAGCAGACTTTCCTCTTTATAGACTGGACACTGGCTGAAGTCCCATTAGTGGATCTCCAAGACCTCCTTTCACAGTTAGACTGGTGACTTACATTTGCAGGGCATTTCAAGAGATGCCCCCAAATGCATAGTCAACTGGGATTTAGTTGACCTCTGAGGGCAAGGAACAAAGTTATCCCTTAAGTCCCTCAGTCCAATTGGTATGGGCATTAAGTATGGCAGATAAGCATCCAGAAGGGCTAAGTTACACCAACCTGATACTTTTAATTACTATATAATATTTTAGAAAAGCCTTGGACAACAGCTCAAGCAGGCTTGTATAAGAAATACTAAGAAACACTCCCATAAAATAAATACTGTGGTTAGACACAATGTCATAACAAACTAGTTTTTCCCATTCTTTTGATTTTATATTACTCTAAAATATACAAACATATCCTTCACCCATATAGCAAAATTTCCAAAGTCTGAAAATAAATGGTAGATTAATTCTAGAACCTGTTAAGGGATTCACAATATATGAGCATAGTTGTTTTCAGATCATGGGGAGTATAACATTAATGTGCTCAGTTTGCCTTACAATTAGGTACTGGGTGTTAGCATCCACAGATGTGGGGTACCATTCTTCATTTGTTTTTTCTGGGACTGTGTTACTTCATGTAACATATCTTCTATTTCCATCCATTTACATGCAAAGTTCATGATGTCATCTTTCTTTACTGCTGCATAGAACTCCATTATGTAGATGTACCACATTTTCTCTATCTACTTGCCAGTTGAGGGGCACTTGGGTTGGTTCCAGCTCCTTGCTATTGTGAAGAGAGCTATGCTTCAGGTGTTCTGGTGAAATTTCTGATCTGAGCTCTGTCCACTTCTGGATAACTCTTCTGTTATGATGGATACAGAATCCATTCACTACATTACTACTACTCTCTTTGCTTGTCTCTTATTTAATCCATCAATTATTTGATTTAATGTCCACCCATAGTCATAACATATAGAATTATTATTTGAAACACCCAAGCAAGCAATAATATTCTTGCCTTTTCTTAACCTCTTTTCCTATTCCTTAGTTTCTAATTTTCTTTTGTCCTTACAATTTTCTTTAACATTAAGCAGTCACTTAATAGTTGCTACTATGAGTTCTGTTTTTAGTGTTTCATATACTCTTCTTTATAGTCACAATAATCCTATTATGTAGATACTACTATTATCCATATTTTATGGAGACTACGTTCAAGGCATGAGCCACTGGCACCAGGTCATTTGGCTGCTGGGTAGAGTGTGAGGATTCAAGCTGTAGGACTCCAATACTGTGATGGAGAACTAGCTTGTTATTATTTTTAGTTTTCAAAAGCTTAATAATATGTGAAGTTCCCATCATTTATTTCTCATTAATGAAAATTCATCTCATGGGGTTTGTTTTTATTTTATTGTTTTATTTGGATCTGCTTATACAAATAGATGAATGAGAAGAGGACAAGACTGTTAAGCCATGTCTCCAGGTAGCTTTGGCAAGTGTTGCTGTTCTAGGAATACCATCTGATCAGCAAACCATCTCCAATAATGGAATGAACTTTGATTTAGTTAAGAGAGAAACATCTCCCAAAAGGGTTGTTCACCTGTAAAACTAGCTTTCTCAGTGTACAATGAAATATCTTAGTTCCCAAGTTTTCTTGATAACTAATGTTTCAATTTAACTTTACTGATTTTTTTCTTCAGTAATTATTTTTCATTGTCTTATAGTTTCAATTTCTTATGCATTTCATGGCCCCTGGCTGTGACACAGCTGCCTACCTGGCTAATTATTTCCACACAGTCTTCATTTCAGGCTTGTCTTCTTTTCTCTCTCCCTTTTCCTGCTGAGCTTCAGGCTTCCCTTGCCCAGAGGATGGACAAGGAGGCCCACCTGCCTTCTCACATCCCTAACCTGCACATTCCATTTTCCTGTGTCCACAGGAGGTCCTCCTCAGGCATCTGCAAGGACAGACTTAACTGTCAAAACTCAAGAACTAACTACTCTGTTTTCAACTACTGGGGCATTTACTGCAAACAACTTTAAAACAAAATTGGTTAGATTAAAAGTTTATGTTAAAAATAATTGACAGATTTGGCTTTATGATCCAGAAAGTTTGGAAGTTCCAGTCCTATAATTTTAATTAATTTACTGTCATCCACACTAATAATTTAGGGATGAATTGAACATCTGGGTAAGTATTATAGTGGTGACTCCAGTGAAAAATGTGATTCCATTAGATCTTGAATGTCCAATATCATTTCCTATTAAAACTTGATTATTAAAAGCTCATCTTTCCTTTATGTCTTTTTCATATAACAAACACTTTTCTTATATTCTCACATATTCAGGGTCTAGATAGTTTTTATTTTTATTGTATATTTTTGTTGAATTGTTGTGGATTTATAATAAATCTAAATTGTATTTAGACCCTTCCCCTAATTTCACCCCTGTAACCCATCCATTGGGTTTCATGTATTCTATCATGCATCTTGAGGATTATCGAGTCAAGTTTGTGTACTTCAATGTCCCTCAGTGTAAGCTCAGCCTATCTAGCTCTTATCACTCCCTTAAAGAAGGTAGACTCTCCTTCACCCAACAGTGATCAGCTGCCAATAGTTCCTCCATTAAGGTTGTGGCTTTCTGCCCATTTCTCCTTTTCTGTGCTGGTTTTGTTAGACTGAGTTTGCATGGTCTTGTGCTTGTGAATCCTTCGATAGTACTCCTATATGAAATATCATCCACCCCAGGGCTCAGAGACCATTGTAGAAGAGGGGGCAGAAAGATTTTAAGAGCTAGGGGAGAAGGTGCATGGCCATTCCAGGCTCCTACAAACTCGCTCATATGAACTTACAGAAATAGTGACAAGATGCATAGTACCCTTGCAAACTCAAACCAGACAAAAACCCAGGATACAACTAAGGAAATTGGAAAGAAGCTCCAGCGTCAGCTGAGGAGCTATTAGTAGAAGATTATTGCTGGGTGAAACAGAAGTTAGTCTTTAAGGACATGACTCCAGATAGGATTACCGGGCTCCGATAACTGAAATAATCACACTGAGGAACATCTGGGGATACAGACTTTGATATACAGATATATGATAGGCCTTATCATATATAACAGAATGCATGAAATCTGGTGGGGTAGCTATGTGGTGGGGAGTGAGAAGACAAAAAGAGGAGGAAAAGGAAAAGAAGAAAAATTGGAGCCTGCATGGTAGAAGACAGGATGGGGAAGGACAAGAAGAACTGGACAGAGACAGATGGGGCAGGATCTAACTTACTAGGTTCCAAGGTGGGCAGGTCTTTCGGGCAGGTCTGGAGCCAGGGAAACCAGGGATGTGGACCACCTGACGGGGGCTTTGCAATGTATGTTGGGTATTTAGCTAGCTTGGGTTACGGAGCTAGTCCTGAAATCTATGGCAGAGGTACTGGGGCCCACCTGGTTCTAAAGTTTGTAGGGGCAAGGCCGGGGATGGCGAAAGGAACTGACATTCTAACTTTATTTTTTTACTACTTATGTCATTATTGCTATTTTAAGTGGTCTATTTTCTGTCCCATTTTCCTTCTAGACACATAAATATTAATTTTTCTTTATTCCATTATCTTAAATTTTGTTCGGTTTTAAGTAGTTTTCTTATTTACTTTCCAAGTTCTTAGGTATGAAACCAGCAAGTAATGATATCCCATCTTTTTTCTATTTTCACATATAATTGTTGGGTGACTGTCAGGTGACTGGTGCCTGTTCTGGTCATCTTCCTCATTTTATTAACTACACAGCTCTTATTTCTTTAATTAAGTATAATACTGAGTCTGAATACTTCTCATTTACCTCAAAATAATTATTTTTGATAGTCAAATACCTTTATAACATCCAAGAAAGAATTCATTTATATACGTATTATGAATAATTTTAATAGATTAAAAAATAAACCATTGCCACGTTCCTTGGAGAAATCACTCTCAGTCCTAGTGCATATATGTTGACATCGACATTACTAGTATTAGTAAAGTTTCCTCAATTAGCCCCAGCATCATAGAAAACCTGTCCCTGCTCATGATACACTATTTTGAATGTGCTGAATGACTCTGTTATATTTCCATTTGGATTATTGCACTGATTCCCTGTATGAGATCAGTCCATGATTTGTTTAAATTAATATCAACATTTCATATATATGAGTAAATATATTTGTTTCACACACACAAAGCTAATCATTTTTCTTTTGAAAAATAAGCTATAGGTTAATTCTAAAGCACATTTAGGGACTTACCTGCAGGTAAGTTTAACAGCAAACTTGCCTGCAGGTAAAAAGACATTTAACATTACATTCTTAAATTACATAACATGTTGATGTATGTTTTGATGTACTTTTAAAAAAGAGCTTTATTCTTTTTCATGAATCTTAGGACTGAAGAAAATATAGACATAAACTTTGAGCTATATCTAGACTAGTATCAGTCAATGTGTTATTATTTTTAGTAACAAATAACCCAACTTGGCTTCCATATAGGGATTTATTGCTAAGATCCACAACTGCTGAGTGGACAATGACAATGTGCTACATTTACACAATGGAGTTCTATGAGGCAGTAAAGAGAGACATCATGGAATTTTCAGGTAAATGGATGGAACAAGAAGTCAGTCATTTTTATAGTCTGGGATGAACAGTCACTTAAATTTTGGTGGAGTTTCTAGTGAAGCCATTTAACTGTAGTGCTTTTAAATGTACCCTTCCTGTAATTTTACCTACCTCAAATTTTGTAAGGAAACTGGCCCTTGTAAATTGTCTAAATAGTTTTGTCTCTAAAATCATGTTTTTAAAGTTTAGCAAAGCTTTAGAAAATTATTGTTTTCATTTTGCCTTAGAATTGTTTCTCTCATTTTCTTTCACACACTGCACCCACTACCCTCTATAGTTACCTATGATTATAGTGCTACCGATTTGACTTTTTTGTCTTTAATTTTCTCTCTTTTTTTTCTTGTTTACTTTGCCTGGAAGCTCAGTGCCTTTTCCAGTGTATGGAACTGTTCTGGAATGTTATTTGATGTCTTCTACTGCAGAAGTGTATTAACAGTCACACTGTACTACATGCTATCTTTTATTGTATTTCCAGTATCTTTTTTAATCTACTTATCCTTAAGCACTACTGTTTGAAACTCAGTTTGCTGTATTCTCATAATGTTTACATTAAAATACTTTATATATTATTTTTATTTTATTTGTATTGCCTGTATGTATGGAAGTGTACCTATGCCATGCAATGATCACAGGGGTCCAGAAAGAGTTCTGGATTCCTGGGACTGGAGTTATGGATTTTTTTTTTTTTTTGCCTCCATGTAGGTGCTAGGAATTGAACTCAGGTCCTCTGCAAGAGCAGCAGCCAATACTCTTAACTGCTGATCCATCTCTCCAGCCCTGTTTGTTTCCATTTTTGTTATAGTGTTTAGATGGATTTTATAGTAAAAAAAAGGTGAAGCCCCCTAGGATTTGCTTTCTAGGATGAATCATTTTGGTTATTTGCATTAAATAAAATATACTCTGTTTTGTGTTTTCAGTGCTGCATTCTGTTCTGATATGTTTTATTGTTTATTTGTTTTATCTGTTTCAATATAGATTTCACAAAAGAATCCCTTATTGAGTCATTTTTACCTCTAAGCTATATTATTACCTCTCTCTCTCTCTCTCTCTCTCTCTCTCCTTTTGTTGGGAATCAAACATAGGTACTTATGCATGCTTGCCAAGACCTATTCCATTGAGCCCTTTTTTAATATAATATTTTATTGATGCTTTATCTATTTCATACATCATTTTTCAGTTAAATTTAGACATATTCCTCTTTCCCTTCCCCCCACCCCACCCCAGTTCATGCATTCTGCCATGCATGTCCTATATCTTTCCCTCAGTCTTATTAAAGTTTTTCTCTGCAGAGGTTTATTGCTTTAGGGAGAATTAACTGTATCAATCTATTCTTTGACAAAATCCTTATGCTGTTGTTGTTCCCTCCCATTTATATTGCTCCAAAATATGCCTATATAGATGTCAAATATGTACCAGAATTATGTCTTCCAGGAACAAACTTTATTAACTCCAAAATATGTTTAGGAATTTACATTTTTCCCTTTAATTTTATTTATTCCATGTGTTCTGGCTCATTCCTCCAGGATAAAGTATATACTACTATTGACTGGTGAAATCATTCATTCAAATTTTATTTAATTTCCCATTTTTTTTAGTTTTACTTCTTTTCTTCACTTTTGGATAAGGTCAACAATTTTATTTTATTTTATTTTTTGATACAGACAGTAGGGTCTTTTTGGACAGGCTCCTCTAATCAACTGCACAAAGCATTATGTTCTCACATGCTGAATGGCTTTGCAGTCTTTATAGTGCTTTACAGCTTCAAATTCCATAAAGCTCAGCACCATAGAGTCACCAAGGAAATCATACTGGGGAATAGGAGACTAATTAACAAAAAGCTTATACAGACTATCCACCTCTGTTTATTTTTAGCGATTTCCTATATATTTTAGTTGCTTAAGGCGATTTTTCATAACACTATCTAAATGTTCTCTTGTGGGCATGAGAAAATGTGCTAGTCTTCAAGGACATTTAGTAAGAAGACCTTTTTGTATGAACTTAAATACTTCAAGTAGCATTCATACTGTGGTGACATTTCTCTTGTGCTCAAGTCGTGCATTTATTATACTCTTCACATTATACAAAGGGAACTGACAAAAATTGATTTCACATAAAAACAAGTGCTAATAGTTCATAAAACTGCTTCAATAATTTGGGTTGACTATAATGAACATAAAAAATACCTTTGTGAAAATTACCACAGAAGCATTATATTTCAAAATTATATATAATTTTTACATGTCTCCCCTATACATGAATGGACACTGTCACATATGCAATGCAGACCATTCCATTTATCAATTGTGACCAGGCCTCATTATTACTTGTTACCCTTTATAACTGTGTGATTTTTTTGAAGCAATCCACTTTCTTTTTTTATATATTCTTTTTTAATTGAAGTTTTGTGCATTTAATACATTTTTAAGTCAAATGTAGACCCATTCCTCCTTCTTTGCCCCCCACCTTTCCAGAGGAGAATGCAGATATGTATTCTGTCATATATGTCTTGCATCATTTTCCCAGTCTTTTTTAAAGTTTTTTGATGCAGAAGTTTACTGTTTGGGGCAGAAGTTTACTGTTTCAGTCAGTTCTTTGAACCAGTCTAGTTTGTTACTGGTATCTCAAATTTGTATTGCTGCAAAGTATGCATATATACACACCACACATATACCAAAATTATGGCATCTGAAAATAAATTATATGTTAGTTCCAAAACATGTTTACAGATTCAAAATTTAGCAGTAGAGCTGTATGCATTTTAAAAGGAATATTACTTAACATTCCTACATTTCATAGCAAGTTGTTTTATTTTTAATGTACTTTTGGTAGTAACAACAGGTATTATATTTACTAAAAAATAAATGAGGATTTTGTGCTAAGATCCATAAATGAAGGACTGTGATTTTTCTGGGACTGTGTTACTTTCCTTAGCATAACGGCTTCTAGTTCCATCCATTTACCTGCAAGTTTCATGATGTCTTTCTTTACTGCTGCATAGAATTATTCCATTTTGTATATGTAAAACATTCTCTTTATCTACTCATTGGTTGAGGGACACTTGGGTTGTTTCCAACTTTTTCCTATTGTGAAGAAAGCTGTGATAAACCTGATCGTGCATGTATCTCTGCAATAGGATGAGTCTTGTGGGTATACAATCAGGAGTGGTACGACCTGGTCAAGTAGTAGGCTCATTTTGAAATACACAAATCATCAATAAAAGTATTTAAAAAATAATTCTCCACACTGCTTTCCATAGTGGTTGTAAGAGTTTATATTCCCACCAGTGGTGGATGATTGTTCGTTCCCTTTTCTCCACAACCTCTCTAGAATTTGGTACCATATGTTTTATTGATCATAGTCAGTCTTCTGGGGGGTAAGATGAAAAATTAAAATAGTTTTAATTTGCATTTATTTAATTATTAGCAACGCTGAATGCCTGTGCAATTTTAAATGAATCACATTTTATTATTCCTCTAGCCTGTCCTTTTCACTTTTTTCCCAAACATCATTACAAATTGATTTAAATCTTCATTTCATTAACATTACAGAGCTGACTTGATGGGCTACCTCATTCTAAATACTTTCTAAGTAAATGTTTTGTCACAGAAATGATTGATGTGTAGCAGTCACTTTAAAAATTATTTCCATCATCACTCGATCCTGAACATGCCAGCTCCAATTATTTGGAGTCTTAGGATGATTTTCAAAAAGAATATGATTTTAAAGATTTTTGAAAGAAACATCCAATTCAGCACATTTCTGCAGCATGCATCTCCAAAGAAATTTATAAATGTTTCAATCTTTTCTTTTCTAACATTCTTATAAATGACTAGATGACAAGTGCAAATTTTCTTCCTTGTTCTCCAGGAAGCACCAATGAGACACAGATTTGAGTGACATTTCTTTTAAGACAGAACAAAGATGACCAGCAACTCAAATAATCCCAAACTCAGACTTGTTACTGTCACAATGATTGCTTCGGCTTTAAAAAAAGGAATGGGCTATTAATGGTGGAACATAAATAATTGTGTAGGCTCTGAGATGATTAGTTAGCAGCAAGGCAGAATTATCTTGTCAAAAGTTAAGCATTTTTAAATATCTACAAAGAAGCTCTAAAATATCAATATTAAGAATGAAAACCATGTTATTTTAAATACTATTCTCAGAATAATAGTAATTAGAAAATTTTGTATTTTTGACAAAAACCTTTATAAAGAAAATGTTGAA
Source organism: Rhizomys pruinosus (assembly GCA_009823505.1). Classification (NCBI taxonomy): domain Eukaryota; kingdom Metazoa; phylum Chordata; class Mammalia; order Rodentia; family Spalacidae; genus Rhizomys; species Rhizomys pruinosus. The sequence goes on along the minus strand of VZQC01002128.1, from coordinate 79,646 downwards.
GATATTCTCTACATGTTTTAATATTCAGTTTGGTATAAAATGACAAACTATCATTTTGGTGTTATATTAAAATAGAAATAGCTCATCTTGGGATTGTAGATATTCTCACTCAGATATTTATTTATTTATTTATTTATTTATTTATTTATTTATTTATTTTGAGGCAAAAACACCCTGTAGCCCTACCTGGTATTTAGACCAACCTGACCTGGATCTCATAGAGATCTGTCTGCCTCGGCCTCTTAAGTGCTGGATTAAAGTCTTGTATCACTACACCTAGCCAGCCCCCAATTTTCATTTTATGAGCTACATCCACAATAACCATTACTGTGGTTGATAAACTAGATCATATTATTAAACTATTAATCTGTGTAGTTTTTTATAAAACTTATTTTATCTTAATTCTTTTAAAATAGTTTATTGTTGTTCTCTGTCTCTGTCTCTCTCTGTTTCTGTCTCTGTCTCTTCTGTCTCTGTCTCTGGTCTCTCTCTGTCTCTGTCTCTGTCTCTCTCTTGTCTATGTCTCTGTCTCTCTCTCTATCTTACATATATATATATTTACATATATACTATATATATATATATATTATCATATGCAGTGATTGCCTGCATAGTGTAAGCATGACCCATGTCATGCAATTGCTAATAGATGTACATGATAAAGAAGGCTGGAATACATCCCTGGAACTGGAGTTATGGATGGTCTGTTAGGTGCTGGAATACTTGCAAATCAAACCAAGGGTCCTCTGCAAGAGCAGACCATTGCCTCTTAACCAATTTGCCATCTCTCAAGCAACCTTGTTCTTAACATCCACCTTGTGATATCGTTGTTATGTTAAACTCAGTTTATAGACATCAAGAGTAAGGGTTGCTGAATATAAATAACTTGGCTAAAATTACATGAAATGGAGCAGAAAATACAATTTGAATGGAAATTATTGCCTCCAAAGAAGATCTCCAAGGTGGTTTTCCTCCTATTTTATTACATACTGTTTGAAAAATATAACTACAAAATTTATTCATTAAAAACATTTCATCTTTTTAGGACATCCATTTTTTAAATCATTCTATGGTTTTCCTTAGGAAATGTTGCTGTTAAATGAGATTAATATTAATAAATCAAATTATGTTTTGAATGAATGTCAATGTGTCTGTCTGTATGTGTGTATTCATTATGCTTATGGATGTTCTCAGAGACACAAAAGGGTGTTGGGCTCCCCCGGGCTGGAGTGATCAGGCAGTTATGATCTACCCCCAGGTGGGTCCTGTGGATTAAACAGCCCATCTGTATTCATGGCAAAATTATTTACAATAAACAAGAAACAGAAACAACCTGATCAAGAAAGCATGGTGCCTACATAATGGGAAGCCTATTTTGGAAAGCAATAAAAAAGGATGAAATAGCATCATTTGCAACAATTTTATGGAACTTAAGGACATTATGTTAAATAAGGTGAAATAAGGCAGACACAGAAATGTAAGTACTGTACTTGATATCACAGAACTAAAGCATATGATGGTCTGGATAGAGGGTGAGATAGAAGTGCATTGGACTGGTTATATTAGAAATACTTGTTGTTGTCAAGAATGAGAGTAGAATTTTTAGACTCTTTCTAGTGACAATATAATTGTGTAAACATGTAAGATTATTAGAAATAAACTTAAAAAATTCAAAAAAAAGAATTATGAATGTGCTTCTGACAACAATACGCATGATACTAAATATTTGCCACAACTTTGAATATGATACATTGTATTCTCTGTATTTACACATGTCACATTTCAATGCATATTTTACTCTATAGTTTTGTGAATTAAGGATACAAACTAAAAACTACAGAAAGCCATAAGTGACCAATGTGCAGAAAACAAAAGCCCGCAGAGTGCAGGATGCTTCTCTGAAATAGAACACCTGTATAAACCTTCTCCCTGCAAAGATCAGGGACCATTTTCCAGAGAGGACAAAGAGCCAGATATGGTGATGACCATAAAGAAATAAATAATTCAAAAGTTTGTCAGTTACTCGTATGAACGTACACCAGTCGTGACAACGTGCACAAGTTCCATGCTAAAGCTCAAACAAGAAAAATAAAAAGGGGGGGGAGATTGGTAAGAAACTCAACGCCTACCTAAAGAAGGTTTTGCAACTGATGGCTGCCAGGAAATGCAGACAGTCTGTTTCAAACATGGGACGGTTGGTAGGGTAAAAGGGCTGCACTGGATGGGACCGACAGTGAACGACATTTGGAGACACATTAGTCGCTATCAAATTTTTACAGTTGTAAAAACATCACGGACACTGATTGTTGTGTTTCAAACATTGATTCGTTTTATTTCTTTTCATTTTATAATATTACCCCAAACACATGTAACAACTTCTAATTTTTGTATATTGATAGAGAAAAAAAATAAAAAAATGGTTTTTCTTGGGCTATTTCTTTTTTTTTTTTTTTTTTGGTATTTTTGAGACAGGGTCTCCCTGTTGTCCCCGCTGGCCTGGGGCTGGTAAATAGACAGGCTGGCCTCCCAAGTGCGGGAGTTAAAGGGCAATGGTCCACCCATGGCCGCGGTTGGGCTTATTGTTGTACGAATAAAAATATAAATAATAAGAAAAATCAGTAATATTTAGTTGGTTGGGAGTTGAACAATATTATAACACATCATCAGATATATCAATATTGTTAATATTTATAACAATCACTGACTTCTTTATGTTTTCCAGAATCTTTCTGAAAAATTTGTTTCCTTGAGGGATTTTCAAAACTTATTACTGTGCAGGAAAACTTCAAAGAAGCCCAGCTGAGACCTCATTCCCTGCCCCAAGCAGTCTAAGAGACTTCATGGAGGACCTGACATTTGGGCTCTCTATTGAAAATAACAGGAATTTCAGAAGTAGACAGAGAGAAGATACTTTGCAAGGAGGAACAGAACACAGCCAATAAGAGATGTCCTGAGAACAAAAGTCCAGTTCAAGAAGATTAATGAAATTAACTTTAAAACAGAGTCGCAAATAATGTTCTCTAAAAAGGACAGAGCACAGAGATTATAACAAGGCAATTAAGTGCTTTTTGAGTATTACAAAGAAATGCCAATAAACATTATCACTATTTAATTTTAGTAGTCATCTCTTTTAGCTTTGACAAGTCATTTTAAAAATTATAAGCTCCTTAAGAAAATTCGAGATTGCGTTACTTTCTTCTAATAGAACTCCAATTTTGGAGGCCAATTATTTTAAAAATATCTTGGACAATGTCAATTGGCAGCTTTTTTAGATGATTTAAATTTTACTGCATCATAGTCTACTGTAGCTTTCTGCAGTTAGATAGTATACAACTTCTCAAAAATTCTCAAGTTGTTCCAGAGAGATGGTTCAGTGACTTTCGAGCACTGATGCTCTTACAGAAGACCAGGGCTTGATTTCCCCAGACCCACATGACTGAGCTAGACATAACCGCAGTTCCAGGAGATCTGATGCCCTCTTCTGCTTCTGCAAGCATTTTAGGAAAATTGGTACACTTTACATACATGCAGAGAATATGCTCTTACACATAAAATTAATAATAAATTAATTTTTTACATACTAACCATGACTTGTCAGAATCTGTGGATTTGGTCTCTAACATATATTATGTTTCACCAATTTAATTCTCATGTGAAATATCATCTCACTGATGCTCTCTTCCTTCCATACTTAACATATACATAAAAGGCTTTTTAAAATTTATTTTATTTTATGTGTTTAGTGTGTGACTGTCTGTATGCAAGTGCACCCATGTGTTTAATGCCTGCAGAGACACAGAAAAAGGCATCATGTCTACTGGAGCTGGAGTTATGTGGATGGATGTTTTGCCACCATGTGGGTGCTGGGAATTCAAGCTTAGTACCACTTTTATTGCCCAGTTAATTCTCAGGTCGGACCTATTGACAAATCTGAAACTCTGTAGTGCTGATAAAGTGCCCCATGATAGCTGGTGAGAGGGTTGTTTGTGTGACATTCAGTAAAAATTTCACAGTGTGGAGGAATCACTTTCAGGTTCATGAAGAATGACTGGCTGCAGGCTATAAAATGAAAGCACAGTTTTTATTTATGTATTTTTTTTATTTACTGTTTTATTCTTGGTCTTTGTTGTTTTGGTTATTTATTTATTTACTTAATTAACAGGGTGCCCCAATTCCAGCCAACCTGTAACGTTCATTAGGTGACCAAGTGGCCTTTGATCTCACAGAGAATCCACCTGCCTCTGCCTCCTTAGAACTGGGAGACTTTATTTACTTTTGGAGACAGGATCTCGGTTATAGACCTAGATCTGGCTGCCGAACTAGATTGTAGACCAGGGTCCTCTTAAGTCACAGAGATCCCCGACTCTGCTGCCTGAGTGCTGGCAATTAAAGTGCATGTGCACTACAATCTGCAACCTTGGTATTTCCCAACATAGTAGAAAGAGAATATTTTAGTAGAGTGAAACGTGTCAGGAAACATCAGATGGTCTGTGGTATTTGAATTGGGATTAGAAAGGAGCAATGAGAGGAAATAAAAAGCGATAAGGAGAACACCCATATTGAAGTGAAATTTGAGGTTCATCTGTGAGTAATGGGACCTTCATGAAGTGTTTAATTAGTATGGTGCCAGCATTTTTATGTATTTAAGTATAGAAGAACTAAAAGGAACCATTAAGGCAAACAGTCACAGGGTTTGCAGGATATGGGAAGAAGTGGTGATCACTATGTAAGCCAGGCTTGAACAGCTATACTTGAAAGCTTTCTTTAATCATGTGAAAGTCTGAGAATAAAGAAAGAAAAAGGAAAGGGGAGCTACAATCTACTAGGAAGGGGCCATCTTAGAACTTCACTGACAAATGCTAAATAGCACATTGAGATCTTAGCTTACATTGACATTTCATGTCTAACTTCACAGTCCTTGTTGGACTATAACCCTCTCCCACTCCTTTCTTGTCCCCTTTCTTCTTTTGCCTCATTGAATTTGGCACTGAGAAAAATTATTCTTGATAATAAATACTCATGAATATAAGTGAAAGTATTTTAATCACCAATCTTCTATGGCATTTGAAAACTTTGGATAATTTTTACAACTGAATGTGCAAAATTTTGTTCACAGCTTTATTTCTTATTACATTTTCAACTTTCATTACTTTTACTATTCAAAGGTTTATCTTTCAACAATAATAATTACTTAGAAGCTATTTGAAGAGATTGAATTCCCAATATGTAGAGGCTGATAATGTTGTGTTTCTAAAATAATGCTGAGCTGTAGAAAATTTGTTCTGCATAATAGCTCAGATTTTGACTGACTTGAAATTTATGGGAACTGGCAGCCTCTTTCTTTATCCAGAGGCAATGCTTCAGGCACTTTCCCTATTTTTATCATATACACTGGAAGATATAAATGCATTTATCTTAAAATTCTTTCTACTTTTGATCTAGTTTGGGGATCTTTTCATTATGTGTACAAGGTGTGAGTTATATTTAAAACTTATATTCTAGTGTCTGAGTGAAAGTTTTGTTTCTTAATTGGTTCAATAACAAAATTGAGCAGATCAATTTATTTGTTTATTTATTTTTGTCTTTTTCAAAGACAGGGTCTCCCTGTAGCCCAGGCTGTCTGGAACGTCACTCTGTAGGACCAGCTGGCCTTGAACTCACAAAGATCACACCGCACTGCCTCCTGAGTTGCTAGGATTAAAGGTGACCAACCTGCCCAGCTGAAGACAAATTTATAATCAACAGTAGTTTGCTTGTATGGTTTTGTATACATTAGGCTTTTATCTCCATTGTTTTTACTGATTTTTTTCTGATGCTGGAGAGAGGCTCCAGAGTCTTAGACACTCAATTTCTAAATCTATCCTAATCCCTTTTGAGTGGTGTGTGTGTGTGTGTGATGTGGTGTGTGTGTATGTCATTTGTATATTGTGGTGTTTGTATGAGCCTGCAGTAATTATATATATATTATATATATATTATATATATATCGTAATTGATTATGTATCCTGTGTGTTGTAATGAACCTGATGTATAATATCTATTCTATCTATCTATCTAACTATTATCTACTATCTATTCTATCTATCTATCTATCTATCCTATCTATCCTATCTATCTGTTTGTGTGTGTGTGTATGTGTGTGTGTGTAATGGGTAGTGTAGGGTAATGCATGGATGTGGAGGCCAGAGAGGATATTGGATATCATGTTCTCCTACTCTCCACCTTATTCATTTGAAATAGGGCCTCTCATGATCCGGAACCAGGCTGGATAACACTAAATCTCAGAAATCCTCGTGTCTGTACTTTTATTGCATTGAGGTTACAGGAGTGTACCCAGACACATCTGGTTTCTTATCCTGGGTGCTGGAGATTTGAATCATATCCTCATGCTTTCCTATCAAACACTCATACACTAAGCACCCTCCCCAGCCTTCCACAGCTCCCCCTGCCCAATCTATCCACTGTAATCAAGTTCAAAAATTAAAGTTAAATTTTGTAAAACAAAACACTATAGAATATGTTGCTTTGGATTTGGAGAGGGACAAAACAGCTTGATTTCTATGAGAACTCCATCAAAACTGGATAGATGATTTATGTTTTTATTCCCATTTCTGATTAACAAGCTACCTCTAAAATTAGAGGTTACAATAGTCACTGTGTTTATAGCATTTATATACAATGTGCTTGGGTGTGGCTTCTGTTCTGCATATATCTGTCACACAGGAGACTGAGAAATAATATGGCTCTTTTTTTACATTCATTAACAAATTTGTAAATGATGGTTTGGTGGTGGAAACCATGTCTCATTGTCCATGTGGTTATCCACACATGGCTAGCATTGACTCTTCCGTATGGTAAGCATGATGGTTAATATTAATTGCCAACCTGAATCTATAATTTCCTAGGAGCATGTCCTTGGGCATTCCTGTTCCAGGTTACCTCGATTAGGTTCGTGAGGTGGGAAGACCCACCCTGACATCGCATGTGCCTTCGTCGGAAGGACTAACTGGGGGTATTACGGTTGGACTGTAATAAAAAGGCGAGCTTGAGGACCTGATTTACCTTCCTCTGTTCCGCACTGATGCAAAGGTTTCCAAATTCCCCCAAGATTCTGTGCCAAGACTTCCCACTATTGATGGACGTACTCAGGAATGTGAGCCAGAATCTCCTCTCTTCCTCATTTGGTTTCGTCAGGGTATTTGTGCCAAAGCAAGGAAGACAAGTAACTCTCACATATGGGTGAGGAGGAACAACACGATTCTGGTCAGGATGAAACAAGCTGTTAAGTTGCATGTCAACCATTTCTGGCTACATTTTTGGTGTTCNATATTCATGTATGAAACTGTCAAAAATTTTACTGTTTTGAAAAGTCTCTTTTGAGACAGTGTCTCCCTTATAGTCTCAGTTGGAAAATTGTGAAAAATTATAAAAAACAGAACTTAGCAAAACATCATGTATCACTGTCATTTTCCTTTAATTTTCCTTTCCTTTTCTTTCTATTTTAAAAAAATTATTACATTTACTTATTTATTGGAAGGGGGCAGACATGGGCTGCAGCATAGTGTGGAGGTCAGAGGACAACTTGAAGAGTTAATTCTTTCTTTGCACCATGTGGGTTCTAGAGAGTGAACTTATGCTGTCAGGTCATGCAAGTGCCTTCACCAGATGATGAACCATCTTCACCGCACGTGCCATCTTGTTGGCCCTCTTTCTATTACGTCTTTTGTTAATAAAAAATACGTTATTGGGGGTGGAGTGATGGCTTAGCAGTTAAAAGCACTGGCTTCTTTTACAGAGGACCTAGGTTTGATTCTCAGGACCTACATGATAGCTAACAACTGTCTGTAACTCCAGTTTCAGAGAATCTGATGCCTGGAATATGTAAACATTTTATTTGTTATTTTTATTTTATGTGTATGAGTGTATTGCATGCATGTGTAAGAGTGCACCCATGTCATGCAATGCTAATAGATGATAATGATAGAAGAAGGCTTGGATACACTCCTGGAACTGGAGTTATGGATGGTTGTTAGGTGCCATGTGAATACTGCAAATCAAACCAGGGTCCTCTGCAAGAGCAGACATTGCTCTTAACCAATTTGCCATCTCTCAAGCAACCTTGTTCTTAACATCCACCTTGTGATATCGTTGTTATGTTAAACTCAGTTTATAGACATCAAGAGTAAGGGTTGCTGAATATAAATAACTTGGCTAAAATTACATGAAATGGAGCAGAAAATACAATTTGAATGGAAATTATTGCCTCCAAAGAAGATCTCCAAGGTGGTTTTCCTCCTATTTTATTACATACTGTTTGAAAATATATACAAAATTTATTCATAAAACATTTCATCTTTTAGACATCCATTTTTTAATCATTCTATGGTTTTCCTTAGGAAATGTTGCTGATTAAATGAATTAATATTAATAATCAAATTATGTTTTGAATGTATGCATATGTGTCTGTCTGTATGTGTGTATTCATTATGCTTATGGATGTTCTCAGAGACACAAAAGGGTGTTGGCTCCCCACGGGCTGGAGTGACAGGCAGTTATGATCTACCCCCAGGTGGGTCCTGTGGATTAAACAGCCCATCTGTATTCATGGCAAAATTATTTACAATAAACAAGAAACAGAAACAACCTGATCAAGAAAGCATGGTGCCTACATAATGGGAAGCCTATTTTGGAAAGCAATAAAAAAGGATGAAATAGCATCATTTGCAACAATTTTATGGAACTTAAGGACATTATGTTAAATAAGGTGAAATAAGGCAGACACAGAAATGTAAGTACTGTACTTGATATCACAGAAGTAGAGAGCATATGATGGTTACTAGAGACTGGGGAGAGTGGGCCTGCCAGAGATAGGGAAAGATTAGCCAATTGGACTGAGTTATGATTAGAAACAATAACTTTATGTGCTCGGTTGCTCAATGGAAGAATTATCTTAGTGATAAAGTACCATAAGATTTCTAAAAATCTAAAAAAAGAATTTTGAATGTGCTTCTGACAAAATAAGCATGATACTCAAATATTTGCCACACTTTGAATATGATACATGTATATATGTATTTACACATGTTCACATTTCACATGCATATGTTTATCTATAGTTTTGTGAATTAAGGATACAAACTAAAAACTACAGAAAGCCATAAGTGACCAATGTGCAGAAAACAAAAGCCTGCAGAGTGCAGACTGCTTATCTCTGAATAGAACACCTGTATCAAACTTCTCCCTGGCAAAGATCAGGGACCATTTCCAGAGAGGACAAAAAGAGCCAGATATGGTGATGACCATAAAGAAATAAAATAATTCAAACAGTTGGTCAGTTACTCGTATGAACGTACACCAGTCGTGACAACGTGCACAAGTTCCATGCAAGCTCAAACAAGAAAAAAAAAAAAGGGGGGGGGGAGATTGGTAAGAAACTCCAACCCTACCTAAAGAAGTTGTAGCAACTGATGGCTGCCAGGAAATGCAGACAGTCTGTTTCAAACATGGGACTGTTGGTAGGGTAAACAGGCTGCACTGGATGGACCGACAGTGAAGGACATTTGGAGACACATTAGTCGCTATAAACTTTTTACAGTTTGATAAACATCACGGAACTGATTTTTTTTCAAACATTGACTTCTTTTATTTCTTTTCCTTTTACTATTTTACCCCAACACATGAACAACTTCTAACTTTTCTGTATATTTGATAGGAAAAAAATATTGTTTTCTCTTGGGCTATTCTTTTTTTTTTTTTTTTTTGGATATTTTTGAGACAGGGTCTCCCTTTAGTCCCAGCTGGCCTGGGGCTTGGTAAATAGACCAGGCTGCCTCCCAAGTGCTGGGATTAAAGGCATGTGCCACCATGCCTGGTTGGGCTATTCTTTGTAAATAAAATATAAATAATAATAAAAATCATTAATATTTAGTTGTTGGGAGTTGAAAATAATTATCAACACATCATCAGAATATCAATATTTGTTAATATTTATAACAATCACTGACTTCTTTATGTTTTCCAGAATTTCTGAAAAATTTGTTCCTTGAGGGATTTCAAACTTATTATGTGCAGGAAAACTTCAAAGAAGCCCAGCTGAGACCCTCATTCTGCCCCAAGCAGTCTAAGAGACTTCATGGAGGACCTGACATTTGGGCTCTCTATTGAAAATAACAGGAATTTCAGAAGTAGACAGAGAGAAGATACTTTGCAAGGAGGAACAGAACACAGCCAATAAGAGATGTCCTGAGAACAAAAGTCCAGTTCAAGAAGATTATGAAATTAACTTTAAAACAGAGTCGCAAATGAATGTTCTCTAAAAAGGACAGAGCACAAGAGATTATAACAAGGCAATTAAGTGCTTTTTGAGTATTACAAAGAAATGCCAATAAACATTATCACTATTTAATTTTAGTAGTCATCTCTTTTAGCTTTGACAAGTCATTTAAAAATTATACTCTTAATGAGAAATTCGAGATCTGGTTATTTCTTCTAATGACTCCAATTTTGAGGCCAATTATTTTAAAATATCTTGACAATGTCAATTGGCAGCTTTTTTAGAATGATTTAAATTTTTCTGCATCATAGTCACTGTAGCTTTCTGCAGTTCGATAGTATACAACTTCTCAAAAATTCTCAAGTTGTTCCAGAGAGATGGTTCAGTGACTTTGAGCACTGAGTGCTCTTACAGAAGACCAGGGCTTGATTCCCAGCACCCACATGAGAGCTAAGAACCATAACCGCAGTTCCAGGAGATCTGATGCCCTCTTCTGACTTCTGCAAGCATTTTAGGACATTGGTACACTTACATACATGCAGAGAATATGCTCTTACACATAAAATAATAATAAATTAATTTTTTAAATGACTAACCATTGACCTTGTCAGAATCTGTGGATTTGGTCTCTAACATATATTATGTTTCACCAATTTAATTCTCATGTGAAATATCATCTCACTGATGCTCTCTTCCTTCCATACTTAACATATACATAAAAGATGCTTTTTAAATTTATTTTTATTTTATGTGTATTAGTGTGTGACTGTATGTATGCAAGTGCACCCATGTGTTTAATGCCTGCAGAGACAAGAAAAAGGCATCATGTCTACTGGAGCTGGAGTTATGTGGATGGTTGTTATCCACCATGTGGGTGCTGGGAATCAAGCTTAGTACCACTTTATTGCCCAGTTATTCTCAGGTCGGACCTATTGACAAATCTGAAACTCTGTAGTGCTGATAAAGTGCCCCATGATAGCTGGTGAGAGGGTTGTTTGTGTGACATTCAGTAAAAATTTCACAGTGTGGAGGAACACTTTCAGGTTCATGAAGAATGACTGGCTGCAGGCTAATAAAATGAAAGCACAGTTTTATTTTATGTATTTATTTTATTTACTGTTTTATTTTGTCTTTGTTGTTTTGGTTATTTATTTATTTACTTAATTATTAACAGGGTGCCCCTAATTCCAGCCAACCTGGAAGTCATTATGTGGACCAAGGTGGCTTTGATCTCACAGAGATCCACCTGCCTCTGCCTCCTTAGAACTGGGAGACTTTATTTACTTTTGGAGACAGGGACTCTCGTAAACCTAGCTGGCCCAGAATGCACGATGGAGACCAGGGACCTCCATCTTATACAGAGACTCTCCTGACTCTGCTGCCTGAGTGCTGGAATTAAAGGCATGTGCCACTACACATTGCAAACCTTGGTATTTCCCAACAGTAGAAAGAGAATATTTTAGTAGAGTGAAACGTGTCAGGAAACATCAGATGGTCTGTGGTATTTGAATTGGGATTAGAAAGGAGCAATAGAGAGAAATAAAAGGAATAAGGAAGAACACCCATATTGAAGTGAAATTTGAGGTTCATCTGTGAAGCTAATGGGACATTCATGAAGTGTTTAATTAGTATGGTGCCAGCATATTTTATGTATTTAAGTATAGAAGAACTAAAAGGAACCATTAAGGCAAACAGTCACAGGGTTTGCAGGATATGGGAAGAAGTGGTGATCACTATGTAAGCCAGGCTTGAACAGCTATACCTTGAAAGCTTTCTTTCATATGTGAAAGTCTGAGAAAAAGAAAGAAAAGGAAAGGGGAGCTACAATCTACTAGGAAGGGGCCATCTTAGAACTTCACTGACAAATGCTAAATAGCACATTGAGATCTTAGCTTACATTGACATTTCATGTCTAACTTCACAGTCCTTGTTGGACTATAACCCTCTCCCACTCCTTTCTTGTCCCCTCCTTCTTCTTTTGCCTCATTGAATTTGGCACTGAGAAAAATTATTCTTGATAATAAATACTCATGAATATAAGTGAAAGTATTTTAATCACCAATCTTCTATGGCATTTGAAAACTTTGGATAATTTTTACAACTGAATGTGCAAAATTTTGTTCACAGCTTTATTTCTTATTACATTTTCAACTTTTATTACTTACTATTCAAAGGTTATATCTTTAAAACAATAATAATGTACTTAGAAGCTATTTGAAGAGATTGAATTCCCAATATGTAGAGGCTGATAATGTTGTGTTTCTAAAATAATGCTGAGCTGTAGAAAATTTGTTCTGCATAATAGCTCAGATTTTGACTGACTTGAAATTTATGGGAACTGGCAGCCCTCTTTCTTTATCCAGAGGCAATGCTTCAGGCACTTTCCCTATTTTTATCATATACACTGGAAGATATAAATGCATTTATCTTAAAATTCTTTCTACTTTTGATCTAGTTTGGGGATCTTTTCATTATGTGTACAAGGTGTGAGTTATTTAAACTTCATATTCTAGGTGTTCTGAGTGAAGTTTTGTTTCTTAATTGGTCAATAAAATTGAGACAAATTTATTTATTTATTTTTGTCTTTTCAAGACAGGGTCTCCCTGTAGCCCCAGCTGTCCTGGAACTCACTCTGTAGACCAGGCTGGCCTTGAACTCACAAAGATCCACCTGCATCTGCCTCCTGAGTGCTAGGATTAAAGGCGTGCACCACCATGCCCAGCTGAGACAAATTTATAATCAAAGTAGTTGCTTGTATGGTTTTGTATACATTAGGCTCTTTATCTCCATTGTTTTTACTGATTTTTTTCTGATGCTGGAGAGAGGCTCCAGAGTCTTAGACACTCAATTTCTAAATCTATCCCTAATCCCTTTGTGAGTGGTGTGTGTGTGTGTGTGTGTGTGTGTGTGTGTATGTATTTGTATATGTGGTGTTTGTATGAGCCTGCATGTAATCTATCTATCTATCTATCTAACTATCTATCTATCTATCTATCTATCTATCTATCTATCTATCTATCTATCTATCTATCTGTGTGTGTGTGTGTGTATGTGTGTGTGTGTAATTGGGTATGTAGGGTAATGCATGGATGTGGAGGCCAGAGGAGGATATTGGATATCATGTTCTCCTACTCTCCACCTTATTCATTTGAGATAGGGCCTCTCATTGATCCTGGAACCAGGCTGGATAACACTAAATCTCAGAAATCCTCGTGTCTGTACTTTTATTGCATTGAGGTTACAGGAGTGTACCCAGACACATCTGGTTTCTTACCTGGGTGCTGGAGATTTGAACTCATATCCTCATGCTTTCCTATCAAACACTCATACACTAAGCACCCTCCCCAGCCTTCCACAGCTCCCCCTGCCCAATCTATCCACTGTAATCAAGTTCAAAAATTAAAGTTAAATTTTGTAAAACAAAACACTATAGAATATGTTGCTTTGGATTTGGAGAGGGACAAAACAGCTTGATTTCTATGAGAACTCCATCAAAACTGGATAGATGATTTATGTTTTTATTCCCATTTCTGATTAACAAGCTACCTCTAAAATTAGAGGTTACAATAGTCACTGTGTTTATAGCATTTATATACAATGTGCTTGGGTGTGGCTTCTGTTCTGCATATATCTGTCACACAGGAGACTGAGAAATAATATGGCTTCATTCATTTAACAATTTGTAAATGATGGTTTGGTGGTGGAAACCATGTCTCATTGTCCATGTGGTTATCCACACATGGCTAGCATTGACTCTTCCGTATGGTAAGCATGATGGTTAATATTAATTGCCAACCTGAATCTATAATTTCCTAGGAGCATGTCCTTGGGCATTCCTGTTCCAGGTTACCTAGATTAGGTTACGTGAGGTGGGAAGACCCACCCTAGATGTGGACAGGCCCATTACTGGGGCCTGAACTGGGATTCTGGACTGAATAAAAAGGAGAAAGTATGAGGACCTGCATTTACCTTCCTCTGCTTCCTGCACTGATGCAAGGTTTCCAAATTCCCCCAAGATTCTGTTGCCAAGACTTCCTCACTATGATGGACAGTACTCAGGAAATGTGAGCCAGAATATCCTCTCTTCCTCATTTGGTTTCGTCAGGGTATTTTGCCAAAGCAAGGAGACAAGTAACTCACATAGTAGGTGAGAGGAACAACATTCTGGTCAGATGAAACAAGCTGTCTAAGTTGCATGTCAACATTTTGGCTACATTTTGGTCAGTTCAAACAAACCACAATGTCAGACATATCCAGGGATAGAGGAAATAGACAAACTCTCTTAATAAGGGGCTGATAAGCCAGAAAGTTACACAGATTTAGCACAAATTAGCACAAGTTACTCATAAGTGTTAATAGAAACCATTTGAAACAACTATCAACTTAGTTCACTTATACTCATCTTTTTTGCTCTTTAGAATCTGACAGAGATTTATTGAATTATGTACTAGGACATATAGTTCCATTTATCAGGGATATAGACAGTATCACTTTAACACAGATAAAGATTACTCTTGTGAGAATATTAAGAGCATAAGTCTTATAATACAGCTGTTCTCATCATCTTAACTTGTGAGTTTAGGAGTTTGATCCCATGTGCTGTGTACTTTTGTACATAAACACATTAAACCCCGGAATAAGCCACTGTATCAGTCTGTGATTGTCTGGATAACAGCACACTGCTCAGGATAGACATCCCCAGTGAAGACAATTATCATGAATGGAAGGCTGCACACCCTGGAGCAGGTACCAACATTTCCTGGGAACTGGCTTATCTCCTCAGGCAATAGGCACTGCTCTAGTCCACCCTGCAGAAGCAAAAGTCAATATTGGATGCTACTATTTGTTGAGTGTTTTTTTTTTTTTTTTATCTCCACGTTATCTCAGATGGATCCATAGATGCACCTCCAGTTGTGAGAGGCACAGAGGAAGGCGGCACCTATGCACTGTCACTCACAGCAGCTCAACAAGTTCCCCTCGAATTTTAAGGACCTTGAATCAGGTCAAATGGGGATTCATACCTCAATACATAGAGGAATTTCAGGTAAAGATAGTATGAAACAAAGTTTGGTGGTTTAAAAATCAATTTTAAGCATGGAATGTAAGAGAGAAAGCAGTGGGGAATTAATTGCATGAGAGAACATGGATGTAGTGATCTCTAAGAGACGGCCAACTATTTTCATCTCTTCAGGCCTAGGTTCTCTTTGTTTATAAAATGAATACAAAGCCAACCAATGTATATTTTGTGCTATGGTGTTTGTCTGTGGATTCTGGATTCTAAAGTTAATCGTTCCTGGTCTTACAATACTCAATGATATTTAAAAGGAAGGAGTTTCTTACTATGGAATATGGTGATTTTACCTACAAACAATTTACTGTCTGATAGATAACTTCCATGTTTGGTTTTTCTAAAAGCAATCTGATTATGTCACCTATTTTTGTATTGTATCACATTATTTAAAAATGATTTTTTTCTCTACAAGTTTCACATATAAGAAGAAAGAACTTATTTCACAGATGTTATCCAATCCCACATGTTTGTTCAGCTGTTCATCATTAAAAACATGGATTTAATTGTTCCACAAAATGGACTTAGTAGGTTGTGTGTGTGTGTGTGTGTCTGTATGTGTGTGTGTTTCTGTGTATTTAACAGTAGTAATTAAGAGTTCACAAAATTGAGAGGGAGTAGGGGTTATGAGGAAAGCTGGATGGAGAAGAGGTAGGAGTGGAAATGATGAAAATACAGTATTCATGTAGGAAATTCTCAGAAAAAGAATAATAATGAAATGTAAAATGTAAAAGAAAATGAATTACATGAAGCTCCATAAACCAGCTGCCCATAGAGTCAGGAATAACTAATTTAAGTTATATTATCCTTTCCTTTGCTACACACATTATACAACACATGGCATAAAATTAAAGTATTAAAATTTAATTTATTGCCACTAATGTACAGAAATTCAAGCCAGCTTTTAGGGCATATGGAAATTTTGTGGCAAATGATACCATCTCTACTATCAATACTACCATTCTCACTAAACTAAAATATTTCAAACTCTTCTCACACCTTTTCCCAAACCATTGTATTTAGCCTTTTGAAATCTTATGTTGCAGTTTCAAAAGCAGAGTCAATTACCCAGACAAATGAAACTGATGAATTAACTAATTTGTTTTCTCTCTAACTGTTTTGATGAAACTCCATAAACAGGCTGTTCGTTCCATTCCTCTGAGCTTTGAATAGTTTACTGTTTGTGATGATAAAAACTCAACAGGGAATACTTTAACATATGCCAGAGTCAAACTGAGTGAAATATGATAGTTTATAATCCATGAGACAGAAGATCCATCTTTAGAAAATATTTGCATATAAAGTACCTGCTCAATACCATAATTCTAGAGCCCACATGAACCAAACTAGACTACTATCATGTGATGTGCTGTATAGAAATGTGATCATGTGTGTCTTTCCTCATCTGCATTTAAAAATATTCCTAGTCCTGGGACCAGTTTGTAAGCAGTATTTTAATTAATACCATAAAATTATAACTGCAGGGATCGTTAACAACTTAAAATCACAAACAGTTAATTTGATGGAATGTGATGTCATATTTCTTTCTGAAAAGTTATACATTCATATTCATCTTTAACAATAAAATTACTTTGCATTTTAAACTGCAATGTTTACAAGCTTTTAATGGCGAATCACGAAAAGTTTGTGGGCAATAGATATGTTTATTTCTTTTTAATTTACATTTAAATATTAACATTCATTAAAATTGATATTTTGCCTGAAGGATGCTATGAGGATCTTTAATAGGTGATAGCTATATAGATGCTAGATATATAATAGATACATGGTAGTTGAAAGATAGATGATAGACAGCTTAATAAAAAAGTAGATTTTAGATAAAATATGGTAGATATAGATAAACTGATAGTTGGTCGGTGATATTTAAATGATAGATGATATATAAGCAAACTGTTAGACAGGCAGAAGGTAGATGATAGATAATGATATATAGATAAACAGATAGATGATGATGATGATGATGATGATAATGATGATGATAGATAGGTAGGTAGATAGATTCATATATTTCTCATCACAATCAGGATTTGAAAAAGTACTGACCCCTTTAACCTGCCTTTCCCTACCCATTTGTGGCCACTTCTCACAGACATCATTCCTGAAAAACATTAGTCTTTATTTCATGATTACCATTTTTATCTTTGTAACATTTTGTAGAAATACAACCATGCAGTATATAACCATTCAAGACTAGCCTCTTCCACTCAGCAAAATAATGACATTTGTACAAATACTTGCAAATATCAATAGAAACTTATTTTCTGTTGCCAAAAATATCTAATGGGGTTATTAACCATTCCCCTGTCAGAGGACACTTAAATTACTTCCAGATTGTACAGTTTATTAATGGAGCTACTAAGAATTCCATGTATGGGCTTTATATGAACATATACTTTCAGTCTTTTGAGGTATATACTCAGAAGCATGATTAATGTAGTATACAGAGCACAGGTACAAGTTGAACTTATCCTGATATGGGCCAATTGTTTTTTAGGATGGTGAAATCACTTAATATCATTGCTAGCAAAAGATTTAGAATTCTAGTGGTTTTGCATTCTTACAAAATTTTTGCAATATCGGTATTTTTTGTTTTTCTAACAGGCACCATGCTATTTGCATTTCTCTAATGTCTAATGAGACGGAATATTCCCTTGTGTGTTTGGGGGTTATTAGTTATCCTGTTTGATGAGATTTATCTGTAAATCTTTACCCTGATTTACATAGACTACCTCTATTAATGCTGCTGAAGTTTGAAAGTAGTTTGGATGGTAATTTTTCTTAGAATTCAACATGCAAATATTTTTCTCCATTTTACCTTGAGATTTGCCCCCCCCTTTTTAATTGACTTTTTTGTTGTATTAAGACAATACATTTATTTTTAATTTAAAATATTTTTATTTATTATATTTCGTTTTTGCACATAAGTGTATTGCCTGCATGTATGGAAGTTCACCAGTGTTGTTCAATGAATGTAGAGGTCAGAAGAGGGCGTCAAATCCCCTGGAACTTGAGGTACAGCCTGTTGTTAGCAGCCATAGGAACCAAACTGAGGCCTTCTGCAAGACAAACTACTGCTCTTAACTTCTGAGCCCTCTCTCCAGCCCCCAAACAATACATCTTGATCATATTTAGACTCCTCCCCTTTATGCACCTGCCCCATAGCCCCCCCCACCAGATTTCATGCATTCTGTAGTATGTGATAAGGCCTATCAAGTCAAGAATTTTTCCCCAACTGCCCCTCAGTGTGAGTCTATTCACTGGATCCCAATAAACATATCTAGTATTGCTCCCTTAAAGAAATGGAATGCTTTTCCTAATACCAAAATATGGTTTTTGTACATTTCTTTCTATGCATAGAATTTTGCCTATCGCATTGAGCTAATTATGCACATGGTATGAAATGGAAGTCATGATTCAGTTTTGCATGTAGATATTATTCTGTTTCTCACCTTTTATTTAGTTGTCTACTGAGTTGAATTTTCATACTTGTTCCAAAGTAATGCATATTCACGTGTTTGTATGGTTCTTGGCCCACTAATTTTAATAGATTGCAATATGGGAAGCTGTAGTTTTCTTCAACTATAATGTGAACAAAGACTCTAACTAAAATCCCTATCCATTACATATTTTGGATTTACCTTTAGTTAGGTTATAAAATAATTACTGTACTAAAGTAATTTCAAAAGAAGATATTAAGAATGAAAAACCAATTGTAATCTACCATGAGTACTATTACAATGCTCAAGTTTATTCTGTCAGTCTTCACACACACACACACACACACACACACACACAAACATACACATACCAGAGTTTTTATTAATTACTTGGATTTAATTACCTTATTATAAAAAATTTATATATTAGATTTCATAAAAAATGATTTAAGACAAGCATACAAAAATAGAGTAGGAAAATAGCATATTTTATTAAATAGAGTAGGAAAATAGCATATTTTATTAAACATCACATAAAGTTGACAGGCATATTGATACATACCTTTAATGCCAATGCATAGGAAACCTAATAACTTAGTGATTAATCTGACATTCTATTGTTTCCTCTTATATTCAATCTTAGTTTTAGTTCTCCTCATAATTACCGTTACTAAATTTTAAACTTTGTTATGTAACACTATGTAAGTATCACCACTCATGGGGTTGGAGAGATGGCTCAGCAGTTAGTAGCACTGACTGCTCTTTCAGAGGATCTGGGTTCGAGCCCCAGCACCCACATGGTGGCTAAGAACCATTTTTAACTCCAGTTCCAGGGGAATCTGACACCCTCTTCTGACCTCCACAGCATTGCAAGACATCGGTGCACCAACCTACAGGCAGACAGTACATTCATACACACAAAAAATAATAATTTTTTAAAAAATTTAAAAAACAAATTCAAAAAAATAAAAAAGTATCTACAGTTACTGAGGTCTTATTTATCCCTTCCTCATTTTATTCCATTTTCTCTCTCTCTTGTCAGTAAGTAATTTCATTACTCTATGGTATACTCTTCATATTTTAATTATTGCTTTAGGCAATTGCAAACAGGTGACGCTTTTCTTTTCTCTGTCTTTCCTTCCTTCCTTCCTTCCTTCCTTTCTTTTTCTTTATATGTATGAATATTTGTCTGCTTGTATATAAGTTCGCCATGTGCCTGGATGACTAAAGAAGACCATAAGAGAATATTAGATCTATTGAAAATGGAGTTATGGGTTATGTATTGCCATGTGGATGCTAAGAACTGAACTCAGTTTTTGTGCAGGAGTAAGAAATGAGGTTAACTGCTGATCCAGAACTACAGCCAGAGTTTTATTTCATTTTAATACTACTGTAACCTTGTGCATCTTCTATTCACTTAACAGTATACCCTGATGCTGTGGGGTGGCATGATGACAGATTGCTCTGGGTGTATGCTGGAAATAAACTGGGGCACTGGAATGCCTGCAGCCAACATGACTGTGGCATTGGTAGAGAGCACTGTGGACTTGGTGCTGCTGGGATGGCATGCTCTTGGGAATGGAGATGCTGTATGACCACTGGGTCAAGGAGTAGCATCACCCAGACTATGTCTCTTGGCCACCTGTCACAAGGTGAGGTGAGAATGAACACATCCACACTGTCCAGGATCACCTATAGCATCGGGCCAGAGCCACTACACTCTCCTCGGCACCCCCTGCAACTCCAGCAAATAGAAGCAAGGGCCCCCGCAGCATGTGGGCACACCCCAGGCAGTCACAGCTGGTGTGCCTGCTCTGGCCTCTCAGCATCCCTCTGAGGAAGAAGGGCACTATCATCTCCCCATTGCTTGAGCGGCAGCTCCTGTGCATTCAGAGATCATGCAATCGGAGTACCGTCTCCATCCATACACTGTACCCTGGGATGTGAAGATCATGGTGCATCCCCATGTGACAGCTGTCAGTGAAGAGTCCAGGGCCACAGAGTGGGTGGTGAAAGTGCCACCACCCAGCAAGGCTCCTCAGCAGCTGGTGAAAGAAGCTGTCAAGACTAGATGCCAAAGCAGCCCTTGCCCCTGCCTCTGCCCCTGCTCCTGTCCTTGCCCCTGTCCCTGTCCCTGCCCCACTCCCTCATGGTGAAGCTCAAATCCTCAAAGTCACTCCCAGCACCCAACTTCAGAGTCAGCCTCTAACCCCACCTGTGGTGGTGACCCATGGGGTGCAGATTGTGCACTCCAGCGGCGAACTGTTCCAAGAATATAGATATGGTGACATCCGCACCTACCATGCTCTAGTCCAGCTCACACATACTCAGTTTCCTATTGCCTCCTCCATTGGCCTGCCCTCCAGGACCAAGACTTCTGCCTTCCTGAAGGTGAAGCCTTGCAATCCACTCAGCCTGCACAGTCTGCCCCACCTGCACAACCTGTGTAGTCCACACAGCCTGTCCCAGCTGCACCACCTAGTCAGTCCTCCCAACTCAGCCAACCTGCCCAGCCACCGACTAGCGAGATGCCTCAGGTCTCCCAAGAGGCAAAGGCGACTCAGACAGGAGTGGAGCAGCCTCTCCTCCCAGCTGTTCCTGCAAACAAGCTGCCTGAGCCCCATGCTCAGGTTCAGGGGACACAGGTGGAGACAGGCCAGCCAGCCCACCCATCCTCCATGTCAGTCTTTGTGAAGCCTGACCTCCCTGCCCCTCTTTCCTCTCAGGTTGCCCCAAAGCAACCATTGTTTGTCCCTGCAACCTCAGGCCCAAGCACCCCCACCAGGACTGGCTGTGCCACGTGCTGAAACCCAGCCAGCCCCCAAACAAGATGCTTCTCCACACTTGACTTGCCGGAGACTCGTTGACATGGTCCAACTTCTGAAGTACCCTACCCCATCGTGTGGCAGGGCCTACTGGCCCTCGAGAACCAATGGCTGCTGTGCAGCTCCACTTTGTCTCTGGTAACAACGTCCTGGCCCATCGGTCGCTGCCTCTCTCCACCCCCCACTAAGGATCGCCCACAGGATGTGGCTGGAAGTCTCACAGCTGGAAGGGGTTGCCTAGAGGATGACGGTGGATACAGATTACTGTCTGCTGCTGGCTCTGCCCTGTGGCTGTGACCAAGAGGACTTGGTGAGCCAGACTTAGTCCCTCAAGGCTGCCTTCATCACTTACCTGCAGGCCAAGCAGGCAGCCGGGATCATCAGTGTTCCCAAATCTGGCTCCATCAGCCTGCCTTTGTGCTGATCTTTCCACCCTGTGAGTTCTCAGAGTCACCTCTCCCGTCTGGCCCTTGCCCTCCTTGCCAGCACCTCCAACATCTCTCTCCGCCTCATGATTGTCATTGCCTCTGTGTGAGGCTGAGTGGTCACCATCTCAGTATAGTTTCCTGAGGCTCTGCCGCAAAAATGAACACAGCAAAGAAACATGGATAACCTAGCTCGGCAGAAGGGAAGCTGCTGAGGGGCAGACCGCCAGACCCCAGCCGGCCTCCCGCACCCTCCAGGTGCCCTCGCCCTTGCTCCTGCCCAGCTCCATGGGACGGGCCTCCTCTGGGAAGTCGTGCTGCCGCCTTGTATGTTTACATGAAATTTTCGCCCAGGACAGACCACCGACCCGTGGACTCACAGACACCGAGGGGCTGGAATTCTCTCCTCTTTTTGTAGAAAAAAAAACAGGGCAATGAAATTCCTGGTTTTGTTATGAAACAAAACAGAACTGCCTTTGCACTAAATTAGTGACTTGGACTTTTGCACAGTGAAGACAAGCTGTGATAGGATATGCTAGACATTGTGGTGTAGTGAACACACCGTGGACTCAGTACAGGACTTGGGACTTCTGCTGAAACCTTGGGGTCAAGGTACATTTCATGGTTTGGTTTGTTTGCCCACCTTCTCTCACTTCATTGGACCTGCCACCTTTCTGAATTCTGCCACCATCTTTGACTCACCGGATGTACAGTTTACAACTGAATAAGAGCAAACAAGATTTTCTTTTCTGGTGGGATATGCAGAAATGGGATGTGTGTGTGCGTGTGTGTGTGTGTGTATATATATATTATATATAATAGTATATATATATGTGTATGTATATACTGGCTTAAATCAAATTTCCCTGACATACATTTTTTTAATCTGTGTCAAAAATGTGTTTTCAAAGAAAATCTTATTTTCATACTCAGACTTTGTACCATCACTCATTTGTATAAGTGCATGGGTCCTGCCCCTGAAACATGGAAGTGTCACATAACATCTGTACAAAAAGACTTGCCAATTCTCTTCCTGTGACCTAGACCTCTCTCAACTTCCTAACAGTTATTAATTTATGAAACTTTTTCTCAGCACAGTTTTGTTCTGTGAGTCCATTGGATTACAAACTTTATTTTTTTTTAATTTATATATTTTTTTGTACTCAGGGCTCTTTATTGGTATCTGAAGAAAGAGGGGCCTCTACCTTCAAGGTGATGACTGAGCAGGCAGGAGCTGGACTCCCACGCTCAACACCAGTAGAATTTCTTGTGTCTCCGGGTTTCCTGGATCCCCATTGCCTCCATCACCTCTTCTTCCAGGGTCTTTAGCCGAGGTAAATAAGTTCTTTCTAAAGCATCTTCCACTGATGTATCCTTGGGACCATCAATCCATGTTTCAGGGATGATGCCATCTGCTCTAGGAAATTCGGGTTTGGGGGTAATTCTTCCAGATCTTACAGAAACTCGAACCCGCTCTACTGACTCAGTAAATCTCCATTCGATCTCAGTGGGTTTCCTGTCCACAGGATCCACTAGCTTGACCTGGTGGTGGAGCAAGGGGGATTCGCTAGGGATCATTGTCCCTGGGTAATCCTTGGTCTTGCCAATGTAGCGGTAATGAGTGTTTAACCCTTCCAGGACAACCCAGTTCCACTGCCTGACGACTTGGACCAATTTGCCCTGCTTCCCCGCATCCTTGCCTTCTAAGATTTCCACCATGTCTCCACAGAATAAGTGCCAGTCTTTATCAGAGATGGGTTCCACCACCACTGGGCGCCACCTTCTCCATTGGGGGTTCCTCCTCTGGTCTGCTAGGGAGCCTGGTCTGCTTAGCCCATAGCGGTAGTGGGGGGGGGGGTGGCTTTGGTTGCTAAGGCCAGCCGGGCAGACAGATGCATGGCTAGATGGCGTGAAAAACCTTACCAATGAAAGACGGAAACTTTCCTTGTCAGCCAAACACGCCTCACCAGGCCCCTCCAACCTTTCGGTAAAGAGAAATCCGAGGAGGCTACTGCACCCCAACTACCGGGAGGGCAGTCTCGCTCTCTCCTGCCTCCTAGTGCTCAGTCCCTGCAACCTCAGCGCATGCAGGAAGGTTAAAACCCTCGGATTACAAACTTTATTAAAAAATACAAAACAAAACAAACAAACAAACAAACAAAAAAAACAGCATACCCTAAGATTGTGGAAAATGATATGCCTTCCCAACTTCATTTTATAGCTAAGGTAGTACTCCTCTGGTTGAATATTATACAGCTTATGTCACGAACCTTTCATGTAAAGGACAGAGAGAGAATGAATGCATGCATGCATTTTTCCGTCCCAGCGTTCAGCTCTCCTTCTCCTCTTCATTCATTTTAGGTCTCAACCCATGAAAGAGTGTGACCCATATTTACAGCGGGTCCTCCAAACTTAGTTAACCCAAGGAAAATAATTCCTCATTGGTGTGCCCCAAGCCATCCTAAGCTATAAAGTTCCCCACTGAGAATTACTTCCTAGGTCATTCTAGTTTGTGTCAGGTTGGCAATTAAAGCTAATTATTCACAAAATGTAAAATAAAAGACTAATGTAAAATCCAGTTTTTAATATAGTGAAAATATATTCTTTCAAACCCACAGATCAAAGTCCAAATACTATAAGCAAGTACATAATTCCTTTTATGATAAATGAAATTGACCAAATTCCAGGCATAATATAGACAAATTAATTATGCATTAATTTTCTAATACACATGAGATATTTGGTTCAAGTTTCCACCTCACAAAACCAACCCCCCCCAAAAAAAACAGCAAGAATTTCATGGAAGAGATAGTGGTATAGTCCTATCATCCCAGTGTTTAGGAGGCTGCAGCAAGTGGATTACAAATTTTAGGCCAGCTTATTTTACACAGGAAAACTATCTTGAAAATAAAACAAAGCAAGAGAAAAATAAACCAAGGGGCTGGAGAGATGGCTCAGTGGTTAAGAGCTCTTATTGCTCTTGCAGAGGATCTGGGTTCAGTTTTCAGCAGCCATGTGGCGCTAACAACCATCAATAACTTCAGTTCCAAGGGGACCTGTGCTTTCTTCTCTTCTCTCTGGGCACTGCATGCATGTGGTGTACTTAAGGAGATGTTATAAGCCACAGTAAGACCCTGTCATATTTAACAGGGGGGAAAATTGTAATTCATGGATTAACATATCCAAACATGTGTCTATGCTAAAGTAACCTACCATAACTATTAGTGCTGCTTAAATACCTATATATCTAATTGCTTGTTCTTCATTAGTAGGATCGAAAGGTTATTCCTGGACAAACTGTCAGCCCATGAAAGGAAACAGCCAGAATTGACCAGAGTCCAAGTCAACAGCTCCAGAGAGAGTGGACTGTTTTACCTCTCATCCACCTGTGCCCCTTTTCTAAGCCTAGGGAACAACCTGCGGAAGAGGGGGCGTGGTAGAATGTAAGGGCTGCGATTGGGGTGAATGGTGAAACTACAGCAATGTAGTCTGGACACTCATTTGATCAACTTGATTGAACAAACAACCTGTCACCCCCCACTGGATGGTGGGGCTGTAGGTGTTTGGGCACAACAGCCTGCAGATAGGTTTTGCATGAAGGATGCTTGTACTCATGGATTATCACTTATAGCTAAAAATGAAAAAAAAAAAACAACTGAGAGAAAGATGCAGGACACAGTATGGCAGAATGCATGATCTGGGATGGGGTGGGGTGGGGGGGAGGAAGGGAAATAAGCCTGAACTGAATTGGAAAAATGTATATAAATGCACAAAGCATCAATAAAAACAATTTAATTAGAAAAAACAAAAACAAACAAAAAAAACAAAAAAAAAACAAAAAAAATAAATACAATACAGCAAAACACTCATATACATAAAATAAAAATTAAATAAAATGTTAAATAAACAAAATAATAATAATCTCATGGTAGAACATGCCTTTTGTACCATGTCTTTGGAAGATTGGGGCTGAAAGGTCCAATGTTTGATGCTTTCCAGGACTACTTGGTGAGTTTAAGATTAGCCTGAGCCACTGCCTTTAAATGACAATTGGAAAGGTTGAAGATAGGGCTGGAGAGATGGCCTAGCGGTTAAGAGCACCGACCGCTCTTGCAGAGGACCCCGGGTTCGATCCCCAGACGCACCCACATGGCGGCCGAGAACCGTCTGAAACTCTAATTCCAGGAGAACTCCAGTTCCCGGGGAATCCGACCCCTCTTCTGACCTCCGGGGATTGCACGACGGGTGCAACGCATGCAGACAGTACATTCATCACACATACAGAAAAAATTTATAAAAATTAATAAAAAAAAAGGTTGAAGATACCGGCGTGTGGTGGCGCACGCCTTTTAATCCAAGCACTTGGGGCACAGAGCAGGCGGATCTTTGTGAGTTTCAAGGCCAGCCTGGTCCTACAGAGTGTGAGTTCCAGGACAGCTGGGATTAGAGGGAGACCCTGTCTCGAAAAGAACCAAAAAAAAAAAAAAAAAAAAAAAAAAAAAAAAAGAGAAGGTGAAGATAAAGCCTGGTGGAAGAGTGCTTGCTGAACATCATTAAAAATCCCTAGTACCGCTGGGCGTGGTGGTGCACGCCTTTAATCCTAGCACTTGGGAGGTAGAGGCAGGCGGATCTTTGTGAGTTCAAGGCCAGCCTGGTCTACGAAGTGAGTTCCAGGACAGCTGGGGCTACAGGGAGACCCTGTCTCGAAAAGACCCCCCCCCAAAAAAAAACAAAATAAAAATAAATCCCTAGTACCCAAAATCAAAAACAACAAATCAAACACTCAACAACAATAGAACAAAAATATCAAACCTTTGCTAAGTTTCCATTATAAAGGATGTAAATAGTAAGCTGCTGTTTCAAAATTTAAATATTACATGCAAGATTATCAAATCTACAGATATAACTTATATGCACTTCTTGATATTATTTTATTATTGCCAGGCTTTTCCTCTTGTCTCAGGCCTTGAGAGCTCTGAGTTATGCTACAACTGTCCTCTTCCATCCATCTATTGGCAACTGCCAAAGAGACAATGGCTTTCACATTATGGGTGCTTTCATGATAAGTATCTATGAAATAAGTATTAATGATGTAGTAAAATAGTTACTTTGTCCTAAGTGATATTGAAGTTATAGATTAGATTTTGTCAGAGATTATTTTGGTAAAAACCTAATGCATGGTACATTATAAACAGTGTATTTTGCTCATATTATCCTAGAGGTATTATATGTGAAGTCTATTCACAGAGAAATCTGCAATTTGGTAAACATTCTGATACAAACTAGACATTAGATATAATAAAAACAGCAGGTTAGAACTCTTTATAAAATTACTATTTAGAGATTCAAACTATTTGAATAGTTTATATGGGAGAGTAAAACTTGCTTTTTAATTCTCTTTTTGCAAAGTGTAATTGAGGAGTAGGAGGAGTTAACAAAAATGCACTGTGCCATTTTTTTTATTATTAGAATGTGAGTAGGTAAAAATGTAAATTAGAGTAATCTAAAAGTATGAATTTAGAAATGGAATCTGATCTAAACAAATATATATGATCAATGATTTTGTTCCAAAATACTTTAAAGAATAGTTATAATTTTGCATGAGACAAAGTGTAATCTATGTCCTGTGTTTTCTAAAACTATTCCTTTTTAATATACATATAAATGGGTTTTGTTGTGAAACGAAAATTTTTTGTACATGGTTCTAATGCATTTCTACTACATTTACTCCTCTTACTTTTTCTTGCTCTCCTCTCATTTCTAATAATGTATTTCTTCTCCCAACTAACCATGCTCTACTTTCATGTTTGTGTCTTTCTGTGTGTGTTCTCTTTGTTTTTAACTCTGTGGGAATGGTAAGGCTCCAAGTGATCTTCTTTCTTCCATGACAGAGTGTTGGTAGGATCAAACTATCATGCATGGAAGTCACCATTCCACATTGGTCAGTATACTTCCTCCCCGCTCATCTTTTGGCCCATTCTTGTATGATGTTTCCTCACCCTTAGAAGGGATATCAATGGCTATTATAGTTGGGTGTTCAACATACATTTATTTATCTGTACTTTAACCATCTATGAGTTCCTAAAATCACAACTGACAACTGGGAAAAAAAAACCCCAAAAACTTCTCTGACCCAAACTTGCAGCAGAAGTAATCTTTGGGCATAAAACCACAAACCATAGTTATAGGTTTATCCCATCCATTTAACAAAACAACTTCAGTAAATATCTCACTATATAGGTTTACAGCATCAGAAATGCATTCTTTCTTGTGGAGTTGGCATCAAATCCAATCATATTCTAGTTAGTTACCCAACAGTCTTATCATTATTCCACCGATAAGCTTACCTTGCCTTCCTGGTAACTATTAAGCACAAAATGTAAACCATTACCAACTGAGAAGGACTGTTAATGGCCATTTTTCTCCAGAAGTCTTCAGAGCTGCTTCTCGTACCGTGTCAGCTAGCCATCAGGGAGGAATCTTCCCAGAGTACCTCCATTTTGATTTACCCATGACCTGGGACTATGGCGTGTGGCATCTTCAAGTCTTAAGCAACAGAGCCTTGTCATCTAGTTCTACTGGACATTGAAGTAGAAGTGGCAAATGACTATTATTTGAGGTTCTTGAAGGCTGCCCAGCCCTGTCAGTAAAGATGTTGCCAACCTGTCAATGGAATTTTCATTTAGTAGCTTATGACCTCTGGGAGTGGCTTTTTCCACTCACACAGGGAATCCTTGTTCAAATTATTTCTTTGGTTATTTAAGTTTTGTTTGTTTAATTCTTTTGAGCATTTCATACTTGAGTACTGTATTTAATTTTTTATCACTCCCTTCCTCTACTCCAACCCCTTTACATCCCTCCCCACACACCCTCAATTTCTTGACATCCTCCTTAATAATATTCTTACACATGTATGCATATAATCTACTGAGTTCATTTAGTGATGCTTGTGTATACATATTTTTACAACTGACCACTGGGGATTGGAAGAGCTATCATGGAACTCGTCCCTGGAGAAAGTTGATTATCTTTCTCTCAGTAGCAATTAATTGCCTGTAGCTCTTAAACTAGGGGTAAGAGCTTGTGATATTTCATATATACAAATTGGTGTGTCAGCTGGTGCTGTTGTTAGTCAGGCTTTGTTTTGGCAACAGCACCGTTGATATTTCATGAATGGTTTCCCTGCCATGTCCAGAAGACACTATCTTGCAGCAGGCATCCAGGTCTTCTTGCTCCTATAATCTTTCCGCCCCCATTCCTTGATGCTCCCTGAGGTTTAAGTGTAATAATTGAATTATAGATGTGTCAATTGGAGCTAGAACCTACATAGTCTAAGAAATTAAACTTGTTTAGGAAAGTGATAGCAGCAGATTCTCATTTAGAATCTATGACCTCTCCAGCCATGGGTATTTGGCTAACTTTATAATACCAGTCATGAATTCCCTCCTACTGAACAACCCTTAAGTGTAATTAGACAGCTGTTAGGTACTCACAAGGTAAGAGTTCTAGGATTGCACCATAAGTGATCTTATGTTGTGCTGGTCATGATTATGATTTGTAGGCTTTACAGCTAGGTAGGACTATTGACTGCTTGCATATTGCCTTTCAATTCTCTGAAAGCTAGTCCTCAGGGAAGAGGTTTCTAGGTTAGTCCAGATCAATTTGTCTAAGTTCTGTGTCCAAAGTGTGTGGCATCTTTATCAATAAGATGTTACTTTCAAGTCCTGTGAGGCAATCAAGAGCTGTTACTAACCTACATGTTTTGAGAGACTCTTGGACTAAATTGACCTCCAAATTAAAAGGAGGTTTACCTTGCCTGGCACTGGGGTTTTTGTTAGATGGTTTTTCAGCACACACACACACACACACACACACACACACACACACACACACACGCACACACACACATACATTGTATTTTTAATTTTTAAGTGATCTTATAAAATAATGCTTTCCCTATGGCTTTTTCTGACATCCTTAGTGTGATTTCTCTCTCCTTCCTCCTTCCCCCTCTGTATTATTCTCTTTCTCTTCTGCAGTTAAATTACTCCCCTCTTTCACCATTTCTCCCTTGATCGCACCTGTGCCTTGAGAGCCCCTTCTCCAGAGCTTGTTTCCTTGCCTGCCACCATGGTTCATCTTATATTCCTGATTTCAGTATTAATCCTCACATTTAAAAACTCAGACTTTTTCATTTTACGATGGCTTATTAAGTATCAGATTTTTAAAACATTGTTAGTTTTGGTTGATGGTCACTCACCTCCCCTCTCTCCAGTCTTCTTGTTTCCTTAAAATGGTTCATTTTTTTTTACATTATTTTCCCATTAACACTTTGGCCTGTATCACAGATTTCAATGTGTTTGGAATCTCATTTTGTCTTTGAGATGATATAATTTGTTCCACCTTAAAATACAAAATGTATGTATTTGTGCATTAACATTCCTCTCTTCCTTAGTTGTATCACAGGATATCAATTCAAGAGCCGCTGGAAACCTAGAATGGCTTCTTACTTTCTCTATCCCATTCTTTATTGTTGAACTCAATGTCATTATTACCATTTCAAAACATTCCTTTCTCTCCCTGTTCTTGAATGGGCTGAGTAGTCCTCTCCCAAGTGAATAGTGGATACTGATGAGACTATGACAGCTGATATCACTACATTTGGTTTAGTTTTCTCTCAGTCCATCCTAGTTGCTAGCAAGATTGTCATTCTTAAGTAGAAAACCAGTAATAACCCTGCAGCTTTGATGTTTTATTTCCACAGCGTAAAGTGAGAATTCCTCAGTTATAAATTCTATTTATGTTGTGGTAATGGTTAGGTGGAGAGAGTTAGGGATGCTATTTAACTCAAGTAGAAGTCAGGGGATGACTTGCGGGAGCTGGTCTAACCTTCTACTGTGCAGTTCCCCATATTCAAACTGAGGTTGTCAACATTGACAGTAGGAGCCTTTACTAACTGAGCTGTCTCACTGGCCCTAGTTTTTAATTCAAGAATCTGCATTGACTAGTTCACAGCCTACCTTTTCAGCATTCATCTTCCAGATTCTAAGCACTCTGGATGCTTCACCTTTAGAAGAGTGATGTTCAAGAAAGTCTCTCATATCAGAACCTTTGTGGCACCTAGAAGGTAAGTTTCATTAGGACTCATTATAAATAGTTGTTACATGTAGGATCCACAGAGGGGTTCGATGTTTATGGCAATCTGAGGCTTTTCTTCCTTTCAATGTTCAGACGGGTCAGCCTTTCCGTTGCCACATTTAATTAGAAAAAACAAAAACAAACAAAAAAAACAAAAAAAAAACAAAAAAAATAAATACAATACAGGCAAAACACTCAATATACATAAAAATAAAAATTAAATAAAATGTTAAAAGTAACAAATATAATAATCTCATAGGTAGATACATTGCCTTTTGTACCATGTCTTTGGAAGATTGGGGCTGAAAGGTCCAATGTTTGATGCTTTCCAGGACTACTTGGTGAGTTTAAGATTAGCCTGAGCCACTGCCTTTAAATGACAATTGGAAAGGTTGAAGATAGGGCTGGAGAGTGCCTAGGCGGTTAAGAGCACGACACGACTCTTGCAGAGGACCCGGGTTCGATCCCCGCCGCACCCACATGGCGGCCCGAGAAACCGTCCGAAAAACTCTCAATTCCCAGGAGAACTCCAGTCTCCGGGGAATCCGATAGCCCTTTCTTCTGACCTCCTGCGGCATTGCACGACTAGGGTGCAAGACACCTACATGCAGACAGTACATTCACACACATACAAAAAAATTATAAAAATTATTAAAAAAAGGTATGCAAGATAGCCGGGTGTGGTGGCGCACGCCTTTTAATCCAAACACTTGGGGCAAAGAGCGGCCGGATCTTTGCTGAGTTTCAAGGGCCAGCCTGGTCCCACTACAGAGTGTGAGTTCCAGGACAGCTGGGATTAGAGGGAGACCCTGTCTCGAAAAGAACCAAAAAAAAAAAAAAAAAAAAAAAAAAGAGAAGGTGAAGATAAACCTGTGGTAGAGAGGCTTGCTGAACTCATTAAAAATCCCTAGTACCGCTACCTATTCAGCCGGGCGTGTGGTGCACAGCCTTAATCCTAGCACATTGGAGGTAGAGGCAGCGGAATTCTTTTGTGAGTATCAAGGCCAAAGCCTGGATCTACGAATGAGTTTCAGGACAGCTGGGGCTACAGGGAGGAACCCCGTCCGAAAAGACCCCCCCAAAAAAAAAAAAAATAAAAAATAAAATAAACCCTAGTACCCCTAAATCAAAAAAACAACAAAATTCAATACCTCAACACAATAGAAACAAATAAAATCAAACCTTTGCTAAGTTTCCATTATAAAGGATGTAAATAGTAAGCTGCTGTTTCAAAATTTAAATATTACATGCAAGATTACTCAATTATCTACAGATATAACTTATATGCACTTCTTGATATTATTTTATTATTGCCAGGCTTTTCCTCTTGTCTCAGGCCTTGAGAGCTCTGAGTTATGCTACAACTGTCCTCTTCCATCCATCTATTGGCAACTGCCAAAGAGACAATGGCTTTCACATTATGGGTGCTTTCATGATAAGTATCTATGAAATAAGTATTAATGATGTAGTAAAATAGTTACTTTGTCCTAAGTGATATTGAAGTTATAGATTAGATTTTGTCAGAGATTATTATGGTAAAAACCTAATGCATGGTACATTATAAACAGTGTATTTTGCTCATATTATCCTAGAGGTATTATATGTGAAGTCTATTCACAGAGAAATCTGCAATTTGGTAAACATTCTGATACAAACTAGACATTAGATATAATAAAAACAGCAGGTTAGAACTCTTTATAAAATTACTATTTAGAGATTCAAACTATTTGAATAGTTTATATGGGAGAGTAAAACTTGCTTTTTAATTCTCTTTTTGCAAAGTGTAATTGAGGAGTAGGAGGAGTTAACAAAAATGCAACTGTGCCAGTTTTTTTTTAATTAATTAAATGTGAGTAGGTAAAAATGTAAATTAGAGTAATCTAAAAGTATGAATTTAGAAATGGAATCTGATCTAAACAAATATATATGATCAATGATTTTGTTCCAAAATACTTTAAAGAATAGTTATAATTTTGCATGAGACAAAGTGTAATCTATGTCCTGTGTTTTCTAAAACTATTGTAACCTATCTTATGAAATATAGCATATAAATGGGTTTTGTTGTGAAACGAAAATTTTTTGTACATGGTTCTAATGCATTTCTACTACATTTACTCCTCTTACTTTTTCTTGCTCTCCTCATCATTCTAATAATCGTATTATCTTCTCCCAACTAACCATCACCACTGATTCATGTTTTGCTGTCTTTCTGTGTGTGTTTCTTTGTTTTAAACTCTGGGGAAATGGTAGGCTCCAATGATCTTCTTTCTTCCATGACAGAGTGTTGGTAGGATCAAACTATCATGCATGGAAGTCACCATTCCACATTGGTCAGTATACTTCCTCCCCGCTCATCTTTTGGCCCATTCTTGTATGATGTTTCCTCACCCTTAGAAGGGATATCAATGGCTATTATAGTTGGGTGTTCAACATAACATTTTATTTATCGACTTTTAACCATCTAATTATTCCTAAAGATCACAACTGAAACAACTGGGAAAAAAACCCCAAAAACTTCTCTGACCCAAACTTGCAGCAGAAGTAATCTTTGGGCATAAAACCACAAACCATAGTTATAGGTTTATCCCATCCATTTAACAAAACAACATCAGTAAATTCTCACTCATATAGGTTTATCAAGCAACAAGAAATGCATTCTTTCTTGTGGAGTTGGCATCAAATCCAATCATATTCTAGTTAGTTACCCAACAGTCTTATCATTATTCCACCGATAAGCTTACCTTGCCTTCCTGGTAACTATTAAGCACAAAATGTAAACCATTACCAACTGAGAAGGACTGTTAATGGCCATTTTTCTCCAGAAGTCTTCAGAGCTGCTTCTCGTACCGTGTCAGCTAGCCATCAGGGAGGAAATTTCTAGAAGTACCCTATCATTTTGATTTACCCATGACCTGGGACTATGGCGTGTGGCATCTTCAAGTCTTAAGCAACAGAGCCTTGTCATCTAGTTCTACTGGACATTGAAGTAGAAGTGGCAAATGACTATTATTTGAGGTTCTTGAAGGCTGCCCAGCCCTGTCAGTAAAGATGTTGCCAATACCTGTCAATGGGAATTTTCATTTTAGTAGCTTATGTACCTCTGGTGAGTGGCCTTTTTCCCACTCACCACAGGGAATACCTGTCAAATCATATTTCTTTGTTGATAAAAATGAAAAAAAAAACTGAGAGAAAGATGCAGGACAGTTACGGCAGAATGCATGATCTGGGATGGGGTGGGGGTGGGGGGGAGGGGAAGGGGAAATAAGCCTGAACTGAATTTGAAAAAGTGTATGAAATGCACAAAGCATCAATAAAAATTAAATTAAAAAAAAGACGAGTGATGTTCATTATTATTGTTCATGTGTTGCTGTCTTTAGAGCTCATGTCTTTCTATGTTGCATAGTTCTTACTCTTCTTAGATGCAGAGCTATTTAAATTCTATTTTCTGTAAATCATCACTGGCCAGATGCTCAGTGAATTTCTCTCTTTTCAGCTCCTCTCTCCCTGGTCTCGTTCTTTGCAGGGCATAGACAGATCATAATCATTCTTTGTACTTGCAATGTATTCCCTGCCATATAATATGCATTTCAATTCACACATGTTGAGTGATAGAATGAGTAATTGCATTTCACAGATTACAAAAAAGAAGCATCAGTGCTGAGATAATAAAAGTTAACAAAGCAAAGACACTTATAAAGCAGAAATACAGATACAGAGTAGGTCTTTTCATTAAGGCAAATAATCCCATTAAGTTAAGGGTCTTGGAATGTTAAATCAACTCATCTGAATGCATAAATTCATGATGACGAAGCTTAGAGAATCAGTTTTTATTGATAATTATCTTTAGAGAATCATAAGAAAAGAAGAAATTGCATGCAGTTTAGATTAGGAACCTGTGGTTTGTTTTAATCAGCTATAATAACACAGATAAGGAAATAAGCTCTATGAAGGAAGATTTTCATTACAGTTACCACTCCCTGGAAGCAGGATACACCATCCCACCAAACAGGCTCACACTATGAAATAGTGGATTTGGGCAGGAGGAAGGAGGAATGAGAGAATATTTGGGAAAAGCCTTTACCATTGGCTTCTCAGGATGAAACAATAATTTCAGAAAGGTCTCAGGGTGGACTGGTTATGGCCCATGACTCTGGCATGAAAATAAAGCAGGTAGACCTTGGCCTGGAGTTTGAGAGCTCAATAAATGAGGTAGTTGGTGACATAGACACTGGGCCTTTCAGTTTGCATGTAAAAGCATGCTCATGAGCGGAGTGTGTTGTTCCCCAAATCTAGGAATTACTAATTCTGAGAGGAACAGTATCTCCTGGGTTACTGATATTTCAAGGTGTCAAAGCATTAAGATAAAGAATAGAACTGACTGAAACAATTAGAAACAGGATAAAACTGTATAGACTATATCTCAAACAGTAATAAAGTAAGAAAACAACAGGCCTTGCTTTTCATCTCCTCCCTGCTATTCCAGGAGAGAAAGAGGGGGAAGGTTATTTGCAACCATTTGTCTGTGGAAAACATCTGAGGTGTGCCAGTTAGTACCTGCAACTGAGAGGAAACAGCTTTGAATTCCTTGTTTGCAAGCAACTCAGATAGAAAGAACATAGGAAGGAAAAAAAAAAAAAAAAAAAAAAAAAAAAAAAAAAAAAGGAAGGCTCTTGCTATATAAAGCACAGCTCCAGCAAGAGCTCTATCAGGGGCAGCAGAGCAGGAACACTCTATCCACAGGAAATGGCTGAGACATTTAACAGTGTTACCATGAAAAATGTCCCAAGGCCCTGTGGGACAGCAGGGAGGTAGCCAGAGTAGATGATGTTGGTTTCAAAAACTCTTTGGAATATAAACTGTATTTTCTATCAATTTACTTGTGATCTCATGTTTATCCACTTACAGTTTGATGGAGAAAAGAACTGATAAATTAAAACTTTGATATAAAGAATGAGAAAAAAATAGGAAAATTAGTTTGCATGCTTTGTATTGACAATCACTTAAAAACACAGCCTGGTCTGCTTCTCCAGCCACCCTCCTTTTGTGCTGTTTGCCAGTCCTCTTTTGCTCATCTATAAGAAGTTACCTTCCACTTACACTCCACTGTGGTGTCTGTGCCAGGGAGGTCAGGGGTCAGCTAGTGGATTCTTCTTTCACAAGCCCCAATCAAGACATGAATTAATAGAACCAGGGAAGCCAAGCTTCTTCAGCTTAAAGGAAGCTATTTTAAATTCTTAACAGTTGAGTTAGGTTGATGAGAAAATAAAAGTTTTTAAGTGACTCTGAAGACCTACTTCTGTTGAAAAACATATCAATGCACATTTTTATTCTCATCAAAAATTAAGTAGAGATTTGTGGCCATGTTACCAACTCAGCAGAGACCAAAGGAATGACATAAAACGGGACAAAGAACTGAAATCATGAAGTATTCTGTACCCCATTGCCCTTTCTTTTTTCTGGCCTGCTCTGAAAAGGCAGCAGCATAGCTGGAAGTTTTATCCCTCCGTCAGTGATATAAAGACTTCTAGATTCCTGCTGCCTGCACCTCCACTGTCTGTTTGCTGACTGGTAAGGCAGGTGAAAGAACTCCAGCTCTAGCTATGTTCCTGGGGTTCCTGAAAAGAGTGATCAGATGAATAGGACATAAGACAGGAGAAGATGGAACTGTCTACTGTAACAGATCCTGAGGATTTGATTAGGCAGACTTGGGAGTATAATTACTCAGTAAAAAGCTCTTCTGGATCAATGAGTTAAATTTTTATCAAGGACACTGAGGCTTAAGAATAAAAGGAGGAATGTAGAAGATGAACCTCCATCTCTGCCTCACAATTGAAGGATGGGAACAAGAATAACTTAGAAGTGATGAGAACAAACTCACAAAAGGCTTGAGGGTCCTCATGAAACTGTTTCAATAGCAGCCCAAACATGCTTTCTGTTCATTTACATATGATTACATGAGACATTTTAAAGCAGTTTGAAGAGGCTCTGAAATTCATGAGAAGCATTTTTTCTACGATTAGCTATGGATCTATCTTGTTTGTATAGTTTATGACTTTCTTTCAAAACATAGGTAGCTCTATAGAATGTGGTAAAGAGAACTAAAGAAACAAAAACTACTCAGTCATACCACTCCTGGGTATATACTCACAAGACCCATCCTACCACAGAGATATATGTACCTCTATGTTCACTGCAGCTCTCTTCACAAGAGTGAAGAGCTGGAACCAACCCAAATGCCCCTCAACCAATGAGTGGATAGAGAAAATGTGGTGCATCTGCACAATGGAGTTCTATGCAGCAGTAAAGAAAGATGACATCATGAGCTTTGCAAGTAAATGGATAGAGCTAGAAGACATTATGCTAAGTGAAGTAACACAGCCTCAGAAAAACAAAGGACAAATCTCTGCATGCTAGCACCAAATACATAGTAGTAAGGCAAACTGAGCAATGTGTATGTATATATTTTCTTTGACCTGAAAGCAACTGTACCATTATAATGTGAATACCTTAATGGGATCTAGAATTAAACTACCACTCATTTTCAGACTTTGTAATTGTGGTGGGGAGTTTATGTATGCATACTTTAGAGTGATATAAAATCAAGGGTAAAAATGTGAATTCCAAATAATAAAGAAAGAAAGAAAGAAAGAAAGAAAGAAAGATATGTATGGCAGAATGCATGAGCTCTGATGGGGAGGGGGCAAGGAAGGGGAATTATTAGGTCTAAATATGATTAAGAAATGTATGAAATACACAAAACTTCAATAAAAGTAAAGATTTTTTTTTCTATTTTTTATTTTATTTTATTTTTATTTTTTAATAATAGGTCATAAGTAATGAATACAGGCATCCTTCATGTAAAACCAATTTGCAAGTAGC
Organism: Rhizomys pruinosus; assembly: GCA_009823505.1. Taxonomy (NCBI): domain Eukaryota; kingdom Metazoa; phylum Chordata; class Mammalia; order Rodentia; family Spalacidae; genus Rhizomys; species Rhizomys pruinosus. The sequence goes on along the minus strand of VZQC01002128.1, from coordinate 41,580 downwards.
TATGCCCAAACTTATACAACCCGAGCCCCCCATTGTCCAGCTGGGGGAGCTTATATGTACTATCATGTTGATCAAATAAGAGTCCAGTCTATGTTTCTGTAGTTGCATAGTTCACCCCAGTCATAGCCCTTACATTCTACCACGCCCCCTTTTCCTCAGATTGTTCCCTAGGCTTTAGAAAAGGGACACAAGTGGGTGAGAAGCCAAACAGTCTACTTTCTTTGGATATGTCATTTTGGACTCTGATCAGTTCAGGCTGTTTCCTTTCATGGGTTGGCAGTTTATCCTGAAATAACCTTTTACTCTTAGTGATGTAGCCTAAGCAGTTAGATATACAGGCATTTAAACGGTACTAATTATTATGGTAGGTTACATTGGTATAGATACAGATGTTTGGATGGTATGCTAATCCATGGACTATAGCTTTTCTGTAAAAGCAGACAAGGTCTTACTGTGGCTTATAACATCTCCTAACCACTAGAGGACTTCAGCTTGTGGCATCAGCCCTGAATTATTCCTCCAAGGAGAGAGCTAATAGCCAATTAGATTTGGGATATAAAGACATTTGGCTGCCACTGCTGCACAGTATTTCCAGGCAGGTGAGGTGTAGCTGATGCTGATGGAGGAGTTTGCTTGACTCAAGGAGACCAATATTTGCTTTGTTGTTTTAGTGGCCTTTGGTAACACTCTCTGGCATTCCAGAGGCCATTTGTACACTTGCAGGTGTGGTCTCGATATATCTTTCCCATGCTTACACCAGGTCTTCTACAGCAGGGCCTTACTGCCTCTCTTTTTGCTGGTATCCCAGTTTTCTGGCAAAAGGCCTTTATATTTTGGGGGCTTGGATCCCCTAGCCAACATCTCCTTGGCTGAATAATCCATTTCTGATAACAAAGCTCTCCTGTATTAATATATTTTACTCAATTACCCAGCTTATATAGACTTTAGTATTATATTTGGCTCTGAATAGAGAATTATCCTTTAACAGTTCCTATGACTATCAGTCAATTAAAGAATGCAACTATATCACTTTTATAAGAGATTACCTCTATAACAGTCAGCTGTAATTTACATTTAGGGAATGACTTCATTACCATCATGTTTTTCTTTGTTCTATGAAAGGGAGGTAAGGAAGTCTCTTATATTAAAACTTTGNCTAGCTATGTTCCTGGGGTTCCTGAAAAGAGTGATCAGATGAATAGGACATAAGACAGGAGAAGATGGAACTGTCTACTGTAACAGATCCTGAGGATTTGATTAGGCAGACTTGGGAGTATAATTACTCAGTAAAAAGCTCTTCTGGATCAATGAGTTAAATTTTTATCAAGGACACTGAGGCTTAAGAATAAAAGGAGGAATGTAGAAGATGAACCTCCATCTCTGCCTCACAATTGAAGGATGGGAACAAGAATAACTTAGAAGTGATGAGAACAAACTCACAAAAGGCTTGAGGGTCCTCATGAAACTGTTTCAATAGCAGCCCAAACATGCTTTCTGTTCATTTACATATGATTACATGAGACATTTTAAAACAGTTTGAAGAGGCTCTGAAATTCATGAGAAGCATTTTTTCTACGATTAGCTATGGATCTATCTTGTTTGTATAGTTTATGACTTTCTTTCAAAACATAGGTAGCTCTATAGAATGTGGTAAAGAGAACTAAAGAAACAAAAACTACTCAGTCATACCACTCCTGGGTATATACTCACAAGACCCATCCTACCACAGAGATATATGTACCTCTATGTTCACTGCAGCTCTCTTCACAAGAGTGAAGAGCTGGAACCAACCCAAATGCCCCTCAACCAATGAGTGGATAGAGAAAATGTGGTGCATCTGCACAATGGAGTTCTATGCAGCAGTAAAGAAAGATGACATCATGAGCTTTGCAAGTAAATGGATAGAGCTAGAAGACATTATGCTAAGTGAAGTAACACAGCCTCAGAAAAACAAAGGACAAATCTCTGCATGCTAGCACCAAATACATAGTAGTAAGGCAAACTGAGCAATGTGTATGTATATATTTTCTTTGACCTGAAAGCAACTGTACCATTATAATGTGAATACCTTAATGGGATCTAGAATTAAACTACCACTCATTTTCAGACTTTGTAATTGTGGTATATGGGGAGGGGAGTTTATGTATGCATACTTTAGAGTGATATAAAATTAAAGGGTAAAAATGTGAATTCCAAATAATAAAGAAAGAAAGAAAGAAAGAAAGAAAGAAAGAAAGAAAGATATGTATGGCAGAATGCATGAGCTCTGATGGGGAGGGGGCAAGGAAGGGGAATTATTAGGTCTAAATATGATTAAGAAATGTATGAAATACACAAAACTTCAATAAAAGTAAAGAATTTTTTTTCTATTTTTTATTTTATTTTATTTTTATTTTTTAATAATAGGTCATAAGTAATGAATACAGGCATCCTTCATGTAAAACCAATTTGCAAGTAGCTATGCCCAAACTTATACAACCCGAGCCCCCCATTGTCCAGCTGGGGGAGCTTATATGTACTATCATGTTGATCAAATAAGAGTCCAGTCTATGTTTCTGTAGTTGCATAGTTCACCCCAGTCATAGCCCTTACATTCTACCACGCCCCCTTTTCCTCAGATTGTTCCCTAGGCTTTAGAAAAGGGACACAAGTGGGTGAGAAGCCAAACAGTCTACTTTCTTTGGATATGTCATTTTGGACTCTGATCAGTTCAGGCTGTTTCCTTTCATGGGTTGGCAGTTTATCCTGAAATAACCTTTTACTCTTAGTGATGTAGCCTAAGCAGTTAGATATACAGGCATTTAAACGGTACTAATTATTATGGTAGGTTACATTGGTATAGATACAGATGTTTGGATGGTATGCTAATCCATGGACTATAGCTTTTCTGTAAAAGCAGACAAGGTCTTACTGTGGCTTATAACATCTTCCAACCACTAGAGGACTTCAGCTTGTGGCACCAGCCCTGAATTATTCCTCCAAGGAGAGAGCTAATAGCCAATTAGATTTGGGATATAAAGACATTTGGCTGCCACTGCTGCACAGTATTTCCAGGCAGGTGAAGTGTAGCTGATGCTGATGGAGGAGTCTTGCTTGACTCAAGGAGACCAATATTTGCTTTGTTGTTTTAGTGGCATTTGGTAACACTCTCTGGCATTCCAGAGGCCATTTGTACACTTGCAGGTGTGGTCTCGATATATCTTTCCCATGCTTACACCAGGTCTTCAACAGCAGGGCCTTACTGCCTCTCTTTTTGCAGGTATCCCAGTTTTCTGGCAAAAAGCCTTTATCTTTTGGAGGGCTTGGATTCCCTAGCCAACATCTCCTTGGCTGAATAATCCATTTCTGATAACAAAGCTCTCCTGTATTAATATATTTTACTCAATTACCCAGCTTATATAGACTTTAGTATTATATTTGGCTCTGAATAGAGAATTATCCTTTAACAGTTCCTATGACTATCAGTCAATTAAAGAATGCAACTATATCACTTTTATAAGAGATTACCTCTATAACAGTCAGCTGTAATTTACATTTAGGGAATGACTTCATTACCATCATGTTTTTCTTTGTTCTATGAAAGGGAGGTAAGGAAGTCTCTTATATTAAAACTTTGCAGCACCTGAAAGGTAAAGTTCATTAGGACACATTATAAATAGTTGTTACAGTAAGGTCCACAGAGATGTTTGATGCCTGTAGCAATCTGAGGCTTTTCTTCCTTTTAATGTTTAGCTGGGCCAACTTTTCTGCATTAAATGTACTCAAGCAGTTTATCATTTCCTGTATGGTGTTAATTTGGGAAGCTAACTTAATTCCTTTAGTTAGATTATCCTACAGGTAGAAGAAAATGTTACAAGTTGACACTGTACAACACAAACATTGTAGAGAATATTTGTATCCATTAACCCCAAAGTTGTTGTTATACAAATTATAAGTGAAGC
>VZQC01002128.1:0-28937 GCA_009823505.1 Rhizomys pruinosus | reverse complement strand
GTGTGTGTGTGTGTGTGTGTGTGTGTGTGTGTGTGTGTGTGTGTTTGGGTTGCTGGCTTAGCCCCTGCGCTGGTACCATCTGTGTTCGAGCCTCATCTCCTACCTCCCAAGGACTTCTGGGACACATTTCCCAGTTAGCTGGAGCAGCAGGTCCCCTCACACTCCAGCCCTAGCTGGAGCCCCAGCAGGGAGTAAGCCGCCACCGAATACCTGCCCTGAACTCTGGGTTCAGGCCTCCTCAGCTCCTAAATAAAGAAATTTTTATCAAGATTAAAAAGGAAAGAAACCAAATCTAAAATGCCTGTTTTCAAAGAGAGGAAGATAGGCCTCTTCACAACTACTTTACCTTCTTTTCCTTAACTAAACACCTGGAATGTGTTTTGGACAGAAATACAGGTGGAGAGTTAAAGTGCTCAGAATCCTTCAAGGCAATGGACCAAATACCATCAATTTTCTAAATTCATAATCATTACTACAACTTCAAATTACATATGATATGACTATCTGAGAAAGTTTTAATTAAAAATATAAAGTCCTAATATTTGATGGCAAATAAGTAAGTCCTTATCAATTTATCATATTATCCACAAAGATCTGTGTGTGCGTCTAAATTATTGTTATTTTTTTTTGGTATTTTTCAAGACAGGGTCTCCCTGTAGCCTGGCTGTCCTGGAACTCGCTCTGTAGACCAGGCTGGTCTTGAACTCACAAAGATCCATCTGCCTCTGCCTCCCAAGTGCTAGTATTAAAGGCGTGCACCACCACACCCAGCTGTGTGTCTAAATTATTAAAGAGAACATATTTTGTAATAACACTATAATGTATTGAGCTACCATATAGTATATATTAATACTAATTGTTTCCATAAAGGCAATTACTTTCACATTTGAGGAAATATAATAGCATATTAACCATAATTCAACCTTAGCCTTTCCCCAATTTTCATCTGTAGAATACCATATTCTACAAAAATAAATAAGATTAAAGGACATCTTATAAAAAGGTTGACTGCTCTTTGAGGTTCTTGGGACAAAACTAAAAGTCTTAGACATGGTAGGAGTACTCTATCAATGAATTATACACTCTGCAACTTTCACAAGCATTTTATTTAGCATATAACCAAAGTGGCAGCATTGGTAGCCCAAGTCCTCTTTACTAATTTGAAGAATTTTTAAGGAAGTTAAAAATATTCCAACTATCAGCTTCATTTATTCGCATTTTGGTCAAAATGAAGAAAATAAAAACCCATGTCTTCTATTATTTAGTCTTTACAGTATGAATTATGGTGTATCTCAGAAAGCAGTGGCTTTGAAGCATGATTAGTTCTACTTTAATTCAACACAAGCACACAAAAAGGATTTCTTTGCTGGGTGTTTTATGGTTCAGGAATTTAACTAAATTAAGTAATCTAAGAATATGTGAAAATTACTAATGCTTTGGCCTGTTGTTCATGGCCACTTCTGACTTTTTTTGAAGCCAGTTTTCATTTTATCCAAGACAGCTTTTCATTGAAATAACATTTATCACAAAATTCTTATGTAGCAGAATAAAACACTGAAGCAAAATATATTACTGCATATTGAACAATATTTGACTTTAGCTTTACTATTATTGTTATTGTATTTATATATTCATTTATTTTTGAGACAAGGTCTCACGGCCTAGCCCAGGATAGCTTGGAGATCACAATATTGACCTCTAACTCTTGATCCTCTTGTCAAGTATTTAGATGATAGGTATTTAAAATTTTTGTTGTAGAGATCATTGGTATCTTTGGTTGGGTTTGTACCCAGGAATTTTATTATTTTTGAGGCTATTGTGAGTGGGAAGATCTTCTTATATCCTTCTCCACTTGTTTATTGTTGGTGTAAAGAAAGGGTGCTGATTTTTCCAGCTTAATTTTGTATCCCACTACTTTACCAAAACTCTTGTTTCTAGAAGTTTTCTGATCTAGTTTTTAGCATCCCGTAGGTAAAATATCATATCATCTGCAAAATGGGTTAGCTTAACTTCTTCATTTCCAATTAGAACTCTTTTAATTTACTTCTCTTATCTTACTGCCCTAGCAAGTGTTTCATGCACTATGTTAAAGAGGAATGGTGATTCTGCAGACCTTGCTGGGAAACTCCTCTCCAGGATTCTTTCAGGATAACCTTTTCTGCTGTTCTGGGAGCACTCATCCTGAGCTTCCTCCCCTTCTTGAGCTGATGGCCCAGTTATGGCAGTAAACAACATGGAAAATGAACTCTTGGACTATGAAGATGATGTGGAGATGTCAGCTGTGAGAGATGGGGCCAAAGACTCTGGCAAGAAAGATGCAAAGGGCTTCTATGTCTCTGTCCACAGCGCTGGCTTTCGGGACTTCCTGCTCAAGCCAGAGTTGCTGCGAGCCATTGTAGACTGTGGCTTTGAGCATCCATCAGAAGTGCAGCATGAGTGCATCCCTCAGGCCATTCTGGGCACGGACGTCCTGTGCCAGGACAAGTCAGGCATGGGGAAGATGGCAGTGTTTCTCTTGGCCACACTGCAACAGCTGGAGCCAGCTAGTGGGCAGGTGTTTGGACTAGTGATGTGTCACACTAGGGAGTTAGCTTTTCAGATCAGCAAGGAATATGAACTCTTCTCGAAATACATGCCAGATGTTAAGGTGGCCGTGTTCTTTGGTGGTCTGTCTGTCAAGAAGGATGAAGATGTGCTGAAGAAGAACTGCCCGCATATCATCTTGTGTACTCCTGGCCACACCCTAGCCCTAGCTTGAAAGAAGAGCCTCAACCTCAAACACCTAAAACATTTCATCTTGGATGAATGTGACAAGATGCTTGACCAGCTGGACATGTGTCAGGATGTACAGGAAATTTTTCACATGACCCACCATGAGAAGCAGGTCGTGATGTTCATTCAGTGCCACCTTGAGCAAAGCCATCCAGTCAGTGTGCCTCAAGTTCTTGCAAGATCCCTTGGAAGTCCTCGTGGATGATGAGACCAAGTTGACACTGCAAAGGTTGCAGCAATACTATGTGAAACTGAAGGATGATGAGAAGAATTGGAAGCTCTTTGACCTTCTTGATGCCCTGGAATTCAACCAGGTGGTGATCTTTGTGAGGTCTGTGCAGGCTGCATCAACCTGGCCCAGCTCTTAGTGGAGCAGAACTTCCCAGCCATTGCCATCCACAGTGACATGGCCCAGGAGGAGAGGCTTTCTACTGATGAGGGATACCATTCTGCATTTGTTTTTCTGGGACTGTGTGACTTCACTTAGCATGATATCTTCTAGCTCCATGCATTTATCTGCAAAGTTCATGATTCATCTTTCTTTGCCACTGCATGGAACTCCATTGTGTAGATGTACCACAATTTCTCTATCCACTCTTCAGTTGAGGGGCACTTGGGTTGGTTCCAGCTTTTTGCTATTGTGAAAAGAGCTGCAATAAACATGGCTGTGCATGTAGAAAAATAAAGAGGAGTGGCAATAGGGGGCAGCCTTGTAGGGTTCCGTCCTTTAAGGGAAATGGTTCCAATTTTTCTCCATTTAGGATGATGTTGGCAGTGGGTTTCTACATACGGCTTTGATCATGTTAAGGAATGTTCCCTTCAGTCTGATTCCCTCTAGGACTTTAAACATGAAGAGATGCTGGATCTTGTCAAAGACTTTTTCTACATCAATTGAGATGAACCTGTGGTTTTTGTCTTTCTGTCCATTTATATGTTTTATGATATTTATTGATTTATGTATGTTGAACCATCCTTGCATCTCTGGTATGAATCCAACTTGATCATGATGGATGATCTTTTTGATATAGGTCTGTATGTGATTTGCAAGTATTTTGTTGAGAAGTTTGCATCTATATTCATTAATGAGATGGGTCTATAGCTTTCGTTTTGGTTGTATCTTTGCCTGGTTTGGTATTAGGGTGCTGGCTTCATAGAAGGAATTTGGGAGAATTCCTTCTGTTTGTATCCTTTTGAATAGATTGAGTAGTAATGGTTGTTGCACCTCTTTAAATGCTTTATAGAATTCTGCTGTGAATCCATCTGGGCCGGGGCTTCTTTTATTTGAGAGGTTTTTTTTTATTACATCCTCAATTTCCTCAAATAATATGGATCTGTTTAAACTGTCAATCTCTTCTTGGTTAAGTTTTGTTGGTTTTCAGGATTTCAAATATTCACCCATTTTTTTTTTTAGGTTTTCAAATTTAGTGGAGTATAGGTTTTTTGAAGTATTCTTGTATGATTGTCTGGATCACAACAAAAGTTTTAAACCCCTTGAAGAAGGAGATTGAAAATGACATCAAAAGATGGAAAGATCTCCTGTGCTCATGGATTGGAAAATTAATATAGTAAAAATGTCCATTTTACCCAAAATGATATACAGATTCAATACAATTCCAATCAAAATCCCCACGAGCTTCTTCACAGACTTGGAAAAGATCCTTAAGTTCATATGGAAAAACAAAAGATCCTGAATTGCTAAAGAAACCCTGAGTGAAAAATGTAACACAGGGGGGATTGCTCTTCCAGATTTCAAGCTATAATACAGGGCCATAGTCATAAAGACAGCCTGCTACTGGCACAAAAACAAACCCATTGACCAATGGAACAAAATTGAAGATCCAAACTTGAGCACATACAACTTCAGCCACCTCATATTTGACAAAGGGACCAAAAAACCTCAATGGAAGATGGATAGCATCTTCAGCAAATGGTGCTGGCAAAACTGGATCACCATTTGTACAAGAATAAAATTAAATCCCTACCTCTCACCCTGTACAAAAATCAACTCCAAATGGATCAAAGATCTCAACGTAAAACCCGAAACCCTGAAGGTGATAGAAGAAAAATTTGGTAACAAACTATAAGACAGGTGTAGGAAAAGATTTTTTTAAGTCAGACAGCAGCTGCACTGGAAAATAAGGTCGACAGTTGACAAATGGAACCTCATCAAACTCAAAAGCTTCTGTACAGCAAAAGAAACAATCAAGGAAGTGAAGAGAAAACCCACAGAATGGGAGGAAATCTTCACTACTGATTCATCTGACAGAGCATTAATGCCAAGAATATATAGACTAGTCAAAAAACAAAGAATTAAGAAAACAAATGACCTACTCAAAAGATGGAGTAAAGAGCTGAACAGAGACTTCCCCAGTGAGGAAGTAAAGATGAATGAGAAACATTTTAAAAAGTGTTCAACATCGTTAATAATTAAGGAAATGTAAATTAAAACCACTCTCAGATATCATCTCACTCAGATATGATTGGCTAAGATCAAGAACACAAAAGACACCAATTGCTGGAGAGGTTGTAGGGAAAGGGGAACACTCATCCACTGCTGGTGGGAATGTCAACTTGTATAACCATATGGAAAGCAGTGTGGAAAACCCTAAAAACCTCAAAATGAGCCTACCACCTGACCCAGCTATACGACTCCTGGGTATATATCCACAAGACTCTTCCTACCACAAAGATACATGCACAGCCATGTTTATTGCAGCTCTCTTCACAATAGCAAAGAGCTAGAACCAACCCAAATGCCCCTCAACTGACAAGTAGATGACAAAAATGTGGCACATCTACACAATGGAGTACTACTCAGCAATAAAGATGACATCATGAACTTTACAGATAAATGGATGGAACTCGAAGCCATTATGCAAGGTGTAGTAACACAGACCCAGAAAAACAAGCGGTGAATGTTATCCCTCATTTGTGGATGCTAACACCAAATCCCCAGAAGAAAGGCAATCTGAAAAACATTATTGTTATATTTCTGTTTATCTGAAAGCAACTATGTTGTTATAATATAAATCTCTTAACAGGCTCTAGAATTGATTCACCACTTACTTTCAGACTGTGTAATTACTGTATATGAGTGGAAAGTATGTATGCATATTTTAGAGTAATAGAAAATTAAGTGAGGAAAATGTGAATTCCTAAACATAAAAAAAGACTGAGAGAAAGATGCAAGATAGTTATGGCAGAGTGCATGATCTGGGGTGTGGTGGGTGGAGAGGGAAGGGGAATATGTCTAAATTGAACTGAGGAATGATATCTGAAATACACAAAATATCAATAAAAGCATTATAAAAAAGATGATAGATATGAGCTATCACATCAAACTTTTTCTTCCTATGTGTTAATTCTAATTAATTCAGCAAAACATAAAACTACTTATATATAAATTATTGATTGATTGATTGATTGATTTAGACAGGATCTTCTTATAGCTCCAGCTTTCCTAGAAGTCACTCTGTAGACCAGGCTAGCCTTGAATTCATAGAGATCCGCCTGCCTCTGCCTTCTGAGTTCTAGGATTAAAGGCCTGTGACACCGCCAGCTTAAAAACATGTCTTAGCCACCATGTGGGCTCTGGGAATCAAACCTGGGTCTTCTGCAAGACCAGTCAGTGCTCTTACACACTGAGCCATCTCTCCAGCCCCAATAGTTTATTTTTATAATATAAAGCATTCACTACAAAATGTTTGGACCTGAAAATATTATTTCAGGTAATATAGTTTACATGGGGAAGAAACATCCCATTTTTTTATTCTTTTCCATTAGACACTCTAACTTTCTGAATTAGATAAATTGATGATCTGGCCAATTCTATGGCAGTCCATTACTCTGTCAGCATAAAAAAATTTTTCACTTTGCAAGGACAATATGTTGACTGCTCATTATCTCATTCATTTCAATGTTCTTTAGTTTCATAGGTATCTCAAAATATTGAATGACAACTCCAATATTTCTTTACTGGAAAATTTAAAGGAATTATGTTCTATATGTGGATTGGTATACTAAGGTACCAAAAAGATTATATTCATAGGCCATCAGTCTTCACATCTATTCTTTCATCCTTGAGCCCAGCCCCACATTAGATGTACAGCCTAGCGCTGTGTTCTCTCTTGCATACTTATTAAAGAGAAGGCAGGTGTTCAAATCATTCTCTTTTCAGTAGTCACTTCACAGGTTTCACTAAGTTTAGATCTCCAAGTCAAGTCAAATTATTTAAAAGTTCTCGTTATGCTATTCTGCCACTCCATGAGTTTTTATATCCTCTTTCTACCATCCATTTTGTCTGGGTTCTGTGATTTAAAATGTCAATTATCAGTGCTAATTTGTCAGTTGAAAGTGTATTTTCAGAGGTCACAATTATGTGGTAAGACCCATCATGAACTTGGGGCTGCTTAGAAGGCAACTAGCCATAAAAATATGAAGGCATACAGATTTGAAAAGGAAAAAATATAGACATAATGGCTATTCCAGAGGGAGTTTTCATTTTAATGCTCAACTTTTGTGAAGAACAAGATACTTTTAGAATGAACAGGCATGAAATGAAAAAGATAAAGAATATTTTTGTTTGCTTTCAATGAAATGATAGGTGGAATTGAACCTGCATAGATGAATTGAGTCTGCACAAAAGGAGCTCCACTCACTGTTTTTAGTTTCATTTGATCTAAAATCATGAGTGTGGCAATCCCACAGTGTTGGATCTGGTAATGAGAAATCCTTAGCTCTAATAAATAGATGTGATGTTGGAAAATCAAAAGGGTACAGTCAAAAGTTTTTATGGACATTAGTCCTATATCCTGACATCTTGATTTCTGCAGAACTCCTCAGGACAGTGTCTTCTTTGAGGTTGTCTTCAGCAAGAGTTGGCAGCTTTTATTTAAAAAAATTACTTTTAAAAGCCCTGTGATCTTTTTTCATTTTTCAAATAATGAACAGTTTACACTAACATAAAAAATACTCCTGATAAAATATCTGTGGTTCCCTTTGAAAAATCAAAATCATATTACTCTAACTTTGCTGGTTTCATCTATTTAAAGATCTGTGTGTAGTATTGCAATTTTAATCAAATGCAATAAAAATAATATAATGTACTGAGGACTTAATTGGAAATTTTTGTTCAGGTAAATTTTATTTTATTTATTTATTTTTTCAGGTGAGTTTTATTTTCTCTTGTCTGGATAGAGGTTTGATTTGCTCTTCAATGTTCCAGGGTAGAGAGACTAGAAGACAGCACAGGATGTAGAGGTCTACTCAGTGTAGTCTTCCTTAATTAGTGTCAATCCCTTAAGGAAGACCAGATTTGCCTCACCCAGTAGTGATCAGTTTCTAATAATACCTCAGCTAAGACTGGGAATTCTCCTTCATTTTTCAACTTCTATGCTGGATATTTGTCTGCATTGAATTGCATGGTTCTTATGCATATGGTCACCACTGCTGTAAGTTCATATGAGAAAGTCCCCAGCTACCTGGAAAACTCTTGTGTTACTTGTTGTCATCCACTTCCATTACCCCTGGCCTTGATTGTCTTTCTGTGCCCTCTTCTAAAATGATCCCTGAGTCCTGGGTGGCAGACATGATAACTTAAATATGAAATGACATATTTTAAAATTCCCTAATTTCAAATCTCTCACCTTTCTCTTCTTTATGTAACATTCATCCATAGCATTCAGATCTGTCTTTACAATGGGGCAGAGCAAAGAAGGTCAAGCAAAATTTCTCTGGGGTTCCAGTGTTGAAATCCAATGAAGGCACTCTCAGAGAAAAGTGATTCAACTGCCCAATATTATTGATAGATCCAATTTTTTCATCAAGCCCCATAACTCAAATAGCAAAGAAAAATTTTAAACATTTATTCTTTCATTCATTCATTTCTTCGTGTAATATAAATTATACTGGTAAATGGTTATATGGGATTTGTGCTTATTATTGAGACACTAAGTTTCTGGTCTGTAACAAGGATAAAGGTCAAGAATAAAATACTTTGCAAGTAAATGGATGGAACTAGAATACATGCTAAGTGAAGAAACACAGTCCCAGAAAAACAAACAACAAATGGTATCCCTCATCTGTGGATGCTAGCACCAAATACCTAGTAGTAAGTCAAACTGAGCAATATTTTATTTTACCTGAAAGCAACTGTACCATTATAATGTGAATACCTTAATGGGATCTAGAATTAACCTACCACTTATTTTCAAACTTTGTAGTTGTGGTATATGGGGGAGGGAGGATATGTATCTATATTTTAGAGTAATATAAAATTAAAGGGGAAAATGTGAATTCCAAAAAAATAAAAGAAAAAAAGAAAGACATGTATAGCAGAATGCATGAGCTCTGATGGGGAGGGGACAAGGAAGGGGAATTAGGTCTAAATTTGATTAAGAAATATATGAAATACACAAAACAATAAAAAATGAAAAAGTATGGGCTGGAGAGATAGCCTGGCAGTTAAGAGCACCGACTGCTCTTGCAGAGGACCTGGGTTCGATCCCCAGCACCCACACGGCGGCTGAGAACCATCTGTAACTCAATTCCAGGAGAACTCCAGTTCCAGGGGAATCTGAGACCCTCCTCAGACCTCCGCGGCATTGCACGACACGGGTGCACAAACCTACATGCAGAAAGTACACTCATACACATACAAAAATAAATAAATTTTTTAAAAAATGAAAAAGTATTGCAAACAATGCATACTTGAAAACATGTAAAATGTGAATTATACCCAACATAGGTTACCGTTGCTTATCCCCTGGTATAAAACTTCCAATCCTGGGAATGAGATTGTGGAAGATCATGCATGGACAGAAAGCTTCATTCCGGACCTCTCAGTTGGGAACTCCCACAGATTTCCCACAGCAGCCAAGGCTTCTTCGGTCATCTCTCTTGGATATCACAGTCATCTGATTTTATGATACTAGGTTTGATTTCTCTCCCTATTTGGCTACTCCCGTTGTTTCTGCTGAGCTTATGATCAACCAATTCGGTGACGTTTTACCCTCTGTTGTCACTATCTTTTTCTCTTACTTTTGCTACGCACTTAATAAACTTATTGGTTTGAAACAAAAAGCATGGCTATTGTGATTTATTCTCAATATAGAGAGTTCATAAGGCAGTATTTAATAGGAATTTTCAGTGAATTCTGTTAATTATTCCCGATGGGACCAATTTCAGGTGTTGTAATAGAACTATGGGTATTTAGCAGAGAGTAACATAGATCTTCAAATACTTACAAATTACTTATACCATCTTCCCACATAATCTAGAGATTGGTTATAGGACCTGTACATGCTCAGTGCCCTTACATGAACTAATATAGTATTTATATATACTCTATGCTCATACTTCCATATATATGTTTTTTATTGATGCTTTGTGTATTTCATACATCATTTTCCAATTCAGTTCAGGCATATTTCCCCTTCCCTTCCCCCCACCCCACCCCACCCCTCCCCATCCAAGATCATGCATTCTGCCATAACTGTCCTGCATCTTTCTCTCAGTTTTTTTTTCCATTTTTTAGCAATAAGTAATAATTTATGAGTACAAGCATCCTTCATCTGAAACCAATTTGCAAGCAGTTGTGTCCAAACACACACAGCCCTCTTGGTCCCACCATCCAGCAGGGGGCCTNGGGGGGGCTTATATGTTCAATCAAGTTGATCAAATGAGTGTCCAGGCTATATTACTGTAGTTTCACCATTCACCCCAATCACAGCCCTTACATTCTACCACTCCCCCTCTTCCGCAGATTGTTCCCTAGGTTTAGAAAAGGGGCACAGGTGGATGAGAAGCAAGAGAGTCTGCTTTCTCTGGAGCTGTTGTCTTGGACTCTGGTCAATTCTGGCTGTTTTCTCTCATGGGCTGACAGTTTGTCCAGGAATAACGTTTCGATCCTACTAATGAAGCACAAGCAATTAGATATATAGGTATTTAAACAGTACTAATTGTTATCGTAGGTTACTTTAGTATAGACACAGATATTTGGATGGTATGTTAATCCATGAATTACATTTTTTTTTCTGTTGAATATGATAGGGTCTTACTGTGGCTTATATCATCTCCTGACCATTATAGGGTGTAAGCTTGTGGCATCAGCCATGGGTTATTCCTCCAAGGAGAGAGCCAATAGCCAATTAGATTTGGGGTATACAGGCATATGGCTGCCTCTGCTGCACAGTATTTTAATATAGGTTGAACTAGATTATATTGTACTATCTAATTTACTATAAATTTTATGTACAAATATTACTGTAATAATTTTTACTGAATAATTACAAGGGAAAAATCTGTACATATTTGGTACAAAGTTTTACCATTCTGATGGTTAAACTTGATTGGCAACTTGACACACCTGGGAAGAAGGAACTTCAAATGAAGAAATTCCTGCATCAGACTGATCTGTGGGCATGGCTGTAGGGCATTTCTAGATTTCTAGTTGATTAATGAGCTGACTAAGCAACACAGAAAACCAGTAAATGGTGTTCCTTTGTCATTTCTGCTTGTATTACCTGCCTTGAGTTCCTTCCTTAGCTTCCCTTGAGGATAGACTGTAACCCATAAGCCAAATGACCAAGCTGCATTTGGTCACTGTTTTATCATAGCAAAGGAAAAATCAAAACAGTCATTTTTATAAATCCTTTTGAGCCACAATTAATAAAATGAGTAGATGCATACCTCATGAAAGGTTAACCATAGGAATGAATATAAAAATATATGTATTGTGATAAACATATGCAAAGCAGCACCAATCATAAGGTTATACAAAGAGATCCGGAGTAATTAATAAAGTTAAGATGGGATAAAAATGCAACTGATCGGGGCTGCAGAGATGGCCTAGCAGTTAAGAGCCCCAACTGCTCTTGCAGTGGACCCAGGTTCGATCCCCAGCACCCACATGATGGCTGAGAATCTTCTTTAACTCTAGTTCCAGGGAAATCTGCCACCCTTTTCTGACCTCCGCAGCATTGTATGACAGGGGTGCACAAACCTACATGCAGACAGTACATTCATACACGATAAGCTATTTTGTATAGAACAATTCTGTCATTAAATATTTTGTCTTGTCCATGAAAAAATGCTAAAAGTAGATATTTTTTTTAACTATATCCAATAACTGTTTAATATTTGTAAGAGGTGAGTTCTCCTGGTTTGTCCAAATGATCACCCTCTTCATTTAGTTATGAAAAATTATGAGCACTTATTATGTAGGAGATAGAGGCCAGACATGGGAATAAGATATGAGTAAATTATGGTGAATGTGTTTTGTTATGTGATAGTGAGATGAATGCAACGTAGAGGAGACCATGACTGTGAACTGTGAAATAGTGAATGTTGCTACAGAACATTGAACAGCACACTCTAGGGACATTCAAGCAACAGGTTTGGGTCATCGCTCAGGGAGTAAGGAAAATATAGGAGGAAAAATGTGTTAGGAAAGGAAATCCTTCTCCAGTATTTAACATTTGCTGTCCTGGGGATTCTGAAGGGATTCCTGGTCCCTACCCCTTATGTTCACTTGCTCTCATTCAATCAAGATTACATTTTATTTTGTTTTAAATATTATGAATCCTGACTCTAAAATTAAAACACATTACTTAAAATCTTTACAAAATATTCATGGCTATGGCGATAGTTGAAGCAGGGCTCCATTCCTGAGTAAATGTTAATTTAATCAGTTTATAGTATGTATTGGGCTACTGCTGAATCAACATTATAAACAGAAGTAATACATAAATAAGGGAAGGGAGAGCAGAGGGGATGAAAAAGAAGGAGGAAGACTGTCTACAGTGAATTTCATTTTCTGTAAAGGAATAGTCAATCATAACCAAGCTACTTAAATTTCTAAGTGCAGCAACAATATAATTGTACAACTAATATTATATCTTGTGCTGCAATTTAGAAACTGAAATTGGCTTCTCAAATGTATCGTTCTTCTGTTTGTGTAGGGCAAGCTTCCATATAAGACATTTAAGACATGGATAAATTTGAAATATATCAATATTATTTTGTTAAGTTAACCTATTCTTTCGTCTCAGGACCTTGTTTCTTTCCTACAAAATTCATAAGCACATCTTAACTGAAATCTTAGCACAAACTATCTCACTTAGATCCCTTCTCTTTAGCTATCCTACTTTCTACATACCAGAGCCTTACTCTATCCATTTAAAATCCAATTTTCTGACACTGTTCTTTCTCTATTTTTGTCTTTCCAATGTTTCTAAGTTTTTAAGAAACAATTTTCTTTTTAGCTCATTTACTGAGGAGGACAAATATATACATTATCTGTTTGAATTATAAGACCTAAACGTGGAAGAAAAAAACCCAAAGCTATACTGAGAGGGAGTTTGGAAAAAAATGACTAGCTTTGTTCACAGCAAGACTAAATGTCCTTCATACATTAGACCTTTGTGCAGAGAAGGTCAGTGCCAGAAAAGGCCAAGTTCCCAGAAATCTTAGTTTATGACAAGCACTCAGTTAAATAGCATCTGCACTGTAGAAACAGAAGACTCATTAGTTTACTATCTACACAAAACACACCTAGAGTGCTAGAGTCTCGTTGAAAGGCACAGAGTATGTGCAGGAATGAAGAATCAAGGACAAGAAGCCTGATTCCAGAGGTATTTCATCATGCTCATTTTGCAGACTCCGAGTCCAAGAGTATGCAAAAATCTCATATTTAAATTCAATAAATAAAAGTATGTATTTCTTCTGTTTAACACAGCATTTCAACACTGAGTTTATCTCAGAGGTATCCTTTTTTAGAATTCATATGTGTGGTTTATCTAACATGTACAACTAAATGTGGATTAACTTTGAAGTCAAAATTACAAGCATCACAACTTAAAATATTTCAACTAGAGAGTGTTTTGAATTGGCCAGAACTCTTCATTGAAATATGAAAATATGTCCCATGAACATAGAAGTATTTTTTAATCAGATAAGGACCTACTTATTTATAAGATATTTAAGTAAGTTTACTGCAGAAAACATACCTGCATAAATGAAGTGGGTTAGTGAAGTAAGATCATGAACATAATTGTCAAACTGTTTTAGCCTTTAAAAGGTGGGACCCTTAAAGTGAGATAAAAAGATATAATTTCGGTTTTCATGCAACATAATGGGATGGTGTTTAGATCATCTCCATATCTACACCTTCGCCACTGAGCCCTGTCCAGTTTAATAAACTCTCATAAATGTCCGTTGGTGAGGGTCCCTCCACTGGGGCCAACAAGAGTCCCAACCCTGCAAAATCCCTTAAGTTGGGTTGTGATTTCTTACCTATTTCCCATGTCTAAATATTAATGAACGAAAGTCATAACATTGGGAGTTGTGCTGAGGGGATGTGGAGGGGTTTGAATGGGGCTAGATATGATCATATTAAATCATCTACATGTATGAATTCTCAATAATAAATAAAAAAGTTTAAAAATTGTAATTGAGTGATTTATAAAAGAATTGCCTTTCCTTTATGGCTTTTACCAATGACATTTCTAGCTTCAGGGCATTTTCAGTCACAATTAGCATATTTGAATGGGTATTTCAGCAAACTTTTAAATTGCACTAGGCAGTAGATCACTGGAGCCCTTAGGAATTGCTGAAGTTAGAAATATTAAATCTAAGAATGCCAAGGCTCTTGGGCAATTTTCATTAAAACACTACAATGGTTAAAGTTAGACAATTAGTGTAGAAACTAAGAAAATATTAGTGAATTATCTTTCTCAGCAGTTAGTTAAAATGTCAATAAAGTATATCTTATCTGTTCAAACTACTATGTGACCATTGTTGATCAAGTAGAATATCTAAATTTTTATTATTAATCATTTTCAAACATGTTTTATTTTGAGAACATTTGGTTACAATCAATCTTTAAGGTTTATGCTATAATAAAATAAAGAGTGTATTTTAAAGGGCCACAAAATGAAAGTATGGTTTAATTCAGTGATACACTTTGTATGTTTCTAAAAACTAATACTTAAAGATTGCAACTATTAAAATTTTGATGTCTTATAGGTTTATTCAATACAAGATAGCACATTCTATGTCAACTCAAAGCCAGTTTTTAAATGTATTCTTGCTCACATTTTGTTATGTATATTATCTTCCTTTTAATCACCTTTCAACATGGACATGTCATTAGGTTTTTCCTATTTTTTGTGTGAACATAAAATACAGCCTTTATAAAATATACACTTTGAAAAATGTTTCGCTCATAGAATTGAAATCTTGACATCTGCAGCTCTGTGAGCATTTCTCAGTGTCAATGTACAAGCTGCAAGACTTCTCAAACAAAGGTCAAAATGATCTCTGTGCACCAAATGAGACACGAAAGTAGGTGAGAGATTCTGGATTTAGCTACCTTATCTTATGCAATTTAGAAGGTGAGGGCTTTTCAAAGTAACTTTTATTTTATTTTTGCTTGTTGGATATTATCTTATTTCCTTTTAATTTTTTTATATTTATTCCCCAGTCAAGAAACTTCATCATGGAAACTCATTTCTGCAGCTGTTTTCTAAAATGCGTGTCTGAATTGCATGTTTTCTTCTTCCTTGAAATTTTATTGCAGACAATCTCTGATTTTAATTAAATGTTGTTCCCAGTCTTATTTATAATTTTCCTTTCAAAGGAAGGAACTGTAATTATTGCATCTATGTTAGGGACTTCTTCCTGAATTGCAACATTTAGATGTTGAAAAAAATCGATGTATTGTATTTTTCTGTAAAGAAATGCTTCTTGTGTTATACTTTGCTCAATCTTATATGGGAAAATATAATTAAAGTGATATTGCTTTGTTCAAAGAAAATGGAGATTATAATACTCTATCTCTTTTTTCATTTCATAGGAGGCCAGGAATCATTGAGTTATGCTCTTTTTAAATTCCATATGCTTAGAGTGAAATGGCATTAATAAACAATACTTTTGTCTAGAAACAAAGACTAAGAGAGCTAATTTTAGCGCCTTTTCTTTTACTTAGTTGCTCAAGATTCTTGCTAATATATATATGAGTTACCTGAAAAGCAATATAGGGGAGGAACAGTTTTCTTTGCCTCGGAGTTTCATAGTAGGAGAGGTGTCATGACTAGGGCCAGACTTTGGTGCAACTGCTATATTTGACCACATCAGATCAATATAGGATGGAAGCAGAGACTGGAAATGAAGCAGGACTTGACATTAAACTCAAGGCAAGCAACGGTTAGTGACACAGATCCTCCATTTAATTCTCACCTCCCAAAAGTTTTTCACCAGCTTATGAGCAGTTGTCCAAACAGAAATGGCTGTGGAGACATTTTATATCCAAGCAAGAGGTTACCAGTTTAGAGCATCTTGTCTGTATTTAATGTAATTGTAATATTTTGAGTGAAGTATCTGGGAAATAAATCAATAAACATAAGTGGCTTGGTGTCTAGAGATAACATTTGTAGATATATCTATCTCTAGATCTATTTTTTGATTTAAGATTCAGAGCACATAATGTTAGTAATACCATGTTTGTTAGAAAATACTTGATTATATTAATATCCTGCTTTAATTATACAAGATGGGCTTTGGGGATCATTCTTATGTTTTCTGATTCATCTTCTATGCTGTTCAGAGAAGCTTTATTTCCTTGTTGCTTTTGCTACTCCATTTGACTTATTCTTCTCCACAGTCTGGCTTTGTGACTGTGGCCTTCAGAATATGGTTTTACATTATTTTCTCTTATTTTGCCCAAATTCTTATAATTTGAACACTGGTTATTCAAATCCAATATTAACATTTTCAGTATTTCATAGTGAATAACAAAAAGCTTGTTATGACTCTTTATAACAAACTAAAGAAATTCTGAGAAAATCCCAAATAAAGTTCTTTTGGTTTTGGTGTTTTTGAGATAGTGTCTCCCTGTTGTCCCACCTGTCCAGGAACTCTGTGTAGACCAGGATGGCCTTGAACTCACAGAGATCCACCTGCTTCTGCCTCCTGAGTGCTGGGATTAAAGGCTTGCTCCACTATGCCTGGCTCAAATAAAGTTCTTAATGTGATAATGTCATAAAATAGGCATGAAGATTGAAAACTACTAGTAGGTCTTAACATGAGAAAAAATGTTAGCATATATGTGAAATTTCAGTCCAAATAGTCTATGTTGAGAAATATGAAATATTATTGGTAATCTTCTAACTTATTCACATGACCTGCCATGCAACTATATGCAAAAATTTCCTTATTATCAATTAATTTAATGGTTATGCACAAAATTCAGTGTCTATTTCTTTATGAAAGCACAAGAGTTTCATGAAGATATTACTTGCACAATTTAAAATTATACCACCAATGCTCTCTTTGAGTATTCATGTGATATATACATATCTACATGAGATGAAGGAATATTGTGTTCTAAAGTTTTGGAAAGGATAATTGAGGATAGATTTAAGCTTCCTTGTCTCTTTTTTCTGGAGCCAGTAGATAAAGGCATTGACTGACTATAAAGAGCTAGCTTGTAACAAGAGTGGAAGCTCTTAAGATTAATATAACAATGAAGAATTTGTGGTTTCAGCCAATTGTGGAATTACTAAAACAGAATAAAGCTGGTCTTGTTACAGAAGAAATAAGTGAAACTACTGTGAAAGCCTCGCTTATTTTTAGTTTTCTGTGACTTACAGGTAACATTAGGAAAGCTGCCACTTTTTATGGCAGAAAAATGACATTTTAAAGTTATTTTGCTTTTAAATACTTGTGATGATAGACCTTGTAATTTTGGGTTGTTTTTCTGTGTCTGTTTTGGAATATGGTCACTGCAGTGGGAACTCCAATGTTTCAAACGTATCCTTTAAGTTTGATCAGCAGAATACTAATAGTGGGCCTTTCCTTTTAATGTTTTGTTTCTCCTCTAAATCCTGCCATAACACATTTTCTCTCTTTATTTTCCATGTTCCCTGGTTACATATAGACTAATACGTGATGCCTCCTTAATCAAACAGCAAATAAATTACCAAATCCTATCAGTTTAATGTTCAAATTTTGTAATTTACCTTACTCTCCAGCCTTTCTATTTTTTTTTTTTTTTTGATATTGCTCTGTCCCAGGCTTTTGTGTGGCTCCCAGCAGCACTGGCTCCATGCTGTGAACTGGGAATTTTTCCATCAGTTCCACATGCTCAGAACTCTTCATCTTTGCAGGAATTGTGCATGCTGCACAAGACAGTCTACCATTCCAAATCTATCAGTAAGTTTTCATCATGTTCAGTAGCAGTGACCCTGTTTGCTATGATTCTTGGGGTCCAGGTTATCTCCTTGCCCCTCAGTACAGATGCTGAGACTGATGATGTAGGGCTCTGGCCAGCGTGAGATCCTTCAACATACATAGAGGTGCAGTAGTGGCTCACTGAAACTGCCTTTAGCAACTACTTCTATGTACATGCTTAAATACTTTCCCTTTATCTTATTCACCACCTCTCAATTTAGTACATCCTGTTTTTCTAAAATAGGAATAATTTCCACTACTGATTCAAAATCATTTTGCTAGTCTTGAATATAGAAGTTGATTTCAATGTTCCATTGCCATTCTCTCAATTATTGGAGAAATTCACATTTATTATTATTATTATTATTATTATTATTATTAACATTATTATGTTTATGAGTCTATTAGCTGCCTGTAGGTTATGTACCCATTTTATGGAGTTCCTAAGGAGATCAGAAGAGGGCATTGGATCCTTTGGAAGTGGAATTATGGATGGTTTTACCTGCCATGTGATTGATGGGAATCAAAACGTGTTCTTCTGCAAGAATAACCAGTGCTCTTAACTACGGTGCCCTCTCCAGCCCAGGATGCTTCAATTTTTTTTATGTTATTGTTCTTTTAAGCCTCGCTTATGTTTTATTAATATTTTTCATTTTCTGTATTTTTCTACTTTTCTCATATTACTTAGAATGTTACTTTAAATATCTTTAAGATATAATTTCTTTGTTATTTTAATTTTTTTAAACCCATCTGCAGGCTGTTTTGCCCAAACACCTACAGCCCCACCATCAGTGGGGGGATGACAGGTTGTTTGGTCAATCAAGTTTATCAAATGAATGTCCAGACTACAATGCTGTGGCCGGTGTTCACCATTCACCCCAATCGAGCCCTTACATTCTACCACGCCCCTCTTGTGCAGATTGTTCCCTAGGCTAAAAAAAGGGCCCAGGTGGATGAGAGTAAACGTGCAGCTCTCTCTGAGCATTGTTGACTGGACTCTGATAATTTCTGGCTGTTTCTTTTCATGCGCTGACAGTTTGTCCAGGAATAACCTTTCGGAGTCCGTACGTAATGAAGAGTATAGGTTTTTAAAGTAATTTCATATGATTGTCTGGACCTCTTCATTCTCTGTTGCAATATTTCCCCTTTCATCACGATGATTCGATTCCAATCTTGGGTTGTTCCTTCTTTCTTTCTGTTAACTGGGTTAGGGGGTCTGTCTATCTTGTATTCTCTCAAAGAACCAGCTTTAGTATTCATTGATTATTTGTTATGATTGTTCCTTTGTGGGAGCTTCATTGATCTTCTGCTTGATTTTTTTTTCTTCTTGCCTGCTGCGTTTATGGGTTCATTGTTGTTGTCTCTCAAACTTTGGCGGGAGGGTTAGATCTTTCACTTGTGCTTTCTGTTTATCTAATGTAGACAACTTATACTATAAATTGCCCTCTTAGGACTGCTTTAATATATCCCATAGGATTTGCTGTGTTGTTTTTTTTTTATTTTTTGTTATTTTAATTATTTCTTCTTGATTTTCTTCCTTGATCCGATTCATTATTCAGGTGCGTGTTGTTTAGTCTCCATTTGTTCTTGTAGGTTGTAGGTTATATCCTGGTGTTGATATTCAGTTTATTGCACTGTGGTCTGATAGATGCATGAGATTATTTCAATCTTTTGTATTTTTTGAGTTTCTTCCTGTGTCCCAGTATATGATCATTGTTGGAAAATGTTCATGGCTGCTGAGTGAAAGTGAATTCTCTGGTTTTTGGGTGGAATATTCGGTAGATGTCTGTGAGGTACATTTGGTTTATTGTATTATTTAGTTCAGTTGTCTCTCTTTATCCTTTGTCCGTTGAATCTGTTAAGGAACCTTAGTGGGGATGAATCCCCTGACGTGAGTGAGGGTGGCTGGTAAGTCGTGGAGCTTAAGCGGCGTGGAAGAGTTGTCTTACATTAGTTTGGTGGCGAGCGTGGCATTTGTGGCCGGGCTATTAGTATTCATGATTGTTGAGATCTTCCATCGTCATTGTTCCTCTTTTAATGAAAGAATTAAAGGCCCCTCTTGTTCTTTTGATTTCTTTTACTTAGAAGTCTATTGTGTCTGATATTAGGATAGTGAAACCTGCTTTCTTTTACGGTACATTGCTTGAAGTATTTTCTTCCATCCCTTCACCTTTAAGTTGGTGCCTATCGCGTGCTTGTCCTGTGAAATTGAGACAGGTTTCTTGCACGACAGCGTGAGTGGTGATTTTGTTTCCAATCCATTCTCCCAGTCGATGCCTTTGATTGGGAAGTTCAGCCCATTAATATTTAAGGTTATATCAGAAAGATGGATGTTTATTCCTTTCACCTTATTATCCAGTTGGACTTTTAGTCTCTGTTCACTCCTATGTTATATTTTATTATTTCTTTCCTAGTGTTAGGATATTGCTCCTTCTCTTCTGCCCTTTGAATTTCTTCAGGCAGAGTTCTGGAGAGTGGTTTTCTGGACATATATCATCTTGTTTTGTCTTGATAGGTTCTGTCTCTTCCTTCAATGTTGTGAGAGTTTTGCTGGAAAAAGTATGTCTGGGGTGCATCCATATCTTAACACGGGATGCTTTGCTCCATGTTCTTCTGGTTTCATTGCGTTTCGGCGAGAGTCAGTTGTAATTCTGATTGGTTCGCGTGTGTGTGGCTTGTTTTTTCTTTTGTAGCCTTAGAATTTTGTCTTTGATTTGCATCTAGCATGGTGACTATTGAATGTGCTAAGGGTAAAACATCCATCGAGTCAGCTGGGAGGAGGCTGACCGTGGGAGTTTTTCTGTTGTTTATTTGTTGTTCTATGTGCTTTCTTGTATTTGAATGGGATTGTCTACTTTTAGTTTGAAGTTTCATTTATTATTCAGTTGAAGATCTGTTCAAACTATTCTCTTGAGAATGCTTCTCCTTCCTCTATTCCCATGAGCGGAGGTTTGGTCTTTATAGTGTTTCGTATATTCAGCTGTTTCCAGTTTGTTGTATTTTTAAATTTTCATAATCTTATTTGAGTTTTTTAGTTGCTCTTGTTATCTTCCAGATCTGATATCTTTGTTCGTTCCCATTCTATTTCTGAGGCTTTTCCTTTCTTTTCTTCTGGTTGGGATAAGTGTCTATTCTTTTCATTTCATCCTTGATTTCCTTAGTATATCCATTTCTTTTATGAGTTTCTCAATCTCTTCGTTGTGCTCCTATCGTTGGTGGCCTCCTTTTTCAGTGTTTCTACTTCCTAATTTGTTTTTGCTTCTCTCGATCTTTCTGGAGTTCTGTCAATCTTTCCTTTAGTTTGTATTGTATCCCTACTAGGTCCTTTTTGAGGTTCATCTCTCTCTTACTTCTTGAGTTCTTCCTTAGGGTTGTCATTTATCCCCAGGTCTTTGTCCATCTCTCTCTTTACTTCTCTGAATTCTTTTTTATTTCTTTAATTCTCTGCAGTAGTTCTTCAATTATTCTCTCTAATCTTTCTGGCGCGTCACCTCCGGGGATCCGATTGTAGCTTTCTCCTACTGGTTGGTAGAGCTTGGTGTGGATTATCCTGCACCTTCCTATGTTGTCTCTTCGTCTCTCCCTGGCATGTGGGTTTCCCTTTTATTCAAATCTCAAATGCCTTTTCAGGTTGTTGAAGGCTGAAAGCTTGTTTCATTTTGCTGTCTCCTTCCAATGCCTCCCCCCCCCTTCCCTCCTCTTTTTTTTTTTTTTTTTTTTTTTTTTTTTTTTTTTAAATTTTGTTTATATATTTGGATACTGGAATCTCTTCTTTCCTTCTGGGGTGGTGGCGGGCTTGTCCTGAGCCTTGCCCGGCTCAGGACCCCAATATGGCGCCTGTTCCTGACCATTTTTTTTGTTTATTTTAAGGGATTAAACAATATAATAATGACTCACAGGTTTTGCAGATAACATTGACGTATTCAGATGTCAATACAGTTAGGTAATTGGTGTATTTTGAAAGTATCTATGTCTAAATTTTGAATAACCCAAGGCTCCCATAGTCCAGTTAGGAAGCTTGTATGCCAGGCATGTTGATCAATTAGAGTCCAGACTCATTTTATTTGCTCGGCTCTGTCCTCTCATGTATTCACCCCATGCTCTCTCAGCCCTTACAATCTACCATGCCTCCTCTTCTGCATTTTGTTCCTGGCTTTGGGAAAGGGGCAAATTGGGAGAGAAGAAAACAGTCTATTCTTTGGAGTTGTCATTTTACTTCTAGTTTGTTCAAGTGTGTCCTTCATTCGGCCGTGACAGCTCTTTCCAGTATCGTATACTTTTTATAAGTCATACACTAAACAAAGCACAAAGCCTTTCGCAGCCAGAACCCTGCTACAAGGACCACAATTCTACAGCTCGAACGTCGAGACCTAAATTATCCATGTCAAGCAAGCAGTAGCACCAGAACCACGCGTCATGCCCTTTGGACTGGTCTAAAATTCGCTCATAAATGCTGCAAACTTGGTTTCAGCCTATAAGAGCGTGACACTTTGTGGCTTATAACATCTCCAACCACTAGAGGACACAAGCTTGTGGCATCCACTGTGAAATATTCCTCCAAGGAGAGAACAAAAAGCCAATTAGATTTGTGACGACCATAGCTTATCCTATCCTATCACTCCTCTTGGAATATATATATTACTATATTATACAATATATATATATAGAACTGCTCCCACTGTTGCACAGTATCTCCAGGGCTGTTTGAGGTGTAGCTGATATTGCAGAGTCTTGCTGTCCAGGACGCTGAGCATATCTAATATTTGCTGTATTGCTAGTGGCCTTTGTTAACGCTCTCTCGCATTTCAGAGGCATGTTGTAGCAAGTGACGTCGCATAAACATTTCATGTCACACCAGGTCTTGACACAGGGACTTACTGCCTTGCTCCTTGCATATATTCCCACTTATAGGCAAAAGGCCCTTATAATTTGGGGGGGCAGTTTTGAATCCCCTAGCCAACATCTCCCGCAGAAATTCATTGCTGATGTCAGAGCTTCCGTATTAATATATTTTTCTTAATTACACAGTTTATAAAGACTTTACTTTTGAATTTAGCTCTAGATAGAGAATTATCACTTCACAGTTCCTATGCTTATCATTCAATGAATTAAAAGGGTAGTTATGCCTGTTTATAGGAAATTACCACTAAACCAATTGGCTCTAATTACAGTTAGGGAGTTTTTTCATTACCATCATGTTTTTCTTTTTCCTGATAAAGGGAGAGTAGGTAAGTTCTCAGTATCTTGAAGGTAAACTTCTATAGGGGCCCATTATAAACAGTTAACCCATATAGAATTCAGAAAGATGCTTACGTATCTGTCCCTGACTCATGCAGTCTGAGGTTCCTTTTCTTTAATGTTCAGATGGCTCAAGCTCTCTGCTGGCATTTCCCAGTCCATCCTGCATAGCCATCAAATTGTATGTTTTCCGGCATTTAGATTGGTGATTTACCATGGGAACATACAAATCTCCTCCATTGTCAGTTTGCAGATTAAGAAAAAATGAAAATTTTCAATAGGATTGAACACAGAGTCCTTCTCGCATTTGTATCCCAGAAAGTATACTACCCCACCTCCCACCCCCTCTTTTTTTTTTTTTTTTTTTTTTTTTTTTACCCATGAGTCTCAAGAAGGTAGTTGTATTATATATACCCATAAACAGGAGCTAAGTCATAAGTTTTCATTAAATTTACCCAAGCTGTTTCTCATTGACTCTATGCTACATTTGGAAGGATAATTAAGCTTTAAGTTCCTCTCTTAAATTGGTCCTACAAGTAAAAGAAAGTGTTGTGAGTATAAATCAGAAAAAATTATAGAGCCAATACCAATAAGCCAATACAAAAATTATAAACTAAACAATTAAATTTTATATTCCCATTAGTTAATTTGTATTACCATTTCCAACAAAAACCACACCTAAAATTTAACTAATCTAAACAATTCACAAAGCCTTAAATATCTATACTTTGTGGCATAAAGCTTTGGGAGGGAGTTGAGAGTTGCTACAATAAATTACTCAATTTAAACACTTTGCTCTTTAACGCTATATGACTGGAGCTATGACTTCTAACTTATTTGGGAAAGTAAAATTAAGCTTAATTTCTTTTAAATTGTCCTTACAAGTAAAAGAAAGTGTACAATGTGAGTAATATAATTCAGGAATATTATAGAGACCAACCAATACAAACTATAAATTAAAACAACTAGCATTTTATATTCCCAGTTAGTTACAATATGTTAGTACTTGCTTTTTTTTTTTTTTTTTTTTTGTACAAGCATCCTTCATATAAAACCAAATTTGATGTAAGAGTTGCTCCCGCCCATACAGCCCATGAGTTCACACCATCCAGCTGGGGGGTGATGTCAATCAAGTTGATCAAATAAGTGCTCCAGGCTATATTGCTGTAGTTTCACCATTCACCCACACGCAGCCCCTACACTTCCACATCCCCCTCTTCCGCAAGCAGATTGTCCTTAGTTTAGAGACTTGGGGCACAGGGTGGACAAGATTGCACAGCTTTGTTCTTGGAGATGTCGTTTTGGACTCTGATCAGCTTCTGGGGCTGTTTCCTTTCACTGGGCTGACCAATGCACCAGCCAATAGCTTTCAATCCTTACTAATGAAACACAAGCGAATTAGATATAACGATATTTAACATCATTTAGTTAGCTATAGTAGTTACTTTGGTTAGACAGATGTTTGGATGGGTGGTTAATCCCTGGGATTACTTTTTTTTCCTTAGCAAAAGATGACAAGGCCTTACTGTGGAGTATAAATCCCCGAATCACTAGAGGATATAAGCTATGTGGCAACATCCACCATTACTCCTCCAAGAGAGAAGCTGAATAATCAAAGTAAATTTGGGATATACAGATGGCTGCCACTGCTGCACAGTATCCAGCAGGTGAGCTGTAGCTGATTTGGTGGGGTCTTGCTTGACTCAAGGAGACCAACATTTGCTTTGAGTTGGTTAGTGGCCTTTGGTAAACCACTCTCTGGTATTCCAGAGACCAACTGTATACTTGTAAGTTATGATCTCGATTACAATCCCTCCATGATTGTAATCAGCGTCGATTGACAGCCAGGCAGGCCTTACCACCTCTTTTCTTGCAAGATGATCTCAGTTTACAGCAATAGCCTTTACCTTTTTTAGGAGGGGGCTTGGTTCCTCTGGCTCAGCATCTCTTTGGTCAGACATAATCGTTGCTGCTATCCAGTGCTCTCTGTATTAATATATTTCTTATATGCACCACTATTAAAGAACTTTAGTATATATTGTTTTTTGGAATAGAGCAATATATCCTTTTATCAGTTCCTATGTGTTATTAGTCAATTAAAGAAGACAGTTTTACCAGTTTTATAAGAGAGTTACTTCTATTTACAGTTAGCTCTATTTACAGTTAGAAGGATGACTTCTATTACCACCATGTTTATTCTTTACTGCTGCATAGAACTTCCATTGTGTGAGATATACCAAATTATTTGTAAGCCAGTCATCAGTGCAGGGGTTATTTGGGTTGTGTTACAGGTCCATTGCTATGTAACGAGAGCTTCAATAAACATTAGCTGTACTATGCATATCTTGTGTAGGATGAGTCTTGTGGGATATACCCAAGAGTGGATATGGAGCTGGTCAGGTGGTAGGCCATTTGAGTTTCAAGGGTTCTCCACATGCTTTCCACAGTGATGGGTACCAGTTTACACTACCCACAGCATTTGGCATGAGTGTGTTCCCCTTTCCCACAACTTCTCCAGAATCTCTTGTGCTTATTGTTTCTTGATTGGCTAGTCTTATTGGAGTAAGATGATTAGCCTTTGTTGTTTTAATTTTGCATGTTACTATTATTAATGATGTTAACACATTTTTAAGATGTTCTCAGCCACCTTAAATATTACTGACATAAGCTCTGTTCAGTCTTACTCCACTTTGAGTAGTCATTTGTTTCTTTCTTGTAGTTTTTAGAGGTACTTAAGTATTCTTGATGTTAATGCTTGTCAGAATATCACCGGTGAATGTTTCATCCCACTCTGTGGGTATTTCTCTTCACTTTTCATTGATTGGTTTCTTTTGGTGTGATACAAAACTTTCGAGTTTGATGACATGTCCCACTTGTTACTGTTGTCCTTAGTCCTGTGCAGCTACTGTTTGATTGAAAAGTCTTTTCCTTACAACCTAGTGTATTGTATTCGTTGCTGCCACTTTTTTTTCTTATCACCTTCAGGTTTCAGGTTTTTAGGTTCAGATCTTTGATTCACTTTG
Source organism: Rhizomys pruinosus (assembly GCA_009823505.1). Classification (NCBI taxonomy): domain Eukaryota; kingdom Metazoa; phylum Chordata; class Mammalia; order Rodentia; family Spalacidae; genus Rhizomys; species Rhizomys pruinosus. The sequence continues at coordinate 2,676 of VZQC01002128.1, read as the reverse complement.
GAGTGATTTTTATTACATGGTGAGATGCGTTAGGGGTTAATTTTTATTTCTACAAATGGATGATCCATTTTGCCAAACACCATTTGCTTGAATGATGTTATCTTCTTCCAGTTGAGGACTTTTTGTGCCCCTTTGTCAAAGGGCATTGAGATGGCTGATATTTTATTGAGCTAAATTTAGCGATCTTCAATTTTTTTGTTTCATTGGTCAATGGCTTTTTTTTTGTTTTTGTTTTTTTGTGTTGTTTGTTTTGTTTGATTTGTTTTACCAGTACCAAGGTGTCTTTATGATTATAGCCTGTAATATAGCGTTGAAATCTGGTATGTAATCCCCCAGTATCACTTTTCGACTTATGGTTGCTTTAGCTATTCGTCGGTCTTTCTTTTTCCATATGAACGTAGGATTCTGATTTTTCTAAGTCCTGTGAAGAAGCACATGGAGAAGATTGCATTTGGGACTTGATTGAAATATGTATATTATGTTGGTTAGAATGGACATTTTTATTATATAATAATTTTCCAATCTATGAGCATGGAGGTTCTTTCCATCTTTGTCATGTCATATTTCAATTCCTTCTTCAGGGTTTTAATTTTTTTGTTGTAGAGGTCTTTGGTGGCTTTTGGTTAGTTTATTCCTGTACTTTTGAGATTGTGATTGGGAGGTATCTTATATTCCTCTCCAATTGTTTATGTGGTGTTAAAGGAGAGGCTACGTGATTTTTCGAGGATTTATTGTTGTATTACTGCACTGTACTGATAACTTTTGATTTTTCTAAGAGTTTTCTGGTGGCTTTTTAGCATCACTTTAGGTAAACTATGATATCACTCTTTCAGAAGGATATTTTACTTCCTCTTTTCCAATTGTACTTCCTTTAATTTCCTTTTCTTGCCTTATTGCCCTAGCAATACATTTCAAAACACAATGAGAGGAGTACGATAGTGGGACAGCCTTGCTCGTTGTTCACTGCATTTAAGGGGAATGCTTTCCAACTTTTCCTCCATTTAGGATGATGGTGGCTTGGTTTTTTGTATATGGCTCTTGATTACACTTGAGGAATGATCCCTTGCCGTCCATTGCCCTCTAGACTTTAAGCATGAAGGGATGCTGGATTTTGTCGAAGAGCGTTTCTTTTTTATAACTTATTTATTTAAATAATTTTTAATCAAATATAGGGGGCCCATGTCCCCCCATCCCCCAACCCCACCAGCGCTCATGCATTCTGGCCAAAAGCTTTTCATCTCTTTCTTAGTCTTTCTCAAGAGATTCTTCATATTGGAATTGACTTTTGAGCAGAAGTTCACTGTTTCAGTCAGTTTTTTTTTTTTTTTTTCTATTTTTTTGTTTTGGTTGTTTTGTTTCCAATATGCATCACTCCCAACTGCTTTGGACCAAGAAGCTCAAGGGGGCCTGATGTACAAGAAATAATTACAACTAGTAATTGGCACAGCATCCACAAATGAGGGATACCATTTCCTGCGAAAAGCTCATGATGTAGCTTTCTATTAACTTGCTTAGCCATAGAACTCCATTGTGCTAGATGTACCACATTTTTCTCTGATCCACTCATTCAGTTTGAAGGTCATTGGCTGGATTGTCCAGCCTCTATGCTGTTGTGAAGAGAGCTGAAATAATTACATGGTCGTGTGCATGTAATCTCTGTGGTGGATGGATCTTTTGAGGTACATGCCAGGAGGTATGTCATGCTGGTCGTGGCAAGTCATTCCAACGGTCTTCCAAGGGTTCTCCACACTGACATTTCCATAGATGGTCTGCATGGAGTTTACATCCCACCAGCAGGGTATGAGACCCCCTTTCCCCACAAGCCTCTCCAGCACTTGTTTCTTATTTTTTCTTATCTTGCCAGTCTTATGGAGTAAGATGATATTCTTTAAAGTGTTATTGATTTGCAGTTCTTAATGATTGAGTGATGTTGATCACTTTTAAGGTGTTTCTCAACCATTTCTAATTCCTCACTTGTGAAGTCTGTTTCAGCTCTTTGCCTCCATCTATTGAGTGGGACATTTGTTTTCTTTCTTTATTGTTTGTCGATAGGCTTTTTCTGTTACAATTCAGATGATTGTGTGAGTTTTGTCTTTAAGCCCATTTAGTGTGTTTATTCATATTTATTGATTTACGTTATGTTGAAAACCCTGCATTCTCCGGTATGAATCAACTAGCCGAGGTGGCCACCAGTCCGACCGCTTGCACAGCACAATCCAGCCTTGGCGTTCTGAGGCACCACAGAGTGTGTGCCCCTGGGACTGACCTTCATTCCACAGCCGGCAGTTCCTCTCTCTAATGGTCTAGCATTGGATGCGCCTTGGCCTGCACATCACAGACCAGCCTTGTGGCTGGGCCGATAAAATATGTTTTAAAAATGATTAACCAGATACTATAAGATTATTTCTCCTAAATAAACCTTAGAACAAAAGAACAAATATCTCGAAAATTTCTAACTGCATATCTTGTAATTAAAAGTTGATAATACTGAAGCACTGAGGAAAATCTGCAGACCCGAATGCTGTGATTATCTTAAGTATACAAATGTCAAATAAAAAAAGGAAAGAAATGAGGCTGAAATGAAGAATAGGAAAAGGAAGGAAGGAAGGAAAAAAAAAAAAAAAAAAAAAAAAAAAAAAAAAAAAAAAAAAAAAAAAAAAAAAAAAAAAAAATATT
>VZQC01002124.1:337985-361041 GCA_009823505.1 Rhizomys pruinosus | reverse complement strand
ATATATATATATATATTCATATATATATCATATTCGATTTTGTTCTCTACTTTTCCCACTGTGAGATTTGAGGTATCCCATCTGATCCTTAAGTACTTGATCCATTTATAGTTGAGTTTTGTTCAGCAAAGCAGCAAGATAGTAGAAAATTAACATTCAAATATTAATAACCTTCTTACATACCAGCAACAAATATACAGATATACCAGGAAAAAAATACCAGCAACAAATATACCAGGAAAATTATCTCATTCAGAATAGCCTCAAAAATACTCTTAAAAAAATCTAACCAAAGAGTTAAAAAAATTATATAATAAAATATATAAGAAACCAAATAAACAAATTGAAGAAGATAAAGATGGAAAGACGTCTTATGCTCATGGTGCTCACGGATAGGTAGGATCAATATTGTAGAAATTGCCATCCTACCAAAAATATTTATACATTAAACATAATCTTCATTAAAATTCTTTGCAAAAAAATTGAAAAAAATAGCCTCAAACATCAAGTTAAACCCTCCCCCTACACATACACACACAAACAGGATACACAATGTTTGTGTCTTTTTTTTTTTGCCAAAACATGCTGTCTTTATTATTATAGTTCTGTAGTGTAATTTGAAATCAGGATTGATACTTTCTCCAAGGCTTCTTTATTGTTCATGGTTTTGAATGTTAATTTTCTACTATTTTGCTTCTTTGCTGAATATGTTTTTCAGTTCTAGAAATTTTCCAGTGCAATCTTGAGAGTCTTTAAGGTATATAATCTTATTATCTACAATAAGGACACATTGAATTATTCCTTTCTAATTTGTATTCCCTTTGTCCCTGGCACTTACTTTTTTGCTCTAACTGAAACATTAATGAATGAATTGAAAAGAAATGGAGAGAGATGATGTCCTGGTTGGTTCCTGATTTTAATGGAAATGCTTTGAAATTTTTTCTCCACTTAATGAGTTGCTGTTATGTGTCTCTTAAATGCGTGTATGACTTCACTTACAGAAGGAAAACTTTTCTCTATAAACCTGTTGAAATTCTCATTAGTTCCATTGACATGAATTGTTTCTTCATCAATGGCATAGACTTGGTCCTTAAATGTTGTCTCATAATTCTTGTATATTTCATTATTGTATTTTTTGGAGTTTTTGAGACCACCAGCTAGCCTGGAACTTGCTATGGAGTCCAGGCAGGCCTCAAACTCACAGAGATCATCCTGCCTCTGCTGGGATTAAAGGCATGCACTACCACACCTGGCCCAGTCCTCTATTTTTTAAATGTTTCAGAGTCTTTGCTTGCATGAGCCAGTGCTTCAACTTTGGAATCAAGTATTGATATTCTGTTTTCCATTTGATTAATTCTGCTGGTGAGTTTTTCTCCTGTCCTTTCTAATTGGATTATTTAATTTTTGCAATACAATGTTCATTTAATCTTATATTTTCTTCAGTATTTATCTGTTGTGAATACATTTTTAAATCCTGAAATTTTTGGTATTTCATTCAGCTTTATATTTATATTTTCTTGTGCAAGGCAGTGGGGACTGAATGGCAGGATCTGGTTAAATAACCAGACTAGTCAGAAGATCTCTGACAGTGTAATTGGGATCTTGGCCCAAGATGGGACATACTTTACTTTTTTTTTTTTTTACTTTTTTTTTATTCTGTAAGCTGCTTTTCAATTTTAGTATGTAGTTTTGCTGAAAAACTTGAAACATATCTTTCCTGGTCAATGTATTGAACTCAAACTGTGTCATCTCTGCTTCCTTAATGTTGTTCCTAAGTCCAATGGAACAGGAACAAGCTGAGGTTTTGGAGTCGTTTGATTTCTGAGATGATCAAGTTGTCAGTCAAATTTTTTCTCCTAGAAATTTTCCCTGAAGAGAAATACAGTAAGGTGCCTCTCAAAAATGTACTATGTTATTTCAATAGGAAATCTTATTTCAAATCCTTCCTGTACCATCTGTCATTGTTTCTAGAGCTTTTCAGTACACAGAGATAAGAAGTCATTCATGATAGATAAAATTAAATGAAGAATTATAATCATATAGTAGCATTACATAAAAATATGTGACCCTACATTCAGCCAATATCATTATTTTGTGCATATGTATATATATATATATTTTTTTTTTTTTTGCTTATGTCGGACAATCTAATTTCAATAGTAGGAATGGTTTGAATATACTTTGCTATTTTAAAAGTTATAAAACTTTCTACATGACAATCCTCTTCATTGTTCATTAAAAATATAGGCAAAGGACTAAAGAGATTGTTTAGATGGATCAGTGGTCAAGAACATGTACTGCTCTTCCACATGAAGTGAGTCTTTTCCAAGCATCCTCATAAGGTGGCTAATCACCATGTGTAATTCCAGTTGCAGGAGATCCCATACCCTGTGGTCACCTGTACTAATGTGCACACATACATACAAATGAAACTAAAATAAATTTTAAAAATAAAATTTAGGGGCTGGAGAGATGGCCTAGTGGTTAAGAGTGCCGACTGCTCTTACAGAGGACCTGCACTCGATCCCCAGCACCCACATGGCGGCCAAGAACCATCTGAACTCTTATTCCAGGAGAACTTCATTTCCCGGGGAATCCGACACCCTTCTCTGACCTCCGCGGCATTGCACGACACGGGTGCACAGACCTGCATGAAGACAATACATTCCTACACATACAGAAATAAATAAAAAAAAAAAAATTTAAAAATCTTAAAAAAAGAAAATTTAAAAACCCATGATACCATGGGTGTGGTTCTGCATGCCTTTAATCCAAGCCCTCAGGAGGCAGAGGCAAGTTGATATCTTTGAGATTGAGGCCACCTTGGTTAACATAGTGACCCCCAGGCAATCTGTTTAGCAAGCTGAGACCCTACCAAATCCAAACAAACAAAATGATTAATGATAGAATTCAATTTTGAAACACTTAGACTTTTCTTTCAATTAATAACACAAGGACTAAAACTCTTGCACCATTACAGTTACTTAAAATAATTGAACTTTTGCATATGCTCTGTCTTATTTTCTTCATTTTGCATGTATATTTATATTTATATATATAATAACCATTTATATACATGTTTTACTTAATCTTCATTTATCTCATCTGCTAGATAACTTTAGTGTCAACTAGACATGCCTGGGTTGAGGGAGTCTCATATGGGGAATTGGCTCATTTGGACTGGCCTGTGGACACATCTGTGGAGTATTATCTTTATTGTTGAGCTATGTGTCAGGGCCCAGCTCACTATGGGTGGTGCCACCCTGGGAAGGTTGTTGTGTATGGTATAAGAGGGCAGGCTGGGCATGCACCAGTTGAGTAAGCCAGTAAGCAGCATTCCTCCATGGACTATGCTTCAGCTCCTGCGTCCAGGTTCTTGCCCTGAGTTCCTACCTTGGGCTCCCTGAGTGATGAACTATGAACCAGGAGATATGAGCTGAATAAACCCTTTCCTCCCCTCCCCAAGTTGGAATCAGTCAGAGTGTTTTGTCACAGCAATGTAAAAGTAAACTAGAATAGAAATTGGTACCTAGAGTGGGGTACTGCTGTGACAGACCCGACCTTAGTGTTTTGGGGGAGAATTGTGGAAGCATATGGAACTTTGGGCTGGAAAGGTCATCAAGTGCCTAGAGATTGTTGCTGTGGTTCAGAGGGGGCCTGACCTTACACCTCAAGCCAGAAGCAGGACTTGGTAATGGGTAAGACTCTCCCACATGGTTTTGGTATTGAAATGTGAAGGGGACACAGAGAGCAGCTGAGGCTTGGCACTGTGAGAGGCCAGCAAAGGCCATTGGTGAAAGTGTGGCCTTGGTTGCAGTAAAGACCCCAGGATCCCAGGGGTCAGGAAGAGAAGATGAGGCTTTGCTTCAGAGACGTCAGAAGCAACTTCAGTATCAGTGGCAACCTTAGCTTTTTGGAGATGCCAGGACTGTTGGACAACCACCAAGAGCAGCAGCTGGTGTGGAATGGTGCTGGCCTGGGCCTCTGAGATGAGCTGTTTGTGCCACAGAATGCAGAGTCAGAGAAGGGGAGCTGCCTAAACCCTTTGGAGCCCAGAAGATCATGAGTGAATTCTGGGTGTCCAGCCTTGAGCTACTTTCCTGGACTTAGGTTTTGTTTAGGTGTGTCTGATTCTTCCCTTTGATGTAAGACAGTACTTGTTTTGGATTTTAGAGCAGCTCACAGATAAGAGATTTTAACACTGTGAACTATTTTTTTAAATCGTTTTTTCCCATTTCTTTTTTATTGATGTTTTGTGTGTTTCATACATCGTTTTTCAATTCAGTTCAGGCATATTCCCCTTTCCCTTCCCCCCACCGCACCCCACCCCACCGCAGACCATGCATTCTGCCATAACTATCCTGCATCTTTCTCTCAGTCTTTTTTTTTTATGCTTAGGAATTCACATTTTCCTCCATTAATTTTATATTACTCTAAAATACGGATACATATTCTTCACCCATATACAGTAATTACCGAGTTTGAGGATAATTGGAGAGTGGATTCTAGAGCCCGTTGATAGAGTCACATTATAACAAAATAGTTGCTTTCAGATTAACAAAAATATAACAATAATGTCCTTCAGCTTACCTTTCGTCTGGGGGATTTGGTGTTAGCATCCGCAAATGAGGGAAACCATTCTCTGTTTCACTTTCTGGGGCTGTGTTACTTCATTCAGCATAATGGCTTCGAGCTCCATCCATTTACCTGCAAAGCTAAGTGTTTGGACATTTTAAGGACTGCGGGTCTTTTAAGGTTGTACTGTCTTAGGTTGTGATTAATGATAACATCATACCTTGGGGACAAGAACTGGAAAGGTGGTGGTTTAATAGTGATGTGTTTTGTGTGTCAAGGTGACAAGGAGTGAATTGTGCTAGATTTTAGTGTCAACTTGACACACCTGGATTGAGGGAGCCTCAATTGGGGAATTGGCTCCATTGGACTGGCCTGTGGTCACATCTCTGGAGTATTGTCTTAATTGTTGAGCAATGTGAGAGGGCCCAGCTCACTATGGGTGGTGCCACCCCTGAGCAGGTTGTTGTGTACAGTTTAAGAAATCAAGCTGGGCATGGGCCAGGGGAGCAAGCCAGTAAACAACATTCCTTCATGGCCTATGCTTCAGCTCCTGCTTCCAAATTCCTGCCCTGAGTTCCTACCTTGGGCTCCCTAACTGATGAAATAAGACCCGGGAGATGTGAGCTGAATGAACCCTTTCCTCCCCAAGTTGGAATTTGTCATAGTATTTTGTCACAGCAATGAAAACGCAAACTAGAACATCTCATTTGCTTTTACTTAATTATTAGCATTAGGTGATATTTTCATATGAATCTCTTTCAATTACCTTTTTTATTCACAGTAGGTTTTTATTGATCTTTAAAATATTTTAACTTGTAATTAAACTTTATTTTGGAATAGGTTTAATTTTATATAAAATTATAAAAAAATCATATCCATATGCACTGGTTTCTTGTTTTTTTTATTTTTTTAATTTTATTTATTTTTGTATGTGTATGAATGTACTGTCTGCATGTAGGTCTGTGCACCCGTGTCGTGCAGTGCCGCGGAGGTCAGAAGAGGGTCTTGGATTCCCCTGGAACTGGAGTTCTCCTGGAACTGGAGTTACAGACGGTTCTTAGCTGCCATGTGGGTGCTGGGGATCGAACCCGGGTCCTCTGCAAGAGCAGTTGGTGCTCTTAATCGCTAGGCTATCTCTCCAGCCCCCACACTGGTTTCTTGTATGATGATACATTTTTCTATTATTAAGATACACCTAGACAATATTTAAACCATGATCTTATATGAGTGATTTTGAAGTATAGAATTAAAAATTCTCAACTGTGCTCACTTGTCTATAGTATAGAATTTGTTCATCACAACTGGCCTGGCATGGTCCCTGCTATTCCATTGTCAATGCTTCTTCTCTCCTATCATATTGTCTTAAGTTCTTTTATGACTTTCCTGTCAGCTATTTTACTCCTCCACTAAAGTACATCCCCACATCACTACAATGAGTTTGTCCAAGGTATTTCTTTAAATTAGTTAATATTTAACAATAAAAACTTATATTATCTTCCTTTATGTTATTCTCAATCTTTTCCTTTTTGTAGATCTTGTTTTCTTCCATGAATAATTTTCTTTCTATCTGGAGAACTTTATTTTAGCATTTTCTTTAGAAAAATTTGTTTTAAGAAGTAATTCTTTCTAAAGAGAGAAATGGCAGTAGCATCCACAAATGAAAAACATCATACATCGCTTGTTTTTTTTTTGGGGGGGGAACTGTGTTACTTCATTTAGCATAATGGACTCTCATTCCATCCAAATTTCATGTTGTCTTTCTTTACTATAGGTATAGAATTCCATTGTGTAGATGTACCATATTTTCTTTATCTACTCGTTGGTTGAGGGACACATGGGTTACTTCCAGCTCTTTGTTATTGTGAAGAGAGCTGAAAAAATCCTTTATATTTCTTTGTTTCTTAGTAAATATAATACCTGATGTTATTCATCAAGTTGCTTTGTAATGTAGAAAAGTAAAATAACATTGCTTCTTTATCTGCATACAATCCTACTATCAAAACTGGAAAACCTATACATGTTTTGCAATTAACCTAGAGTTTATTTTCAGATATCATAATTTTGGTATGTCTGCAGCATCCATATAGGCATATTTTGGAATGATATAAATGAGAAGGAACAATAACAACAATTAAAAAGACTGGGTCAAAGATTTGACTGAAACAGTAGACATAAGCCCAAAATGGTAAACTTCAGAATCAAAACAATTTAAAAATATTGAGAAAAAGATGAAAGCCATGTAAGGCAAAATTCATGAACTCTGATGGGGAGGGGCCAAGGAAGATGAGTTAGGTCTAAATTTGATTAAGAAATGTTATATGAAATACACAAGTTGGCTGGAGAGGTGGCCTAGCGGTTAAGAGAGCTGTCTGCTCTTGCAGAGGAGCCGGGTTTGATCCCCAGCACCCACATGGCGGCTGAGAATCATCTTTGACTCCAGTTCAAGGGGAATCCGACACCCTCTTCTGACCTCCGCAGCATTGCACGACACGGGCGGACAAACCTGCATGCAGACAGTACATTCATACACGTACGAAAATAAATAAATTAAAAAAAAATTTTAAAAGAAGAAATACACAAAACTTCAATGAAAAAGAAGCAATTCCTATTCCTTTACTTTGTTCATTTTTCACTCATTTCCAGAGTACAATTCTATAGTATACAGAACAATAAGTAATGTTCGGGTTGGAATTTTGTTTAAATTCTTATTTCAGTGTTTCTGGATGCAAAGCTATATACTACATTTTTATATTTAAGTAGTTTAAATATGATATTTTATTTATTTATGCTATGAAGCATTTTTGTAAAATCTCAGGAGATAATCTAATTTTATCCCATTATAAATCAAATGTCACTGTTTTATAAATAGTTGAAGTATTATTTTCCTTAATGCTTAGTGATTTTACTAGCATATGAAAATAAGTTTTGTAGAGTGTTCATTTTTCAAGGATAGATGGCATTCCAAGTAGGATGCAGTCAATCATATTGTAAGCATTTTGCTTGAAAGTTTAAAAGCAAATATAACTAACTATATGTGGAAGAAGTCTAGAAATGGATTAATGACAGTTATTACTAAATCAGCTCATCAAATTACCAATTATGATTTTCTCACGATGAACATTCATTTTATCCATGTTTGGTAATGCTAATAAATAAATATAAGATCTTGTGTCTTAGGGAACAACCATAACAGCACATTCAGCAATTTAATTAGTACCTTGTTTACAATTTTTCTATCAACCATAATCATTTGTTTATTTGAACTTGAGTAAACTGACTTCATTAGGAGCATCAATTCTTCTCAGTAGATGAAAGTGTGGTTGACTTTTATAATTAACTATAAATTTAAGAGACCGATTTCTAGTAGGATGGGCAGTGCTTCCAAGAGATGAGAATGAGAATCACGGACAGGGTCTTCATTAAATTTAACCTGTGTTGCACAATTAAACATGGGACACTAATTACATGAATCATGTTTTCTGACAATACTCCCCTCTTTGTGCTTATTCCCAAAGTTCAATATTTAGTATTTTCTTTTTCAAAACAGAATATGTTTAACTGAGTTAACAATGGACCTGCAAGAAATAATCACAGGGTGTTATTTCATTCTAATATAATTTCCATGATTTAATTTACACAAACTAGATTAGATAAAAACTAAATCCTTCTTTGAGGACTCAGGAAATAAAGGTGCCTGACACTAAGCATGTTGAACTAAATCCAATCCCCAGGAAACCACATGTTGGAAGAAGAAAATTCATTCCAACAAGTTTTACTCTGATCTCCACTCCCATGCCATGGCACACACTCCCACATACACATAATTGTGTAAATATACAGATAAATAAATGAAATGTAAAATGAATCTTTCCTTTATAACTTACTTTATAATGGAAGGAAACAGACAAATGTGATAAAATGATGGTTTTGGAGTATGATGTTTTAGAGTTTAAACTAGTTCTATTATCTATAAAATAAGCTTCAACAATCTGTTAAGATTTTCTATTCCTCAGGCTTCTGATGCAGTCTTTCTGTTGTTTTTCTTTCAATATGCATCCCTCTTCACAAGAAATATTTACAACTGGGTTATTGAAGCTAGCATCCACAGATGAGGGATAGCATTCGTAGTTTGTTTTTCTGAGACTGGGTTACTTCACTTAATATAATATCTTCTAAATCCATCCATTTACCTGCAAAGTTCATGATGTTGTCTTTCTTTACTGCTGCATAGAACTCCATTGTGTACATGTACCACATTTTCTCTATCCACTCGTCACTTGAGGAGCATTTGGGTTGGTTCCAGCTTTTTGCTATTGTGAGCAGAGCTGCAGTAAACATAGCTGTGCATGTATTTCTGCAATAAGATGAGACTTGTGGGTATATACCCAGGAGTGGTATGACTGGATCAAATGGCAAGCTCATTTTGAGTCTTCCAAGGGTTCTCCACACTGCTTTCCATAGTGGCTGTACAAGTTTACATTCCCACCAGCAATGGATGAGTGTTTCCCTTTCCATACAGCCTCTCCAGTACTTGATGTCATTTGTTTTCTTGATCCTGGCCAGTCTTATTAGAGTGAGATGGTATCTTAAAATGGTCTTAATTTGCATTTCCCTAATTATTAGTGACGTTGAACAGTTTTTAAGATGTTTCTCAGCCATCTCTAATTCCTCCTCTGTGAATTCTCTATTCCGTTCTTTGCTCCATCTTTTGAGTGATTCATTTGTTTTCTTTCTTCTTTGTTTTTTGAGTAGTTGTACTCTGGAAATTAATGCTTTGTCAGATGTATCTGCAGTGAAAGTTGCCTCTCACTCTGTGGGTTTTCTCTTCACTTCCTTTATTGGTTCTTTTGATGTACAGAAGCTTTTGAGTTTAATGAGGTCCCATTTGCCAATTGTCAAACTTATTTCTTGTGCAGCTGCTGTCTGATTTAAGAAGTCTTTTCCTGCACCTATGTCATGTAGTCTGCTGCCAAGTTTTTCATCTGCCAAGGAGATGTTGGCCAGGGGATCCCAGCCCCCCCCAAAGGTAAAGGTTTCTTGCTTGTAAACTGGGATACCTGCAAGAAGAGAGGTGGTAAGTCCCTGCTGTCAAAGACCTGATGCAAGCATGGGAAAGATGTATTGAGACCACACTTGCAAGTGTACAGTTGGTTTCAGGAATACCAGAGTGTTACCAAAGCCACTAAACCAATAAAGCCAATATTAGTCTCCTTGAGTCAAGCAAGACTCTTCCGTCAGCATAAGCTACACCTCACCTGCCTGGAAATACTGTGCATCAGTGGCAGATATATGTCTGTATATCCCAAATCTAATTGGCTATTAGCTCTCTCCTTGGAGGAATAACTCACAGCTGATGCCACAAGCTTACATCCTCTAGTGGTTAGGAGATGTTATAAACCACAGTAAGACCTTATCATCTTTTACAGAAAAAAACGTAATTCATGGATTATCATACCATCAAAACATCTGTGTCTATACCAAAGTAACCTACCATAATAATTAAGACTGTTTAAATACCTATATGTCTAATTGCTCGTGTTTCATTAGTAGGATTCAAAGGTTATTCCTGAACACACTGTCAGACCATGTAAAGAAACAGCCAGAACCTACCAGAGTCCAAAACGACATCTCCAGATAAAGTAGATTGTTTTGCTTCTCGTCCACTTGTGCCCCTTTTCTAAGCCTAGTAACAATCTGCGGAAGAAGGGGTATGGTAGAATGTAAGGACTGTGATTGAGGTGAATGGTGAAAATAGAACAATATAGTCTGGACACTTATTTGATCAACTTGATTGTACATACAAGCCCCTCTAGCTGGATGGTGGGAGCCTTGGGCTGCGTGGGTTTGGGCAGAACTGCTTGCAAATTGGTTTTACATGAAGGATGCTTGTACTCATAACCTATTACTTATTGTTAAAACATGAAATAAAAGAAAATATAAAAAAGATTTTCTATTCCTCGGCAACATCATCATATCTAGGCAGATGGGTGTTGATATATTTGATCTATTGCAAATAAAATGAAGGTCGGGGAAAAGAGCTCCAACTATTGGATGATATATAGTTTCCTTTTGTTGGATTTTTTTCAAGGATGTTAAAGGATATTATAGAGTTTCACAGTGAACTGGGCCACTTGTTATTGACTTTGTAAACTTGTTCCAATATTTTCGTGTAAGCATATCATACGATTGATATTTCAATTCTGTTGTATGTATGAAAAGAAAATAAAGGGAAAGGCAGAAATGGATCTCATCCCAATAGCAATTATTAGTTTAGCATCATTTTGAATTAATTGTTCCTTGTAAATTGACTAAGAATGTGCTTACAAAATATGATGTGTCCATTTTTTACCTCAGTAATTACAATCAAGTCAGTTGAATTGGATATTTTCATTAATGGTTTGAGACTGCTCAGTTGCCTTAGGCTTATCCTTGTTAACACCAGCTTTTGGTGATATAAACAGTGCCTGGCTGCCAACAAAACTGCAGAGGAAGCCAAGTTTGGATTTGGCTACTTTTCCTTACTAGTGACCCCTATGAGTATCTCCTCCTACTTTTTTCTTTTTCTTTTTCTTTCTTTCTTTTTTTTTTTTTTTTGGCATCCTCTCCTTCATACATAGTTTCCTATTTCCATGCCAGCTTCTATTGTCACCTGAATGACAAATAAGTCATTTTAAAAATTAGGACATTAAAAATATCTAATTTAAGTCCCTTCACCTCTAAATATTGGTGTATTTAAAGGAGACTAATGAAAGAGAATAAAAGTCTAACAAGAGCAAATGTAATGACACAATTGCTGATCATGAGTGACATACAAGAAATAACATACATGCCCCATAAGTTTTCTTTATAAGTAGAAAAGATGTAGCTGCCCTAATTGATCTGTTTAAGATAAGAGAACCATTGCAATTAAACAAGCAAAACGTAAAAAACAATAATAATAACACATTTTTCTTTAAGTTCCATCTTTCTCAAAAATGCAGATTTTCTTCTCAAAAACCTGAATTAAATGCACATACATAATCATCAAGTTCTTATTAACTTTAGTATAACTCTAAATTAAATAATGAAAAATTACTAAATATGAGAGAACGGATAAAGTTCATATTGATACTGCCAGAATGGGTAATAAAAGCAGGGACTTTATTACTATTGATGTACTTCAAATAAGTACATCAGTAGTAAGCAACTAGTCATCGGAATATATTTCAATATTTGTTTATAGCTAAAGTTATCAAGGCATATATTTTGTTCTTTTGATTCATAAGTAAGAACTTCACAAAATATAACTTTAAGCCAAGTGAGAAACTGTGGACCTCTTGAACCCTTAGACACTGGTTACTCGTGCTATTCCTTATAAGAAGCTTTGGTTGTATGAATGATGATTCTGGAGCTATTTCTTTCTTTCTTTTCCTTTTTTTGAGACAAGTTCTCACTATGTATCCCTGGCTGCCATAGAATTTACTATTGAGTAGACCAGGATGACTTTGAATACAAGAGAGTTCTGTCTGTCTCTGACTTCTGAGTGCTGGGGTTAAAGATATGTGCTACCAAAACTTTTGCTGTGTTGACTATTTTCATAACACTATGCACATCTGTAAAAGTGCATGAATATAAAGATTAATTTTTTGTATCCAAATTTCATTTTTGCAATCTCCACCGTGGGTTACATTTATCTACTCTACTGGGGGAAATTATTTTGCTTCACATCATTTTGTGAATTATCCACTTGATTGCTGCTTCTCAATATGAAAAAAAAATATCTTTTACACTTAATTTTGTTTAGAACCATGGACTAGCTTGTTTCGTGAAATTTTATAGAACTTTGGGATTACTTAGTCCATGACTGAGATAAGGATAATAATATATTTTGCCTATTCACAGACGATTCTATCAAAATTCCAACCTTTGCCTTTGTTATACATACATAGTATTGTATGCAATTATAAACTTTAATGTGATATTATAATAAGACTGGTTTGCTTTATAGCTATGTAGGACTAATTTTTGCTTTTCCCTCTTAGCATGTTACCTAGAGTCTTCCCATAATATGAAAAGTAGCCCTCAAGGAGGAGTCTTCCAAATGAGTTCCAGTTTAATTCTTTGGTTTCTTGTGTTCCACTGTAGGAAAACTTAATTAAGATGGGTAGCATTCTAAACCAATGGGACCTCCCTGGCTACACCTATGGGGTGGGGTGTAGTGATGAAAAGGTTTAGGATTTGGCCCTGAGATTTGATTCATGCTTGCTATATAACCAGACTTTTGGGAATAAAAAACTCTCTCTGGATTTGGACCTGAACATGTGTCCATGTGGTGTGCTTTCCTGCACATGTTTTCCACATGGATCGTCCAGGGATTAAATGTCTCCTCCACAAATCTTGGTGGGACCCCCTCAGAATTGGCGCCATGAATGTGGGGTATGGAGACCAGTCTGGTAAGCTAGAATCTCTGCAAGATGGGAAATGATACCTTTAAGGAAGCTATGTTTCAGGAGGAATTGTTTTGTGATGTATGGCATGTGTTTGTTGACTGTGTGCTGTGGTTTGTTGTGGCTGCTGTGTTTCAAGTTGTGGCATGGAGAAAGTTTAGCATCTCCAAATCAGTGAAGGCATGGACTAAGGATGGACACAGTGGGAATTCTCGTATTGTCTCTGCTGGTGCACGGGTGGATGGCGGTGATGGAGACTTGGCCTGTGTGCCAGAGACCCTTTCTCTGATGGGCTTTGGGAAGCTTGCATTCTCTTGTGGGTTTTCACCCACTCATCAGGACATGATTATGGAGCCTGTGGGTACCCTTTTGGCTTCTATGGACTGGGGGCATCTGTTGCTTCCCCAGCCTTCCGAGGTTGTGAGGTTGTGGGTATTCAAAGAATTTGTGAGAGGAGCCCTTCCTCTCCTGTCCACTTGCCTTCTAGAGGTTTTGAAATGGGCTTGGAACCTACCCTGCAGCCTGGGGTCCAGCCCCTAAGAGAAGTTCCGGCTTCTTCCTTCTGACCACAGTTCAGGTGGTGGAGGTCACAGGGGCTGGAAGGACGGCCGAGCCATGGAGCAAGCAAGCTCAAGCTTTTTGCTGAAAGCCTTCCATAGAGGCGCTCATTTGCACCTTTGCACAGGCAGGCTTGGGTTGTAGAGGCAACTACTCAGGAACTAATCTACCAACATTGGCTTGCATGGAAGCTTGTGAAAACCCAGCCACAGTCTAAATTTGTGTTTAAAAAGTGTCCTTCTTAAAAATTTTTCTGTAGTGTTAAATAGTGTAAAATAGTGCTTAATTCTGCTGCAGTTTCATTTTGTCTGCTAAACTTCCCCCAAGATCTCTTCTAGAGGCCAGTCTTCTATGATGCAAATTGAGCTTGTAAATTCCATGCTTGTAGAGACTGGCCTGGTGGCCCACACCTTTAATCCAAATGGATGTCTGTGAGTTCCGGGCGGCCTAGTCTACAGAGTGACCTCCTGTCCAGCTCTGACTGTGAGGAAGCCCTGCCATGAAAAGACAAAAGGCAAAATATGAAGATGTTACATTTTTCAGTTTGTAGCTGTTTGTAAATACTCTGGTAATCTAGTCCAATATTTGTTCTGTGTCCCTCTCCTGCTCTGGAAACAGTGGCTGGCTAGTGGGGGAAGGGCTAGCTTTACAGTATTCTGTGTTTCACTGGGAAACACAAAGTCTTCAGCACTCTTGCCTGGGAGCAGTGCTTGGTCTTTCATTATGTTTTAAAAGTGCAGCTTTGATTCCAATACTCAGGAGACAGACTGTGGACCTCTGTGAAGACTCAAGCCCAACCTTAATTGTGTAAATGGCCTTTTCTCATTGAGCATAAGAAAATAAAATAATTTTCATCTGACAGATTGATCTCACAACCTTTTTTCCTTTTGCACATATGTTTGTGTATGCTTGTATGTATGTATGTATGTATGTATGTGTGTATGTATGTATGTGTGTATGTGTGTATGTGTGTGCACAAACATGTGTATGGATGTGTGTACTTGTGTTCTAAGTATATTTTAATATTAACAGCTATAATACCAGTAAAAACATTGCCTCTGAGCTGGAACATGGCCCTTCCTTCTCAAGACACAGATTTATATTAAACAGCCAACACATAATTCAATTTCAACAAAGGTTTTGGGTTATGTATTAATTTTTTTTTAATTTCCTTGAACAACTTAATGGATCTAAACTGTCCCCTATTGGTTACACCCTTTCAACATCTGAAACAAAGATGCAACCAGGTTTTCATTGTATTAGAGTGTTAATAATTTTTTGGGTCTTTGGTAATAAAAAAATATAAAAACTGAACATTTTTAAAAATTAAAAAAATATGTGAATTCCCATTAACATCATTTCAGAATTCCTGGCTGCCATTTTTTTAATTATGATGCACAGACAGGCTAAGACAAGTCTGCATTTCGTTCAGATGGCCAGTGGGTTGGAGAAAGGGTTGGAGAAATCTGGATAGCTGGTGTTTAGGCCTGAGTTTCATTTGGGTGGCCAGTCGGTTGGAAAAAGGCTCCCTTTGCAGACCACCAACCTGGGTAGCTGGTGTGAAATTCCTGTCCTGGCTCTGGGCAGGTGGAAAGTCATGGCCAAAAGTTGGAAGCGTGTCTTATTGTCCAAGGTTAAGGACGTGAGTAGGAAGTATCTCTCCAGTCCAGTTAGAGGAGTAACCAACTGACCTCTGCATTGATGGGTCAGTTCCCCATAGTGTCCACAATTGAGCACTGTGTTCCCCTTCCCTTAGCAGGACCACGATGTACCTGCTCATGACAAAAAAAGCTTCCTAGAAGCTCCCACAAAAACAAACAAATGAACGAAAAACAAACAAAAATAATCAAGATGGTAATGATGGTAACAACTTCTCATGGGGCATATCTAGCCAGTCTTTAACTAATGGGCATAAGAACTGTAAAAGAAAATTTTATTAAGAGCTAGATATTGAAAAATCTTTAAAGCAGGTTTTCATGCTAGGCCTGGAGAAGGCCAAGAGCTTGGAGAAGATGGTCATTAAACTCCACTCTGTAAGGTTTGCAGTTTAAAATGGTATACTTAAAAATAACATATATATATATATATATAGAGAGAGAGAGAGAGAGCGAGAGCGTGAGGCCACCCGGGCCAGAGAGGCGAGAGTCGTTCAGTAGTCCAATTCCTACCGAAATCCGAACACTCACCCCATATAAGTTAATGGATTTGATTTCTCTGAAGTCATAGTGTAGTCATATAGTTTTAAAGAACAAAGTGTATATTTGGTTAAAATTTATTTGGCAGGCATTCAACTTTGTCCAAACTTTTTCTACATATTATAGCATATTTTATGACTTAGTAAAAATGTTTAGATTAGTTAAATTTAGTTGAAGGTTTTGATAGAAATTGTAATACATTTGAACTAATTGGGAATATAAAATGTTAATTGTTTTATTTATAATTTATATTGAACTTCCAACAATAACTTTGGGGTTAAGGTACATAAATGGTCTCTATATTTTTCTGCGTTATACAGTATCACCTTGTAACATTTTTCCTTTACTCATAGGATAATTTAAAAGAATTAAGTTTAAGTTTACTTCCCAAATAAATAGCACACAGTCAATGATAAACAGTTTGGGTGAATTGATGTAAACTTACTCCTTGGTTCCTGTTTATAGGTATGTGTAATACAACTTGGGCATCTATAGGTCAAGATATAAAAATTAAAAAAAGAGGGAGGTGGTATAGTATTCCTTATGGGATACAAACAGAAAACTCTGTATTCCAAAACTTTTGATAAATTTTTGATCTTGAGATCTTGAAACTAACAATGGGAGGAGATTTGTATGTTCCCACAGGTAAAACACCAACCTAAATGCCTGAAAATGTATGACTTTTGGATGTTCAGGATGGACTGGGAAATGCCAGCAGAGAGAACGACCCATCTGAACATTAAAGAAAGAGGAACCTCACAGTGACTGAGTCGCAGACACTGAGCATCTCTCTGAATTCTGTTTGGGATAACTGTTTATAATGTGCCCTAATGAAGTTTACCTTCCAGATGCTGAGAAACCTTCCTACCTCCCCCTTTTATAGGAAAAAGAAAAACATGATGGTAATGAAGTCATTCTCTAATTGTAAATTAGAGCCAATTATTATACTGGCAATTTCTTTTTTTTTTCATGTTTCCATTTTTATTTGATGTTTCCAAATGTAAAAAAGTCAAGATTCTTACACCAGTTAGAATGAGACCATCTCAAGTGAGATCATGCAAAGCAGTTCAGTGTATACAATCATTCTCTTCACCTTTTCTGCTTCATACAATGTGATTGACAGAAAATTAGTTGGCATGGGCTTGGTCAGAAAATGCCATGAAGCAAAAACAAAAACACCACCACAAAGGGTAGTTTCTACTTTTCTGCAATTTTCAATAACTTTTTTTTTTACTTAGGAGGCACATGGGACTGAAAAATTTAGCTGCCCAATTTTATTCAACTACTCCACAAACAAGCACAAACAATAGTCTCAACACTGCAGACTTTGGAGGGTTGAGATAGTAGACATTATTATCTTTTGTAGATTCAACTATTTTGCCTGAAGTTGGTTTTTTTCTTTTAAGAGAAATAAATCACCTTGGGCTTTGCCTTTAATTTCGCTATACTGGATCCAGAATAGTGAAGAGAACTCCTCATATAAAACTGAAAGCAAAAACTATGCTAGCTGCATAGACTAAAGACAATTGGTTTGCTAGATGGCACTGAAAATCCTGACCCAGGGGACATGACTTTGTCCAAATGTTTAACCAAAGAAATAATACAATATTTATAAGCTAACTTTTTTAAAGAGATGGTTGACATGAATACTGTACATATTTTACATGGCAATACACAGTATAGAGTTTATAAAATAAGGTTCATGCATTATTACCTCTAAGAATAACATATACAAGATAAATCCCCCCAAGTCCTTGTGATAGCATTTCAGGTGGAAGCAGTCTTATATACAAACAATCCAGTTTCTCTGTTGTGTTTAGTATATAGAGAAATTTCTTATAAAACAGGTATAACTACTTTTTTTAATTTACTGATAGACATAGGAATTATGAAAGGATAATTCTCTATTCAGAGCCCAATATATTAGTAAAGTCTTTATAAGCTGCGTAATTAAGCAAAATATATTAATACAGGAGAGGTCTGATATCAGCAATGGATTATTCTGCCTAGGAGATGTTGGCAAAGATATTTAAGCCCCCCCAAAAGATAAAGGACTTTTGCCTATAGAGTGGGATACCTGCAAGGAGAAAGGCATTAAGACCCTGTTGTCGAATACCTGGTTTAAGCATGGAAAAATGATATGAGACGTTATTTGCTAAAGTACAGTTGGCCTCTGAAATGCCAGAGAGTGTTACCAAAGGCCACTAAATCAATAAACCAAAATATTAGGCTCCTTGAGTCAAGCAAGTCTCCTCTGTCAGTATCACTTACACGTCAATTGCCTGGAGATACTGTGCAACAGTGGCAGCCATGTGTAAGATAGATATATATTAATATATATAGATATATATATAATATATATATATATATATATAATCCCAAATCTAATTGGCTATTAGCTCTCTCCCTTGGAGGAATAATTCACAACCTGATGCCACAAGCTTATGTCCTCTAGTGTTTAGGAGATGCTATAAGCCACAATAGAACTTGTCACCCTTCATAGCAAAACCACCATTTGTGGATTAACATACCATCCAAACATCTATGACTATGATCACAGCTTAGCTTGCCATAATAATAGTACTGTTTAAATGCCTGTACATCTAATTGCTTGTGCTTTGTTAGTAGATTAAAGAGGTACCTCTGGATAAGCTGTCAACCCATGAAGGGAAACAACCTGAACAGACTAGAGTCCAAAATGACATCTCCAGAGAAAATAGACTTCTTTTCTTCTCACCCACTTGTGCCCCTTTCCCAAAGCCTAGGGAACAACTTGTGGAAGAGGAAGTGTGGTAGAATGTAAGGGGTGTGGAGAGATTGGGGTGAATCGTGAGACTACAGCAATATAGACTGGACTCTTATTTGAATAACAAGCTTCTCCAATTGGACTATGGGAACCTTGGGTTGTTCAAAATTTGGACATAGATACTTGTTAATTGGTTTTACATGAATGTTACTTACATCCATTGCTTATGCTTAACAATTGGTTCACTTCATCATTGGGATTTTTTTATATTAATTGGCTGTAGTGTGAAAATAAAGTTTCAGGTCTGACCTGCTCCCTACTGCCTAGCACTCAAAACAGGCTTGAGCAGTTGGCTATTCAAAACTCAGGTTGCTTTGTGTTGTTAGCCTCGCCCATGGGCTCCCCTGCCTCTCAGCAAAATTAAAAATATAAAATTTAAAGGGAGAGATGTGGGAAAATTTAGTTAAGATAGGTAGCATTCTAAACCAATGGGACCTCCCTGGCCACACCCATGGGGTGGGGTGTAGTGATGAAAAGGTTTAGGATTTGGCCCTGAGATTTGAGTCATACTTGCTACATAACCAGACATTTTGGAATAAAAAACTCTCTGCTTTTGGACCTGAACATGTGTCCATGTGGTGTGCTTTCCTGCGTGTGTTTTCCACATGGATCATCCAGAGATTAAATGCCCCCCCCAAATCTCGGTGGAATCCCCTCACATTCCATGTCTGAGATGTCTTCAACAATAGGATCTTACGTTCAAGTTATGTGAATCAACATATGGCAATGGCATAAGCATACATTGTTTTGATCTTTTGTACTAAACTGACCAACAATTCAAAAAGATATTTTCCATGACTGACACTGGAGTATTTGTCAGAGAGCTTATGAAAAATTGGAGAGCATATCACCTCATGTGGTGTAACTACACTTGAAATGAAAAAAAAAAACTCTGGAGAGGGATATAGGTGTTGTCAAGGTGATTATAGAAACCATAACCATAACCTCTTTTTCTCTTTACCACTCTTTCTCTATCTCTGTCTTTTTCTCAAACTTTGCTCTTGTACTGTTTCTCTCCCACAAAGTCATACAGAAGCAACTAACAATTCTCCAAGATAATACATTTTAATTTTATATTAGAAAAAATAATTGGCTTGGATACATCAATGCAACATGCAAAAATATAGTGCAATATTATAGAAAAACTTACAGTATTGCATTTTATATATTATAAATGCAGATATGTGCTTCTGATTTTATTTATTTATTTATTTATTTATTTATTTATTTATTTATTTATTGGTCTTTTTAAGACAGGGTCCCCCTGTAGCTCTGGCTGTCCTAGAACTCACTCTGCAGACCAGGCTGGCCTTGAACTCACAGAGTTCCGAGTGCTAGGGATTTATTTTAAGAAAATATCCAAATGTTGTCACTTTTCTTCATATCATTCTTTAGAAAAGAAACTCTATTCCTCTACAAGAAGAGCAAACTCTCTTAACCACTACGCCATCTCTCTAACCCTAATATCTGCCCACATGCCCTTTAAAGAAAAGGGAGTAGCATGGATTTTTTATAGTGACCAAGAACATTCAAGAGTAACAGTCTTACACAGCCAATTATTAAATTTCTTTTCATATACTCGAGCTATGTTATATGAGGGAAAATCATTTTTTTGGTTTGAAAATAATAGGAACAGGCTTTACCAGCTAGCTACAATTGTTTTATGTTCTGGTAAATGTTCTTTTATGTATGTATTTCCTATGAAGTTTGTGGTAGAAAATAGATCATGTTATAATGTCCATTCCAAACAACAGACCCATCTACTCCTTTAGTCTACATGTTCCTACTTAAATTTTGAGAAATGCATTTAGCTTATCATTTCACTTTTATTTTACATTACCTAAATAGATAAGGATGGAATTAATGGACAGGGAAGCTGAACAATAATTCAAATCAGTTCATTTCTATCAATAGGAAGATTTTTTGTTTTTGATTTTGTTTTGTTTTTTACTTTTATGTTCCCTTTAATTTTATATTATTCCAAATTATGCATATATACACTCCACATATAAATCAAAATTATAAAGTTTGAAAATAAACTATAGGTTAATTCCAAAACATGTTTAGGGATTCACATATTAACAGTAAAGTAGCATGCAGGTAAAAAGAAGTATAACTTTACATTCTTTTTTTTAGGAAGATTTTTAACTATGGGATAATACAAGTTCCCCAAGTTCAATATTTTTGGTGCCATTATTTTAATTTACTTTCCTTGTTCTACAAACTAATTGGTAAATAGACAAAGGACATTGAACATGCCAAGAGGCCTTAATCATTATATTAATCATATTTTCTTCTGGAGAATATGGTTCATTCTAACATAGTTTATAGTTCACTGTGCTTATTTAGTTATTAAACTAATATGTCTGTATACATTTCGGTCAGGGAAAAAGCACTTATGGTTCTTAGTACTTGGAGACATAAAAACTATTCACCCAGAACATAAAAATGAAAGATATTTAGTAATATTTGTGCATATTATTTTCAAACCAAAAATATTTTTCCTCCTATAACATAGGTTGACCATAAAAAAGGAGTTTAATCACTGGCTATGCAAGACTGTTACTCATGAATGGTCCTAATCTCTAAAATTTTCATGCTTCCCCCTTTTCTTTACAAAGGGAATGGACAGATATTGGTACCGGAGAGATGACTTGCATGGTGGTTAACTGTGCTTGCTCTTCTTGGAGAAGAACAGTGTTTGGATCCCAACCCCTAAATTAGGAGGCTCATAAACACTTGTAATTCTAGCTCTATGGTATCTGACACCCACTCTAACCTGTAGAGACACTCTCACACATATGCACGTACATTTGCCAAGATGTACATATATACATATGTATATATGTATACACATATATAAACTGAAAATAAGTGTATAAAATATGCCAGGATTTGGAGAGAAATGGGGTAGTTATGGACATATTTCATTTGATCTTTGTGTGTAATGATCAACAATAGAGAAAGATTAAAAAGAAAATAAAATTAAGTGGATTTGATTCTTAAATATGCCACAAAAGCCAGGAAACAAGTAGTTCCTTTATGTCTAACCATATCCAATAAATATAATCAAAACTGGGCAGAGAAAGACTGATCAAAGAAAATTAGAATAACATGAGGAAAAAATAGAAGATATACCTGTATTCTCAACAAGAAAAAAATCATTTTATTATTTCTTTTCAAAATTTAATTAAATTTATTTTGATAATTTATCAACCTCTGTTCTGAGTTTGAACTATGGCTCTTCTTTAGCAATAGGGTCTTACCTTCAAATTCTGCGAGCCAAACAATCACTGTGTTATTAAGCCTCTGTTATTTGGGGAGTTGCTTTCACTTCACTGATCAAGAACTTAAAGGGAGGCTGGGTCTGGTTGCACACACCTTTAATCCCAGCATTTGAGAGGCAGAGCCAGGAAGATCTCAGTGAGTTCAAGACCAGCCTGGTCTATAAAGTGAGTTCATGCCAGCTGGGACTGCAGGGAGACCCTGTCTCAAAAGGAAGAAAAAAAAAGATCTTAAAGGGAGGTATCTCTTGCCTGGCACTGTGTTTTTTGTAATATAGCCTTCAGGTATTCACATACACTCATGTATCTACTATATGTTTATTTTTCTGTAGGACTTTGAAATAATACATTTTCTTCTGGTTTTTCACACCATCTAAGCATTATTTGTCTCTTACTGTACTCCCCCTTCATGTTTCTCTATTCCTTCACCAGGTATCCCTCCTTTTCCCAATTTATCACTTAATAACACCTGACTTCTACTACCCTTCATTCACATTTCCCTTTTGGTTCCTTTTCATTTTAATGGCCCCGGTGATTTTATCAGTATATATACTTGTTTGTTTTTCTGTTACTTCACTTAATATAAAAGCTTCTAGTAGAGGGTCCGGCGGCTAGTGGTCTGCACCTCTGTGCAGGCCGTGGGGAAGTTACCTGGGCAAGCATCTGCCGCAGGTAGGGGGTCGTGGGCAGGACAACCCTACGTCTTTCTTTCACGCTGGGGCCAGACGGTCCGGCGGCTACCCCCTCCCCCCCGAGATTGCTGAGAATCCAAGTGGACCTTTTCTTGGAGAACCTTCAGAACAAGAAGAGAAGAGTGGTTTACAAAATTGAAAAATAGACAAGTCAATACTCCATAAACAAGGAGGAGGAAAGGGGGAAAGAAAAAGCATCTAAAGGAGGAAAGTAAAACCATCCCCTTACATAGTGAAAAGGTATTTGTGATCTGAACCACAAAAGGGAAGCCCACATGCCAGGAACACGAAGAATGGACAACATGGGAAAGGCACAGGAAAATCCTGCATCAAGTGCTACCAAACCAGCAGGAGATAGCTACAATGGAAACCCCTTGGAGGAGACCCAAGGAACAGATCTTAGAGGAATAATTGCAGACCTATGCAGAGAAATTAAAGAACATAAAGAGGAATTCAGAGAACTAAAGAGAGAAAATGAAAAACTCAAAAAGGACCTAGAGGGATACAATGACAAACATCA
>VZQC01002124.1:287677-319469 GCA_009823505.1 Rhizomys pruinosus | reverse complement strand
TTGCCACCCGACCCAGCCATGCCACTCCTAGGCAAGTACCCTCAAGACTCACCCCACTTCAGAGATACATGCACGGCCATGTTTATTTCAGCTCTCTTCACAATAGCAAAGAGCTGGAACCAACCCAAATGCCCCTCAACTGATGAGCGGATAGAGAAAATGTGGTACATCTACACAATGGAGTTATATGCAGCAGTGAAGAAAGATGACATCATGAGCTTTGCAGGAAAATGACTGGAGCTAGAGGACATCCTGCTAAGTGAAGTAACACAGTCCCATAAAAACAAACGATTAATGGTATCCCTTATCTGTGGATGCTAGTGCCAATTACCTAGTTGTAAGTATTTCTTGTTCATGGCCCCTTGAGCTTTTGTCCAAAGCAGTTGGGAGTGATGCATATTGGAAACAACAACAACAGAAAGGACTGCATCAAAGAACTGACCGAAACAGTGAACTTCTGCTCAAAACAGTCAACTTCCACATGGAGAGTATTGAGAAAGACTGAGAAAGAGATGAAAAGCATGTTTGGCAGAATACCTGAGCTCTGGTGGGGTGGGAAGATGGGGAAGGGGGACACGGGACTAGATTTGATAAATTATATATATATATAAACATGTAGGATCCACAATCCACAGAGGGTTTTGATGCCTGTAGCAGTCTGAGGATTTTCTTCCTTTCAATGTTCATACAGTCCAGTCTTTCTGCTGGCACTTCCTGGTACATCCTACATAATGCAAAGCTGTATCTTTTCTTTCTCTTCCCTTAAGTTGGTGACATTTTGACCTGTGGAAAATACAAATGTTTTCCCGCAGTTAGTTTTAATATTTGAATTGCAAAGTTTTTGACAAAAAAGTTTCATATATATCTGTATCCCCCCCCCTTTTTATTATAGGTTTTTGGTTTTTGAACCATGAGTCTCAGAAAGGCAGTTGTAGTACACATACCTATAGGCAGGAATCAAGGCACAGATTTCATCAAATTTACCCAAGTCGATTTGGGTGACTGTATGTCTTTAACTTGGGAAGCAAACTTATTTCCTTAAGTTAAATCATCCTACAGGTAAAAGAGAATGCTACAAGATGATACTGTACAACAGAAAAGTTACAAATAACATTTGTATGTGACAGTCCCAAAGTTATTGTCATGCAGATTTTAAGTAAAACAAATGTGGACAATTTATAGTTCCAATTAACTCAGATGCATTACCGTTTTTATAAAAATGTTTAAACGAATGTAATTTAATATACACATATTTACTTTTACTAAGTCCTAAAACACCATGTAACCTGTAGACAGAGTGCGGGCAAAATTGGATACTTGTTGAACTCACGTAAATTAAATATACATTAATCGAATATAGACCCATGTCCCTCTCCTGCCCCTCCCACCCCTCTCGATTCACCATTTCAGTAAGATTTCTGATGCAGTCTTTCTGTTGTTGTTCTTTTAATATGCATCCCTCTCCACAAGAAATATTTACAACTGGGTTATTGGCGCTAGCATCCACAGATGAGTGAGACAATTCGTAGTTTGTTTTCCTGAGACTGTGTTACTTCAGGTAATATAATATCTTCTAGCTCCATCCATTTACCTGCAAAATTCATGATATTGTCTTTCTTTACTGCTGCATAGAACTCTATTGTGTACATGTACCACATTTTCTCTATCCACTCTTCAGTTGAGGGGCATTTGGGTTTTTCCAGCTTTTTGCTATAGTGAACAGATCTGCAATAAATATAGCTTTTCACATGCATTTCTGCAGTAAGATGAGTCTTGTGGGTATATACCCAGGAGTGCTATGACTAAGTCAAATGCAAGTTCATTTTGAATCTTCCAAGGGTTCTCCACATTGCTTTCCATAGTGGCTGTACAAATTCACATTCCCACCAGCAATGGATGAGTGTTCCCTGTTCCCCACAACCTCTCCACCACTTGATATCATTTGTTTTCTTGATCCTGGCCAGTCTTATCAGAGTGAGATGGAATCTTAGAGTGGTCTTAGTTTGCATTTTCCTAATTATTAGTGACGTTGAACAGTTTTTAAGATGTTTCTCAGCCATCTCTAATTCCTCCTCTGTGAAGACTCTATTCAGTTCTTTGCTCCACCTTTTGAGTGATTCATTTGTTTTCTTTCTTCTTTGTTTGTTGAATAGCTTGTATACTATGAAAATTAATGCTTTGTCAGATGTATCTGCAGTGAATGTTTCCTCCCACTCTGTGGCTTTTTTCTTCACTTCCTTTATTGTTTCTTTTGATGTACAGAAGCTTTTGAGTTTCATGAGGTCCCATTTGTCAATTGCCGATCTTATTTCTTGTGAAGCTGCTGTCTGATTTAGGAAGTCTTTTCCTATGCCTATGTCTTGTAGTCTGCTGCCAAATTTTACTTCTATCACCTGCAGAGTTTTGGCTTTCACGTTGAGGTCTTTGATCCATCTGGAATTGACTTTTGTACAGGGTGAGAGGTAGGGGTTTAATTTTATTCCTCTACATGTGGTGATCCAGTTTTGCCAGCATCACTTACTGAAGATGCTGTTTTTCCTCCACTGTGTCTTATTGGCCCTCTTGTGAAATATGAGGTTGCTGAAATTGTATGTGCTCAGGATTGGATCTTCAGTTTTATTCCATTGGTCAACTGGTTTGTTTTTGTGCCAGTATGAAACTGTTTTTATGACTATAGCACTATAGTATAATTTGATTTCTGGTATAGACATCCCCCCTGTATTGCTCTTTTCGCGCATGGTTTCTTTGGCTATTCCGGGTCTTTTGTTTTTCCAAATGAAATTGGGGATTTTTTTCCAGGCCCGTAAAGAAGCTCTTGGGGATTTTGATTGGGATTTGTCTTTCAGTCCATTTATATGCTTGATGATATTTATTGATTTTCATATGTTGACCCATCCCTGCATATCTGGTATGAATCCAACTTGGTCATGATGGATGATCTTGATGTGGGTCTGTATGCGATTTGCCAGTATCCTGTTTAAAATTTTGGCATCTGTGTTCATTAGGGAGATGGGTCTGTAGCTCTCCTTTTTGGTTCTATCTTTGCCTGGTTTTGGTAATAGTGTGATGCTGGCTTCACAGAAGGAATCTGGGAGAACTCCCTCTGTTTGTTTCCTTCTAAACCACGTGAGTAGTAATGGTTGTAAGCCTTTTTGAAATATTTTAGAGAATTCTACCGTGAAACCATCTGGGCCTGGGCATTTTTTGGTTGGGAGGCTACTTATTACACCTTTAATTTCTTCATGTATTATTGGTCTATTTAAGCTGTCGATCTCTTCTTTGTTGAGTTTTGTTGATTCCCAGGATTTCAGATATTCATCCATTTCTTCTAGGTTTTCAAACTTAGTAGAGTATAGGTTTTTGAAGTATTCCCATATGATTGTCTGGATCTTTTCATTGTCTGTTGTTATGTTTCCCCTTTAATCACAGATTCTATTGATTTGGAGTTGTTTCTTCTTTCTTTTGGTAAACTGGGCTAGAGGTCTGTCTATCTTGTTTATTCTCTCAAAGAATCAACTTTTGGATTCATTGATTTTTTGGGGGTATGGTTTTCTTTGTTTCTATTTCATTGATCTCTGCTCTGATTTTTGTTATTTCTTCTTGTCTGCTGCGTTCAGGGTTCATTTGTTGTTGTCTCTCAAATATTTTTAGCTGCAGTGTTCCATCATACACTTGTGCTCTTTCTGTTTTTTTTTTTTTTTTTAATGTAGGCACTTAGAGCTCTCACTGCCCTCTTAGGATCGGTTTTAAAATTGTCCCATTTAGGTATTTTTACTATGTCGTATTCTCATTGGAATTCAGGGACAGGAATGGGTGTAGTTCTTGCTTTATGTCTTTCCTGGAAACCCCATACATGATTCCAGGCTGAGTGCAGGTTTAGTCTACATTGTGTGTTCTTGTAGCTTGTAGGGTTTAGCCTGGTGTTGATATTGAACTCTATTACACTGTGGTCTGATAGACTGCCTAGATGAGTGAATCTGTTTGTATTGGGGATCTTTTGACGGTGTCCCATATATGGGCTATTGGAGATATGGTCACAATGAGTTGGTTCTGAGTAGAAAGGGGATTTGAGGGTGGTTGCGACGAATTCGATAGTTACCGAAAGTCCATTTGGGGTCTGCAGCATTAGTTCAGATGTCTCTCTGCTTTTGGGTCCGTGTGTCCGGGGGATCTGTCTAATGGAGTTAGGGGGGTGTATTTGTAAAGTCCCCTACGATAGTGGACTGGTGGGTGTAATCTCATGCCTGAAATCCGGACGACTTGTCTTTATTTAAGTTTGGTGCCACCGCGGTTTGGGTGCATTTAGATGATGTCATGATGGTGACGCTTCATCGTCAATTGTTTCCTTTAAGATAAGGATGTAATGCCCCCCCCTTTGTCTCTTTTTTTGATTTTCTTTTGCATTGAAGTCTATTTTGTCTGATATTTAGAATAGCAACATAACTTCTTGCTTTTTGGTACCATTTGCTTGGAATATTTTCTTCCATCCCTTCACCTTAAGTTGGTGCCTATCCTTGAAATTGAGATGGGTTTCTTGTAGACAGCATATAGATGGGTTTTGTTTCCTAATCCATTCTCCCAGTCTATGCCTTTTGATTGGGGAGTTTACCCCATTAATCTTGAAGGTTATAATTGAAAGATGGATGTTAAATCCTTTCACCTTATTATTCATTTGGACTTTTAGCCTCTGAATCTGCTCCTATAGTTATGTTTTAATTAGTTTATTTCCCTAGGTATTTGAGGATTGTTGCTCCTCTCTTCTTCCCTTTGAATTGCTTCAACAATTTTATGAAGAGTTGGTTTTTCAGACATGGTTTTTTTCATCTTGTTTACATCATGGAAGATTTTTTTTTCTCCTTCAACTATAATTGACGTTTTTGCTGGGTAAAGTATTCTGTGTTGGCATCCATAATCCTTTAACACTTGGAATGCTTTGCTCCATGTTAGTCTTGTTTTCATGGTTTGCACCGAGAAGTCAGTTGTAATTCTGATGGGTTTCCCTTTGTATGTGACTTGTTTTTCTTTTGTAGCCTTCACAATTTTGTCTTTTTTGGGGCATCTAGCATATTAACTATGATATGGCGTGGGGAGTTTCTTTTCTGATCTTGCATATTTGGAGTCCTATGTGCTTCTTTTATTTGTATGGGTTTGTCTATTTTTAGTTTGGGGAAATTGTCATCTATTATTCTGTTGAAGATCTAATCAATGCTATTCTCTTGAGATTCTTCTCCTTCCTCTATTCCTATGATGTGGAGGTTTGATGCAAAGGATTGATCTTTTCATAATGTCCCATATTTCCTGGTTGTTCCACTTTTGTGTATTTTTAAATTTTTCATAGTCTTTATTTCAACATTTTAATTGCTCTGTGTTATCTTGCAGATCTGATATTCTTTGTTCTGCTCCTCCTTTCTACTTCTGAGTCTTTTTCCTTTCCTTTCTTCTTGATTGTTTGAGTGTTCTATTTACTTTTTCATTTCATCCTGTGTTTTCTTTAGTATTTCCATTTCCTTTTTGAGCTTCTCAGTATCTTCTTGGTGCTCCTTAATCCGTTGGTTGGCTTCCTTTTTCAGTGTTTCTACTTCCTTCTGGAATTTTTTTTTCTTCCTCTAGTTATTTCTGGAGCTTGTTAATCTCTTTATTTCTTTCAGAAGTTTGTCATTGTATCCCTCTAGGTCCTTTTTGAGTTTTTCATTCTCTCTCTTTAGTTCTCTGAATTATTCTTTATTTTCTTTAATTTCTCTGCATAGGTCTGCAATTATTCCTCTAAGGTCTGTTTCTGGGGTCACCTCCAGAGGGATCCCATTGTAGCTATCTCCTACAGGGTTGGTAGAGCTTGGTGTGGAATTATCCTGCACCTTTCCCATGTTGTCCCTTCGTCCTGTCCCTGGCATGTGGGTTTCCCTTTTGTGATTCAAATCACAAATGTCTTTTCACTATGTTAGTGGCTGGTTTTGCTTGCCTCCTTCCGATGTTTTTATTGTTTGTTTGTTTTTTTTGTTTGTTTGTTTTGTTTTGTTTTCTTTCCTCCTCTTTGTTTATGGAGTATTGACTTGTCTAAGTTACAGTCTTTCAATTGTGTTTATATATTGGATATTGGAAGTCTAAGTCACTCTTCCCTTCCTGTTCTGAAGGTTCTCCAAAAAAGTCCACTTGTATACTCTCTCATCAATTCCAGTTGGTGTGGGAGGTTGGAGCATATGCTTGATTTAGCCCCCCAAAATCTACCTGTCTGGAGCTACTTCTGGGCTTCTGTCCCTCAGGAGCCTGCCCGCACAAAGACACAAAGGCAACGAACAAAAGGCACCTGCTGTAAAGGCTAAGGGTGGTTCTGCCCAGACAGCTACCCCCTACAAGGGTTTAGAGTTGAGAACCTTTTCTAACAACCCAGGAGTCAATCTACCCTAAAATCTACCTGTCTGATCCAGGCGTGGTGGCACACGCCTTTAATCCTAGCAGTTGGGAGACAGAAGCAAGTGGATCTTCGTGAGTTCAAGGCCTGCCTGTTCAATAGAGTGAGTTCCAGGACAGCTGGGGCTACAGGGAGACCCTGTCTTGAAAAGACAAAAACAAAAATCTACCTGTCTGGAGTGACTTCTGGGCTCCTGTGCTTCAGGAGCCCGTCCAGACAAAGACACAATTCACCCATCACTGGCTGCAAAGTTGAAGGTTGGCTCCACCCAGACAGCCAACCCCTACAAGGGTTTAGATTTGAGACCCTCTTCCAGCAGCCCAGGAGTCAATCTACCCTAAAATCTGTGTGGAGTGAATTCCAGGCTCCTGTGTTTCAGTTGCCTGCCAGCACAGAGACCTGAACACTTTCTTTTTTTTTAATTTTATTTTTTTTATTTATTTATGTGTATGAATGTACTGTCTGCATGTAGGTTTGTGCACCCGTTTCATGCAATGGAGCGGAGGTCAGAAGAGAGCGTTGGATTCCCTTGGAACTTGAGTTCTCTTGGAATTGGGGTTACAGACAATTCTCAGCCACCATGTAGGTGCCAGGATTGAACTTGTGTCCTCTGCAAGAGCGGTGGGTGCTCTTAACCGCTAGGCCATCTCACCAGCACCCTCTTTTTAAATTTATTTTAAATTTATTTTTATTTGAAGAATTTCTAAGATGTTTCTTAGCAATCTCTATTTCCTAGCTTGTGAAGTCTCTGCTCAGCTCTTTACTCCATCTTTTTGGGTGAGTCATTTGTCTATTATTTCTTTGATTTTTGAGTAGTTTATATAATCTGGAAGTTAATGCTCTGTCAGATGTATCAGCAGTGAAGGTTTTCTCCCACTCTGTGGGTTTTCACTTCACTTCCCTTATTGTTTCTTTTGTTGTACAGAAACTTTTCAGTTTAATAAGGTCCTACTTGTCAAATGTCGACCTTATTTCCTGTGCAGCTGCTGTTTATTTAGAAAGTTTTTTCATACACATATGTCTTGTAAGTTGCTGCCAACTTTTTCCTCTATCACCTTCAGAGTTTTGGGTTTCACGTTGAGGTCTTTGATCCATTTCGAGTTGATTTTTGTACAGGGCGAGAGGTAGGGATTTACATTTATTTTTCTACAAGTGATGATCCAGTTTTGCCAACACCATTTGCTGAAGATGCTGTCTTTCCTCTATTGAGTCTTTTGCCCCCCTTGTCAAATATGAGGTGGCTGAAATTGTATGTGCTTAAGTTTGAATCTTCAGTTTTGTTCCTTTGGTCTACAGGTCTGTTTTCCTGCCAGTATCACGCTGTTTTTATGACTATAGCCCTGTAGTATAGTTTGATGTCTGGTATAGAGATACCCCCTGTATTGATCTTTTCACTCAGGGTTACTTTGGCTATTGGGGGTCTTTTGTTGTTCCATATGCATTTAAAATTTTTTCGACACCTGCAAAGAATGTCCTTGGGATTTTAATTGTAATTGCATTGAATCTGTACAATAATTTGTGTAGAATGGACATTTTTAATATATTAATTTTTCCCATCCATGAGCATGGGAGGCCTTTCCATCTTCTGATGTCTTCTTCAATCTCCTTTTTCAGGAGATTATAATTTTTGTTGTAGAGATTTTTGTTCGTTTTGGTTAGGCTTATTCCTATGCATTTTATAGTTTTTGAGGCTATTTTGAGTGGGAAGGCCTCCTTGTATTCCTTTTTCAGTTGCTTGTTTTGGTGTAAAGAAAGGCTACTTGTTTTTCTAGCTTAATTTTGTATCCTGCCACTTTACTGAAACTCTTAATCATTTCTAGGAGTTTTCTGGTGGAGTTTTTAGCATACCTTATGTAAACTACAGTATCGTCTGCAAAAAGGGATTGTTTTACTTCCTATTTTCCAATTAGTATTCCTTTAATTGCCTTTTCTTGCCTTATTGCCCTAGCGAGTATTCCAAGCACTATATCGAAGAAGAGTAATGACAAGGTGCAGCACTGTCGGGTTCCTACCTTTATGGAGAATCTTTCTAACTTTTCTCCATTTAGGATGATGCTGGCTGTGGGTTTCTTGTATATGGCTTTGATTATGTTGAGGAATGATCCTTCCAGTCCAATTCCCTCTATTACTTTAAACATGAAGGGATGCTGGATTTGGTCAAAGGGTTTTTCTGCATCAATTGAGGTTATCGTGTGGTTTTGTGCTTCAGTCTATTTATGTGTTTTATGATATTTACTGATTTTTGTATGTTGAACCATCCCTGCATCTCTGGTATGAATCCAAATTGCTCATGATGTATGATCTTTTTGATGTGGGTCTGTATACAGTTTGCAATATTTTGTTGAGAATTTTTGTATCTGAGCTCATTAATGAGATGGGTCTCTAATTCTCCTTTTTGGATGTATCCTTCCCTGGTTTTAGTATTAGAGTGATACTGGCTTCATAGAAGGAATTTGGGAGACTTTCCTTTGCTTGTATCTTTCTGAACAGTTTGAGTAATAATGGTTGTAATTCTTCTTTAAATGTTTTACACAATTCTGCTGTGAAACCATCTGGACCTTTTTTGGGAGGTCTCTTATTACATTTTCAATTTCTTCATATATTATCGGTCTGTTTAAGCTGTCAATCTCTTTTTGGTTCAGCTTTGGCGATACCCTGAATTGCAGATATTCATCCAAATTCCCTTAGGTTTTCAAATTTAGCAGAGTATAGGTTTTTGAAGTATTCCCGTATGATTTTCTGGGCCTTTTCATTGTCTGTTGTGATATTTTCCCTTTCATTATGAATTCTATTGATTTCGAGTTGCTCTTTATTTCTTTTGATTAACTTGGCTAGGGGTCTATCTTGTTTATTCTCTCAAATAACTAACTTTTGTATTCATTGATTTTTTTGTATTGTTTTCTTTGTTTCTATTTCATTAATTTCTGCTATGATTTTTGTTATTTCTTCCTGTCTGTTGTGTTTAGGGTATATATGTTTTTGGCTTTCAAGTGTTTTTAGTTGCAGTGTTACCTCATTTATCTGTGCTCTTTCTGTTGTTTAACATAGGCAGCCAGGTCTATAAACTTCCCTCTTAGGACTTCTTTTAAAGTGTCCCATAGGTTTTGTTCTGTTGTATTGTGGTTGTCATTTAGTTCCAGGAATGCTTTTTTTCTTTTTTAATCTCTTCCTTGACCCATTAATTATTTAGGAGTGTGTTGTTTAGTCTCCATGTATTCATGTAGGTACCAGGACTTATCCTGTTGTTGATATTGAACTTTATTGCACTATGATCTGATAGGATGCATGAAATTATTTCTTTTTTTTGTATTTGTTGAGGGTTTTTCTGTGTTAAAGTATGTGGTCAATTTTGGAGAATGTTCCATGGGGTGCTGAGTATAAACTACATTCTCTGGTGTTTGGGTGGAATATTTAGAAAATGTCTATGAGGTCCATTTCCTGCATTGTATTGTTCAGTTCAGTTGTCCCTCTGTTTATTCTTTGTCTGTTTGATCTGTCCAAAAGACTCAGTGGGGTATTGAAGTCCCCTACTCTGAGTGTGCTGGGGTTAATCTGTGCCTTGAGGTCTTGTAGAGTTGTATATTTAAAGGTGGGCACACTAGAGTTTGGTGCATATATATTCATGATTGTGAGGTCTTCATGGTTAATGTTCCCTTTGATAAGGATATAATGACCCTCTTTGTCTCTTTTAACTGCTTCTACTTTGAAGTCTATTTTGTCTGATATTAAGATAGCAACTCCTGCTTTCTTCTTGGTACCATTTGTTTGGAATATTTTTTCTATCCTTTCACTTTAAGCTGTTACCTATCCTTGAGGGTGAGGTGGGTTTCCTGTAGACAGCATAGAGATGGGTTCTGTTTCCTCATCAATTCTCCCAGTCTATGCGTTTTGATTGGGGAGGTTAGTCCATTAATATTTAAGGTTATAATTGAGAGGTGTGTGTTGCTTGCTTTCACTTTATTATCTATTTGCATTTTCATCTAGGTTTCTACTTCTACATTTCTGCTTTTATCAATTTATCTTTCAAGGTGACTGGGGGAAGTTGCTTCTCTCCTCTGTCCCTTGAATTGCTTCAAGTATTCTCTGAAGGGTTGGTTTTCTGGACATGTATTCTTCATCATGTTTATGTCATGGAAGAATTTTCTCTTTCCTTCAACTATAATTGACATTTTTGCTGAGTATAGTAACTTGGGTGGGCATTTGTAGTGGTTTAGCACTGGGAATGCTTTGATCCACGTTCTTTTTGCTTTCATAGATTGCACTGAGAAGTCATCTGTAATTCTGATAGGTTTTACCCTTATATTTAACTTGTTCTTTTCTCTTGTGGCTTTTAGAATTTTGTCTTTGTTTTGGGCATCTAGCATTTTAACTATGATATGTCGGGGGGAGTTTCTTTTCTGGTCTAGTCTATTTGGTGTTCTATGTGCTTTGTGTATTTGTATGGGCTTGTCTTTTATAATTTGGGGAAATTTTCATCTATTATTCTGTTGACAATCTGATCAATACCATTCTCTTGTCATTCTTCTCCTTCCTCTATCTCTCAGAAGTTTGATCTTTTCATAGTGTACCACATTTCCTGGTTGTTCCACTTTTGTGTATTTTTAAAATTTCAGAGTCTTTACCTGAGCTTTTTAGTTGTTCTGTGTTATCTTCTAGGTCTGATATTCCTTTTTCTGCTTCCTCCATTCTACTTCTGAGGCTTTTTCACATTCTTTCCTCTTGATTGGATTACTGTTTAATTTCCTTTTTCATTTCTTCCTGTATTTTCTTTAAAATTTCCACTTCCTTTTGGAGTTTCTCAATCATTTCTTGTAGTTCCTTGTTTTGCTAGTTGGTTTTCTTATTCATTTCAGTGTTTCCACTTCCTTCCAAAGTTTGTCATTTTGTCCCTCTAGCTCTTTCTGGAGTCCATCATTTTCTCCTTTTAATTCTTTCTGAATTTTTTCCTTGTGTCCCTTTAGGTCCTTTCTGAGTTTTTCATTATTTCCCCTTAGTTCTATGATTTCTTTGAAAATATCTGTGATTGTTATTCTATAATCTCTGTCCTGGGTTACCTCTAGGGACATCCCATTGTAACAGTCCTCCACAGACTCCACAGGGTTTGATTTGGGTTTATTCTGCACTTTTCCCATATTGTTCTTTTGTTTTGCTCTCAGCATGTGGTTTGCCTTTAGCCTGCATTCTGCTGATGTGAATCTTGAATGCTTCTGCACCTTGTTGAAGGATTGCTTTCCTTTATTCTTTCAGGCTCCTTCCTTTTATTCTCCTTTTATATGGAGTGTTGACTTGTCTAGGTTTTAGGCTTTTCAATTTTGGTTATATACTGGAAGGCATAGTTCTCTCTTCCCTTTCTGTTCTGCAGGAGCTGGGTGGGTAACAACCCAGGTGACACCTTCTGAAGGGGGGGTATTGGGTTGGTTGTTTAGCCTGCTCACTGGTACCCTTCACCCAAGCTGCTCGGCCATCAGTCACCCACAGAGCCTGGGTTCATACCTCACCTCCCAGCTCCCAGAACCCTGTTGGCCAACATGCTGGTCTGCACACACTCCACTCCCTGCTCAGGCAGCAATCGCCCTCACTGTCTGGGTTTGAACCTCAACTCCCAGGTCCTAGAACCCTCTGTGCTGACACGCTAGTCTGCACACTTTGCCCCCAGCTCAGGCACCAGTCCTCCCCACCCCAGAGTCTGGTTTCAAACCTCAGCTCCCAGCTCCCAGTACCCTCTGGACCGACATGCTGTTCTCACACACTTTGCCCCCGGCTCAGGCAGCAGTTGCCTGCACTGTCTGGGTTTGAACCTCAGCTCCCAGCTCCCAGTGATCTTTCTCCCAGTGATCTGTCTACAATAATGGAACTTTATGCAGTTCCATTATTGTAGACATACCATATTTTCTTTATCCACTGGTCAGTTGAGGGACACTTGGGTTGCTTCCAGCTCTTTGCTATTGTAAAGAGAGCTGGAGTAAACATAGATGTGCATGTATATCTGCAGTAGCTTGAGACTTTTGTGTATATAGCCAGGAGTAGTATGACTGAGTCAGGTGACAGGCTCATTTTGAGTCTTTAGTGGTTCTCCACACTGCTTTCCATATGGGTTGTATGAGTTTACTTTCTCACCAGAAGTGGTTGAGTGTTCCCCTTTCCCCAAAACCTCTCCAACATTTGTTATCTTTTTTTTTTTTTCTTGATCTTAGCCAGTGTTACCAGAGAAAGATGAAATCTTAAACTGGTTTTAATTTTCCTTTTCTTATTATCAATGGTAAACACTTTTTTTTAAGACTGGCCAACAGCTATTGTCTTTTATTTCGCCAGCCAGTATTTCTGATTGTTTCCCTGATGCTGGATCTCAAAATTTTAGCAGTCCACAAATACAGCATTCAAACTTCATATATCCAGAGGGAGGCACGCAGATGCAGGTCAGAACCTAGGGTATCCTTTGGGTGGGAAAAGTGAGAAGAGTTCTCTGTCACAGTCCATGTCATTTTTATGACTTTACTGAAATATGTCTTTAAGCTCTCTATCATCTCTAAAGTTTTCTGCCAAACTGGTGACAGAAAATCTCTCCTACACAACACCAAGGGAGGGAGAGAGGGTGAGCAGGCATTACACTGGCACCAGCCAAATTCATTCAAGCAGAAAATGGATCTGGCTACATTTAATGTCAAGGAGCTGTACAAAACTATGGTGTGCACTGTTTCTTGTGAATGCATACTGGGCTGGACTTCCATGAATGGAAATGTTCCCTATAATGATGAATTAACTCTAATTAAAGAAAATAAAAGATATCCTTATTTTCTGAGCTACTCTCAAGAATCTAGAATACCCACAACCCGTATCCCACCAAGCCAGAGACAATTCCTCATAGACATGGGAAGCATAAAACCTTCTGTTCACTTTTTCTTTGGAGGGTAGGTGGGGTTGAAGCATTATTTGGACAAGATGAAGGGTAATTTGCCTCATGCCAAATTACACACACAGACACACAGACACACAGACAGAGACATACAGACATAGACACACACACACACACACACACAATATCCATTTTTCAAAGTTTTTCCTCCTGGTTACTATAGG
This sequence comes from Rhizomys pruinosus, assembly GCA_009823505.1. Taxonomy (NCBI): domain Eukaryota; kingdom Metazoa; phylum Chordata; class Mammalia; order Rodentia; family Spalacidae; genus Rhizomys; species Rhizomys pruinosus. The sequence goes on along the minus strand of VZQC01002124.1, from coordinate 305,983 downwards.
ATCTGAGGATCCATCTTCCTTTAGACTTAGAATCAATGCCTCTAACTTCTCAGTCAACAGGTTCTACCATGCACCAGTTTTATCTCACAAAATGAATAAGTTAGGGACAAAGGAGTGGAGTTTTACGGTTGGATGGCTTGGTTTTCTCTGAAATCCAATCCACTCCGCAACAGTCTCGGGTCTACAGGCTTGGAGAGGTTCTATGGTCACAGCATGGTGGATGAACTGATAGTCCCAGCCAACTTTGGTAAGGACGGAGTGATTGACAAAGTAGCATCTCTCACAAAGTCTTTGTGGGCTCAGCTTCCAAACACCTCAGACAAGCTTAAGTCCAGCACAGCAAGCAAGCAATCTTCACTGAGAGAGGCCAAGAAGGGAACACAGTGACACACCAGGAGTGCATAAATGTACTGAGGGTACAGCTTGCATTCTTAGTGTCCACAAGGGAGACAGTCCCATTCTCATCACCAAAGACAAAGACTTCACTCTGCTGAGGATGCCAAGCCAGGGAAGTAGGAAGGTAGCCAGAGGCATTGCAGCCCAGCTGTGATGCTGGCTTGGGACAAAGGGTGTCCCAGAGTAAAATCCTATTTTCCTCACTACATGAAAGAAACACTGAGTCTTGTGGGGTGAGGCAGCAACACATGTGACCTGTGCTGCATGAGCTCAGTATGAGTTTAGTACCATCTGCTGGGCCAGGTCCCAAATCTTGATGCAGAAGTCTTTGTTACCACTGACAGCTTGTGTGCCAGAGCTCAGGACACTGAGAGTAGACAAAATGTCATCATGCTCATACTTTCAGAATTTGCTAACAATAAGTGTCTCATTATCATCTAGCTCCCACAAATCAATAGCACCTGAATCAGAAGCCACTAGGATACTTTTTTCCCCTACCCAAGTGAGGTCAGCCACTCTGACCTGCGTCTGAACTTCTGCTGAGCAGAAGACTTTGTTGGGGGCCTCGCACGTTTTCTTGAAAAACCAGAGGGAGCTGGCCCAGCAGTGACCACTTAGGCTGGAAGCCCCAAGTAGAAGGGGACCATCAGAGTGGTACCATTCAGCCTCTATCTACCATTCCACACAGGCAGGAGCATATGGATGTAGGTTCCACTAGCAGGTCATGGGCCAGCAGGAACAGAAGTGGGGTTTCCTTCTGAATTCCAGGGTTCCAAATACAGCTGGACCCACACTTTCCAGCACCCCAATTCTCCAATGTTATATACTTTTAAGATGCTTCTCCACCATCTTTACTTCATTTCTGATATCTTTGTTCAGATCTTTACTCCATCTTTTGAGTGAGTTTTCTTGCTCCGTTGCTTATTTGAGTAGTTTATACATTCTGGATGTTAATGCTCTGTCAGATGTATCACTGGTGAAGATTTCCTCACACTCTGTGGGCTTTCTCTTCACTTCTTTGATTGTTCCTTTCAGTGTATAGAAGCTCTTGTGTTTAATGAGGTCCCACGTGTCAATTGTTGACCTTTTACAATGAGCAGCTACTGTCTGATTTCAGAAGTCTTTTTTCTATGCCTATGACTTGTAGGTTGCTGCAAAATTTTTCTTATATTATTTTCAGAGTTTTGGGTTTCACACTGAGGTCTTTGATCCATTTGGTGTTAATTTTTGTAGAGGGTGAGAGATAGGGGTTTAATTTTATTCTTCTACATGTGGTGATCCAGTTTTGCTAACATCATTTGCTGAAGATGCTGTCTTTCCTCCATTGAAACTTCTTGGCCTCTGTGGTAGTTTGGATGAGTGTCCCCCATAGGCTCTAGGTATTCAGACATTTGTCTCCAGTTGGTGGCGCTGTTTTTGGAGGTCTTGGAGGGTGTGGCCGTGCTAGAGGAAGTGCATTGTTGGGGGCAGGCTTATTGAGCTTAACAAGCCTCGTGGTCTACAGTTGCCCTCTCTGCTTCCTGTGCTCTTTGCCAGATGTGACCCTCGGTTTGCTGCTCCAGATCCAGCCACCATGCCTCCCACCACAATGGACTCTAATTCCCTGGAACCATCTATCGTAAGCTCAAATAAACTCTTCCTTTTATAAGTTCCTTGGTCATGGTGTTTTATCACAGCAACAGAAAAGTGACTAATACAGGTATTGGCACCAGAGAGTGGACTGTTAGCTGTGAAGAACCTGACCATGTGGATGTTTGGATAAATGTGGAAGACTTTGGAACTTTGGGCTAGAAAATCTGTTGACTACTGTAAGCAGAGCTTAAGGGGCCATTTTAGTAGAAGACTGGAAGAACGCATGGCTGCAAAGAATGTTGTTCCAGAGGAAAATAAAGACTTAGGCAGCAACTGGGATATTTTGATAAAGAGTCTGGCAGCAGTTTGCCCACAGCCCAGATGCTTGCCTGATGCTAAGTTGAAAAGTGGTGGACTGATGTCTTTGGCAGAGGATATTTCAAGCCAGCCTAATGTGGAAATGGTGGCATGACTTTTAATGGTGTATATTGTGCAGCTCTACAGTGAGAAAGAGCAAAAGTGGCAGAAGAAAATGCAGAATGTACAGTTTGGATCTGAAAAGTGCACTAGGAAGATTAAAGGTGGGGCCAAGGCATGTGAAGGAAAGGTTCCTTTTGATAAGGAGATTAGAGTGATTAAGGAGAGGCCTGGAGATTTACAAGTAAACAAAGGAATCAGTACCTTCAGGGCAAGACCACACCCAGCTAATCATCCATCAAGTCCAGGGCAGAGAAAAGTTGCAAATGTGGTTGAAATAGGCCAGGGTCCATCCCAAAATTGCAGCCAAACTCGGCAGTTTCATTCACGTGGTGCTGGCTTTAGGGGCATGAAGCTTGCAAGAGTGAAGGGGTCATCAGTTCTTCCTCCACGGTTTCAGAGAGCTGCCAAGGTCAGGCAGAGCGCAGCAGGGGTGTCCTGCATAAAGTAGGCCCTGATAGGCCATTGCATGAAGCTGTGAATGTGAAGCCTGGTTGGCAGTGGAGACCCCAAGAAGACATTCCAGATGCCAGACCTGTGAGATATTTGCCAAGGAGAGCTGCATACAGGGAGTGGTACCGGCCTAAGAAAGAGATGTATGTTGCAAGCAAAGCTGGAAGATCTGAGCCATCTAAGCCCTTTGGAAGTCAAGTCCCAGAAGTTGCACGTGGAGCTACTGGACTTGGCATTTGCCCTGCTGGTTTTCGGTCTTGTTTTGGGCCAGTATTTCCTCACAATGCCTCTATTCCTCCCTTTTGGAATGGGAATGTGTATTAGGTTCCACTGTATGTTGGGAGTATTTAATTTGTCTTTTGATTTTACAGGAGTTTACAGTTTCAGAGATTGGCCTGAGACTCAGAAGAGACTTTGGACTGTAGGCTTTTGAATGGCTTTGAAACTGGTAAAGACCATGGGGACTTTTAAGGTTGGACTAAATGCATTTTGCATTTTATATGGTCAGGAGCCTATGGGGGCCAGGGAGTGGAATGTGGTGGTTTGGATGAGTGTCCCCCATAGGCTCTAGGTATTCAGACATTTGTCTCCAGTTGGTGGCGCTGTTTTTGGAGGTCTTGGAAGGTGTGGCCATGCTAGAGGAAGTGCGTTGTTGGGGGCAGGCTTAGTGAGCTTAACAAGCCTCGTGGTCTACAGTTGCCCTCTCTGCTTCCTGTGCTTTCTGTGAAATGTGACCCTTGGTTTGCTGCTCCAGATCCAGCCGCCACGCCTCCCGCCACAATGGACTCTAATTCCCTGGAACCGTCCATAGTAAGCTCAAATAAACTCTTCCTTTTATAAGTTTCTTGGTCATGTTGTTTTATCACAGCAACAGAAAAGTGACTAATACAGCCTCTTTTTCAAATATGAGGTGGCTGAAAATGTATGTGCTCAAGTTTGCATCATCAATTTTGTTCCATTAGTCTGTGGGTCTGTTTTTGTGCCAGTACCAGGCTGTTTTTATGACTATGTAACATAATTTGAAGTCTGATATAGTGATCCCCCTTGCACTGCTCTTTTTGCTCAGGGTTGCTTTGCTTATCCAGGGTCTTTTGTTTTTCCATATGAATTTAAGGATTGTTTTTCTAAGTCTGTGAAGAAACTCATGGGGATTTTAATTGGGATTGCATTGAATCTGTATATTAATTTGGGTAGGATGGACATGTTTACTATATAAATTTTAAGAGTAGCCCGTACTGGGGCTGGAGAGATAGCCTAGTGGTTAAGAGAATCAACTGCTCTTTCAATGGACCCGGGTTCTATCCCCAGCACCCACATGGCGGCTAAGAACCTTCTGTAACACTGATTCCAGGAGAACTCCAGTTCCAGGGGAATCTGAGACACTCTTCTTATTTCAGCAGCATTACACGACATGGATGCACAAACCTACATTCAGACAGTACATTCGAACACATACAAAAATAAAAAAAATTAATAAAAGTGTACCCCATACTGATTTCCATGGTGGTTACAACAGTTTGCAATCCTACTAATAGTGTACAAGGTTTCTCCTTTCCTGTATCATGGCAGCAAGTGGTGTCATTTGTCTTGATCTTAGCATTACTACAGGTGTTAGATGAAATCTTAAAATAGTTTTGAGTTATATTTCCTTAGTTACTAAAGGTATTGAAAGCTTTACGATATTTCTTTGTGTGTGATATATTTTTTTTATTTTGGAATTCACCTTTTCCGTTTTAATTTTATATTACTCAAATATGCATGCATACCCTCCAACCATATACCAAAATTACAACGTCTGAATATAAGTGATAGCTTAATTTTAGAACCCATTAAGGGATTCACATTGTAAGAGCATAGTTGCTTTCTAATAAATGAAATATAACATTAACATTGCTCGGTTTTTCTTACAACTAGGAATTTTGTGCTAGCATCCACAAATGAGGGATACCATTTACCATTTTTTTTCTGGGACTGTGTTACTTCACATAGGATAATATCTTCTAGTTCCATCCATATACCTGCAAAGTTCATGATGTCATCTTTCTTTACTGCTGCATAGAACTCCACTGTGTACATGTGCCAGATTGCTTTTTATCCATTTGTCAGTTGAGGGACACTTGGCTTTATTCCAGCTCTTCGTTATTGTGAAGAGAGCTGCAATAATCATGGAAGTGCAGGTACGTCTGAGGTAGGATGAGTCTTGGTATAAACTGGATCAGGTGGTAGGCACATTTTGAGTCTTTTAAGGGTTCTTTACATTGCTTTCCATAGTGGTTGTACCAGTTTACATTCCCCCTAGCAGTGGATGAATATTCCCCTTTTCCCAGAACCTCTCCAGCATTTGGTATCTTTGTTTTTTTGATACTAGCCAGTCTTAGAGACATTGATTCTTTATATTTCTTTCCATTTTATCAATTTCTGCTCTGATTTTTATTACTTCTTTTCATCTGGTGGGTTTGAGTTTCTTTAGTTTTTGCCTTCCCAGATTCTTGAACTATACTGTTTAGTCATTTAGCTGTGTTCTTTCTGACTTCTTTGTAGATGCTTAGAACTATAAACTTCCTTTTTTTATTTTTTGGTCTTTTCAAGGTAGGGTCTCCCTTTAGTCCCAGCTAGCCTGGAGCTCACTATGTAGAACATGCTGGCCTTGAACTCACAGAGATCCACTTGCCTCTGCTGACTAAAGGCATGCACCACCATGCCTAGCATAAACTTCTCTTTTAATACTGCCTTTAATGTGTCCCCGTTTATTGTGTTGTATTATTTTCATTAAGTTAAAGGAATGCTTTTATTACTTTCTTGATTTCTCCTTTGACTCATTCATCATCCAGGAGTATGTTGTTTAATCTCCATGAATTTTTGTGTTTAATAGTTTCTTTGGCTGTTAATTTTAAGGTTTTAATGTGTTGTGGTCTGAAAGAGTACATGGAATTATTTCAATGTTTTTGTATTCATTAAATGTTACTTTGTGCCCACGTATGTGGTCTACGTTAGAGAAACTTCCATGGATGCTGTGTAGAATATTTATTTTCTGGTGATTGAATGGACTATCCGATAGATCACTGACAAATCGATTTGCTGTATGATATCATTTAGTTCAAATATTTCTCTGCTTAATCTTTGTCCAGCTGACCTGTTTACTGGAGAGACTGGTGTATTGAAGTCACCTACTATTACTAAGTTTGGGTTAATCTGTGTATTGAAGTCCTTTTTTTATGAAGTTGAATAAATCTGGTTTTGTGTATATATGTTCATGATTATTTTGTCTTCATGGTCAGCTGTTCCCTTGATCAAAATCACGTGTCCTTCTTTATCTCTTTGCATTAATTTTAATTTGAAGTCTATTTTGTCAGATATGAGAATTAAAATGTCTGCTTGTTTTCTTAGCTTTATTTGCTTGTAATATTCTTCCCTGCCTTTCATCCTATGTTTGAAGGTAGCAGATTATTTTCTTGGAGACAGGACAATGATGGCTTATGTTTCCTAATCCACTCATCTAGTTTTTGTCTATTGACTGAGAAGTTTAGACAGTTGATATTTAATGTTATTATTGATACATATTTATTGGTCATAGCCATTATAATTTCTATTTGTGTATTGGTCCTATTTTCTGTTCCATAATTATTCTTTAATTTTATTTCTTTCTGTAGACTTTGGGTATGTTCCTTCCTTTCTTCACTCCTTTTGTTTTTGCTTTGAGATTCATCTGAAGGGCTGGCTTGGTGGACATGGAAGATTTTTCTTCCCCTTTGACTGTAATAGACAGTTTTGCTAGGAAAAGTATTCTTAAATGGCATCTATGATCATTTAAAACTTGAAATTCTTTACCCTATGCTCTTTGGCTTTTATATTTGCATTGAAATGTCAGCTGTAATTCTGATGAGTTTTCCTTTAAATGTACTTTTTTTTTTTTGGTCTTTTCAAGACAGGGTCTCCCTGTAGTCCCAGCTGTCCTGGAACTCACTCTGTAGACCAGGCTGGCCTTGAACTCACAAAGACCCGCCTGCCTCTGCCTCTCAAGTGCTAGGATTAAAGGCGTGCACCAGCACACCTGGCTTAAATGTACTTTTATTTTTCTCATGCACCTTTCAGTATACTCTCTTATTGTATCTATCAATATATTTACTATGCTCTGTCATGGGAGTTTCTCTTCTGGTCCTCTTTAATTGGTGTTTTGTGTGCTTCATGTTTTTGTATAGGGAACTCTTTCTATATTCTATGAATATTTTGAAAATCCCTTCTATTTCATTTACCTGAGATTCTTCTCCTTCCTCTATGCCTATGAGGCCTAGATTTGGTCTTTTCATGGTATCTCTCATTCACTGCATATTCCTCTCCTGTGTTTTTTTTTTCATATCCTTTGCTTGTGAGGTGCAGTTTTTCAACTTTATCATCCACTCTTGATTCTCTGTTTGCCATTTTTTTCATTCACTCTCTTTGTTAGTGATTATTTTCTGCTGTTTCAAGTTGACTTCTTAAGTTTTTCTAACTTCATTGTAGACTGAATTTCTTTCAATATTTCTCTTTATGAGTTCACATTTCACATCCTAAATTGTCTTTGTCACTTCATCCATCTGTATATTTATATTATTTGAAATTTAATTAGGACTTTATCCTTATCATCTTTAATTTTTGAGTAGTTTGTGTGTTCTTTAAATTAATTCAATTCTTTGATCATGTTTATGATTGTTCTTTTAAATTCTGTGTCCTGGCGTTCTTCTTGTTAATCCTGAACTTTCTCTCCTTAGTGTTTATTGTAGAACACATCCACAGCGTTTTGTTGGTTACATATGTTGGTTTTTCACATTAGTTTTTATTTTTCATTTTGAGCTGGGCATTTGGATCTCTTTCGTTAGTTATATATCTAATAAGTTATTCAAGATCACCTTTGTAAACTTTTAGTTCTGTTCATATTGATGATGTACCTTGGTTGCATTCTCATTGAGTATGTGTCTTAGTTGGTCTGTGATTCATGTTCTCTCTTGATTTTTAATGCTTTTATTGATGTTTTGTGTATTTCAGACATAATTTCTCATTTCAGTTTAGACATATTCCCCTTTCCTGTCACCCTACCCAACCCCAGATCATGCATTCTGCCATAAATGTCCTGAACCTTTCTTTCCGTCTTTTTTTTTTTTTTTATGTTTAGGAATTCACATTTTCCTCTTTTAATTTTATATTACTCTAAAATATGAATACATACTTTCCACTCATATAACAGTAATTAGAGAGTCTGAAAGTAAATGGTGCATCAATTCTAAAGTCCATTGAGAGATTTATATTATAACAACATAATTGCTTTCAGATAAACAGAAATATAACAATAATGTTGTTCAGCTTGCCCTTCATCTGGGGACCTGGTGTTAGCATCCACAAATGAGGGAGACCATTCGATGCTTGTTTTTTCTGGGATTGTGTTACTTCACTTAGCATGATGGTCTCATGTTCCATCCATTTATCTGTAAAGTTCATGATGTTATCTTTCTTTATCACTGAGTCGTACTCCATTGTGTAGATGTACCACATTTTTGTCACTCGCTTGTCAGTTGAGGGGCATTTGGGTTGGTTCCAGCTCTTCACTATTGTGAAGAGAGCTGCAAAAAGTATGGATGTGCATGTATCTTTGTGGTAGGATGAGTCTTGTGGGTACATACCCAGGAGTGGTATTGCTGGGTCAGGTAGTAGGCTCATTTTGATTTTTTTAAGGGTTCTCCACGCCATTTTCCATAATGGTTGTACCAGTTTACATTCCCACCAGCAGTGGATGAGTGTTCCCCTTTCCCTACAACCTCTCCAGCATTTGGTGTCTTTTGTGTTCTTGATCTTAGCCAGTCATACGGGAGTGAGGGGAGTGAGATGATTTCTGAGAGTGGTTTTAATTTGCATTTCCTTTATTATTAATGATGTTGAACACTTTTTAAGATGTTTCTCAGTCATCTTTCCTTCCTCACTGGTGAAGTCTCTGTTCAGCTCTGTATTCCATCTTTTGAATAGGTCATTTGTTTTCTTACTTCTTTGTTTTTGAGTAGTCTATATATTCTTGATGTTAATGCTCTGTCAGATAAATCACTGGTGAAGATTTCCTCCCACTCTGGGGTTTACTCTTCACTTCCTTGATTGTTTATTTCACTGTACAGAAGATTTTGAGTTTGATGAGTTTCCATTTGTTGACAATTGACCTTATTTCCTGTGCATCTGCTGTCTGATTTATAAAATCTTTGCCTACACCTATGTCTTGTAAGTTGTTACAAACTTTTTCTTTTATCACCTTCAGGGTTTTGGGTTTTACATTGAGATCTTTGAGCCACTTGGAGTTTATTTTTGTACAAGGTGAGAGGTAGGGGTTTAATTTTGTTCTTCTACAAATGATGATCCAAGACTGGAACCTGCAAATGACAGACAGAAACCTCTGTTCAAATCAAAAGTCAAACACAGCTATAAAGGCACCGTCCTCATGTACAACCTGAGCCCTCAGGAGGGAGGGGGAGATTTGTGGGGATACAACCACTCAAAGAATGCTGCTGTCCAACATCAGAAAGTCCTTGATCTTCCAAACTGCTCCACTATCAGTCCATCACCAGAGAGATGTGGAACTGTGGCTCGGGCTTAGGGACCACAGCCCAAAGGTCATGAGATGGGAAGAGTGCCAGCTCGCTGGAGGGGACCATAGCTTCACATTCCGAATCTGATATAGGAGAAAATAGGGAGTATGTTTGAATTTGTTGAACTGGAAAATACTTGCTGAACAGGATCCCAATAGAGCAAGCATATGGCATAAAAATTGATGAATGGGATTTCATGGAACAAGAAGCTTTATTGCAACAAAGGACACTATCATTTGAATGAAGAGGCAACCTACAGAATCGGGAAAAATATTTACCAGCTATACGTCTGATAGAGGGTTAGTATCTAGAATATACAAAGAACTCAAAAAAATAAGAAAAAAGTAAGCATAAAGAATCCAGTTAAAAAATTGAAAGAAAGAACTGAATAGATAGTTATTGAAATATGAAGCAAAAACAGTTAAGAAATGCTTATTTTTAATACATAACATCTATAGTCATCAGGGATATCCGAATTAAAACTACTCTGAAATTTCATCCTATCCCTGTCAGAATGGTTAAGACTGAAATGAAAACAATGACAAATACTGGCCAGCATTTAGAAAAGAAAATTCCTTTTCACCGTTTCATTCAATGCAAACTAGTGCAGCAACTATGGAAATCAGTGTGGACATTATTAAAAAAGTAAGAAATAGAACTATTATCTGATCCACCCATATTACACTTCAACATATACACTACAGAAATAGTTTGTTTATATTCACTGATGTTCTATTAACAATAGCCAGTAAATGGAAACAACTTACATATAACTAATCAAAGGATAATGAAAATGTGGTACATTTACACACTGGATTATTACTCAACTGTTAACAAACACAAGTATATAAATTTCACAGGTTTTCAGCATCTTCAGCTTATTTTTTTTTAATTAGGCTGAAAGATGTCATGTTTCAAGTCTCCTCCTTGGCAAGCCCAAACCAGCATCAGTTCTGCCCTTGTGTTAAATTGTGTCTTTAAACTAGGAAATGACATTATGCTCTCTCCTTTCCTCTCCCATTATAAGTATTGGTAAAAAAATTAAAAAAAATCAAACATGTTGGGTCATACATAAGGCAATATATTTGTGATGGCTTAAAAACAGGGCGAATATTTCTGGGTCCCACAGTTGAGGCTTATTATGTAACATAGCAGGTTATATTATCACATTTGCTTGAGAAATCGTTGGACCAGGATGACACAGTGAAAAGGCTGTGAGTTATTCTGTAGTCTCTTTGCTGTTGTTTGGTCAGTTGTGGATCCCTGTGTTAAGCATCTTCTGCATGAGTCTTCTGGTGAGAGTTGGGAGAAAAATTAATTTATGGCTGTAAAAGTAAGTTATTAGTACTCAGTGGAATACTATGTTTATTTATAAGAATTGGTCTTCCCTGATGCCTTTTGACCTGTGTAGTCTTATGTTCTTAGATCAGCTATAACTGTCAGATATCAACTCCATCTTGTGTAGTGGAGTATAAATCTAGTCAGAAAATATTTTTATACTCCAATAACATGTGTTCCACAATTGCACCAGTGGGCATATATTGCCAGAGCAGTTGCTGTTGTATCTCACAGGTTTCACAGCTTTGCAAAGTTGATGGTTGCTTCTTATACTATGCATGAAACTTAGCAAGTAGAGATGAATCCTTCAGGTCAGTACCATCTTGATTTATATTTTGTTTGTTCTACAATTAGCATGTGTTTTGTCTTTAGCAATAGAGTCTAACCATCATGTTCTGGAAGGCCATCAATGGTAGAGGCAATGACCAATATTATTGAGGGTCTACGGGACCTCTGTTCAACAGCTTTAAAAGATGGACTCCATGCTTTCTATTGGGCATTTTCTTTGCTAGACTATGTTTTCTAGTAGGCCCAATGTTGTTCTGGTGTTGTGCAATGTTTCTAATCTATTTTTATTTGGATATGCATACAGCTTAAGAATCTTCTATAAGGCTAGATTTTATATGATGCTTTCTTAAAAGACTGTAGTGTTAATGACTCCTGCACATAATCCGCCTCTGACCTTCCTTTCTATTTCTTACTCAATTTAAAACTTTCTGTTCTATTATTCTCATTTCCTGATATATATATATAGGATATATATATATAAATATAATAATATAGCTCCCCTTACCCACTATATGCCCATTACTATTTTCAATTGCCTTCTATATATTTTTCAAGTGAAACACAAAGTATTTATGAATTCAAAGATTAACAATCCACTTCTTCAAAGAGAACAGGCCAATACGTGAAATATATCTGGGTCTGAGTTTATATCACACACAGAGCATGGCTGTTTTCAGTTCAGCCATTGCCCTGGTTTCATATTCAATTTTTTCCCTTGTAGCTAAATAGTAAACCATTTGTTAATATGACATATTTTTATTGTCCATTAGCTGCTTGAAATTCTAGGTAGTTTCAATTTTGTGGCTATTGTGGATGGATGAACAAATATTTCTCCATTATCGAATAAGACTCCTTGGTTAATAATGCACAAGAGTATACATGGGTGGATCATGTGGTAGATCAATTTCACTGTCCTTTTTTTTTTTTTAAATATAATTTTTTATATTGATGCTTTGTGCATTTCCTACATTTTTTCCAATTCAGTTCAGTGCTTAGTTCCCTTCCCCCGGCCCCCCCCCACCCCATCCCAGATCATGCATTCTGCCATAACTGTCCTGCATCTTTCTCTCAGTTTTTTTTTTCATTTTTAGCTATAAGTGATAATCCATGAGTACAAGCATCCTTCATGCAAAACCTATCTGCAGGCTGTTGTGCCCAAACACCTACAGCCCCACCATCCAGTGGGGGGTGACAGGTTGTTTGTTCAATCAAGTTGATCAAATGAGTGTCCAGACTACATTGCTGTAGTTTCACCATTCACCCCAATCGCAGCCCTTACATTCTACCACGCCCCCTCTTCCGCAGGTTGTTCCCTAGGCTTAGAAAAGGGGCACAGGTGGATGAGAGGTAAAACAGTCCACTCTCTCTGGAGCTGTTGACTTGGACTCTGGTCAATTCTGGCTGTTTCCTTTCATGGGCTGACAGTTTGTCCAGGAATAACCTTTCGATCCTACTAATGAAGAACAAGCAATTAGATATATAGGTATTTAAGCAGCACTAATAGTTATGGTAGGTTACTTTAGCATAGACACATGTTTGGATATGTTAATCCATGAATTACAATTTTCCCCCCTGTTAAATATGACAGGGTCTTACTGTGGCTTATAACATCTAACCTGTAGAGGATGTAAGCTTGTGGCATCAGCCATGGGTTATTTCTCCAAGGGGAGAGCCAATAGCCAATTAGATTTGGGATATACAGGCACATGGCTGCCTCTGCTGCACAGTATTTCCAGGCTATGCTCATTTCAAAAGTGATTGAACCAGGTTGCACACCCACAAGCAGTGAAGAAAATGTTCCACTTTCCTAATATATTTGTCAGAATTTGACTTTGTTGGATTTTCAGACCTTAGCCAATTTTACTAGTATAAGATGAAATATCGGAGTAGTTTTTGCTTGCTATTTTTTAAATGTTTTTCTTAATATTTTACTGAAATTTTGTACAGGGTAGTTTTAATTTGGATTTGCCTCTTAACTAAATATGTTATTTATTTATTTATTTAGTTAGTTAATAAAATACATTTATTGATGTATTATACATTTCATTCATCTTTTTTCAGTCCAATTTAGACATATTCTCCTTTCTCTGCCTAAACCCCACCCCAGTTCATACATTCTACCACACATGTCTTGTATCATTTTCTCTGTCATTTAAAAGATTTTCTCTGCAGAGGTTTATTATTTTGGGCAGAATTTAACTGTATCAGCTAGTTCTTTGACCCAGTCCTTGTGTTGTTGTTGTTACCCCCATTTATAGTGCTCCAAAATATGCCTATATAAACATTATATATATATGTAGTGTACCCCAAAAATAAGGAATTCACATTTTCCCTTTAATTTTATATTTCTCTAAAATATGAATAGATATGTCCCACCCATGTACATTAATTACAATGTCTGAAAATAAGTGCTAAATTAATTCTAGTGCTCTTAAAGAGATTCATATTATAACAGCACAGTTACTTTCAGATAAAAAGAAATATAACAATAACGTTGCTCAGCTTGCCTTTCAACTGGAGATTTGGTACTAGCATCCAAATATGAAGGCTACTTGGGGCTGGAGAGATGACCTAGTGGATGGGAGCGCCGACTGCTCTTACAAAGGACCCGGGTTCGATCCCCAGCACCCACATGGCGGCTGAGAACCGTCTTTGACTCCAATTCCAGGAGAACTTCAGTTCCAGGGGAATCCGACACCCTCTTCTGATCTCCGCAGCATTGCACAACACGGGTGCACAAACCTGCATGCAGACAGTACATTCATACAAGTAAATAAATAAATAAATAAATAAATAAATAAATAAATAAATAATGAAGGCTACCATTCATTGATTGTTTTTATGGGATTGTGTTATTTCACTTAGCATAATGGCTTCAATTTCCATCCATTTATCTGCAATGTTCATGCTGTCATCTCTCTTTATCCCTGCATGGAACTCCATTATGTAGACGTACCATATTTTTGTTATCTAGTCATCAGTTTAGGAACATCTGAGATGGTTCCAGATCTTTGCTATTGTGAAGAGAGCTGCAATAATCATAGATGCGCATGTATCTTTGCGGTAGGATGTCTTGTGGATATATAACCGAGTGGTATGATTGGGTCAGGTGGTAGGTTCATTTTGAGTCTTTTTAAAAATTTTTTGTATATTCCTTATGTGTATGAATGTACTGTCTGCATGCAGGTCTGTGCACCCATGTCGTGCAGTGCCGCAGAGGTCAGAAGAGGGCTTCGGATTCCCCTGGAACTGGGGTTAAAGATGGTTCTCAGCTGCCATGTGGGTGCTGGGGATAGAACCAGGGTCCTCTGCAAGAGCAGTTGGCGCTCTTAACTGCCAGGCCATCTGGCCTATTTTGAGTCTTTTAAGGGTTCTTCACTCTGCTTTCCATAGTGGTTGTATGAGTTTACATTCCCCCAAGCAGCGGATGAGTGTTCTCCTTTCCCTACAACCTCTCCAGCATTTGGTGTCTTTTGTTTTCTTCATCCTAGACTAAGAAGATTTTTTAGTGAGGTTTTAATTTGCATTTCCTTAACTATTAAGGATGTTGAACACTTTTTAAGATGTTTCTCAGCCATCATTACTTCCTCACTGCTGAAATCTCTGTTCAGCTCTTTACTCCAGTTTTGAGTAGGTCATTTCTTTTCTTCTTTGTTTTCTTTGTGTGTAGTCTATATATTCTGGATGTTAATGCTCTGTCAGATGTATCACTAGTGAAGGTTTCCTCCCACACTGTGGGTTTTCTCATCCCTCCCTTGATTGTTTCTTTTGCTGTACAGAAATTTGAGATTGATGAGGTCTCACTTGTCAACTGTTGACAATTAGAAAGTCTTTCCCTATACCTATATCTTGTAGGTTGCTGCCAAATTTTTCTTCTATCACCTTCAGGGTTTTGTATTTCGTGTTTAGATTTGATACACTTGGAATTGATTTTTGTACAGGGTGAGAGTTAGGAGTTTAATTTTGTTCTTCTACAGATGTTGATCCAGTTTTGCCAACACAATTTGCTGAATATGATATTTTTCCCATTGAGCTTTTATGACCCCTTTGTCTAATATGAGGTGGCTGAACTTGTATGAGCTCAAGATGGGATCTTCAATTTTGTTCCATTTGTCAATGGATCTATTTTTGTGCCAGTACTAGGCTGTCTTTATGACTACAGCCCTGTAGTACAGTTTTAAGTTTCATAAACTTATCCCCCATGTATTGCACTTTTCACTTAGGTTTACATTAGGTATCTGAGGTCTTTTGTTTTTCCATATGAAATTAAGGATTTTTTTCCAAGTCTGTGAAGAAACTTGAGGGGACTTTAATTGGGATTGTATTGAATCCGTATATGAATTTTTGTAGAATGGACATTTTATTATATTAATTTTTCCATTCCATTAGCATGGGAGGTCTTTACATCTTTTGATATCATCTTCAATCTCCTTCAGAGTTAAAATTTTTGTTGTAGAGGCCTTTGGCGACTTTGGTTAAATTTGTTCCTGGGTATTTTTTTTTTTTTTATTTGAGGCCATTGTGAGTGCTAAGGTCTCCTTTTATTTCTTCTCCAGTTGCTTGTTGTTGGTGTAAAGAAAAGGTAATGATTTTTCTGCCTTAATTTTGTATCTCATCATTTTATTGAAATTTTTAATTGTTTGTAGGAGTTTTCTGGTGGAGTTTTGGCATCCCTTAGGTAGACTATCATATCATCTGCAAAAAGGAATATTTCATTTCCGTTTTTTCAATGTGTACTTCTTTAATTTCCTTGTCTTGCTATATTGCCTGAGCAAGTGTTTCAAGCACTATATTGAAGAGGAGTGGTGATAGGGGGCCACATTGCTGGGTTCCTGTCTTTAAGGGAATGCTTCTATTTTTTCCATTTAGTATGATTTTGGGAGTGGCTTTGTTGTGCCTGGCTTTGATTATTTTAAGGAATGTTCCCTCAGTCCAATTGCCTCTAGAACTTTAAATATGATAGGATGCTGGATCTTGCCAAAGGCTTTTCCTGTATCAATTGAAATGATCATTTGATTTTTGTATTTCAGTTCATTTATGTGTTTTATGATATTTATTGATTTATATATGTTGAATCATCCCTTCATCTCTGGTATGAATTTAACATGGTCATGATGGATGATCTTTTGGATGTGGGTCTGGATGTGATTTGCAAGTAGTTTGTTGAGAAGTTTTACATCTATGTTCATTAGCGAGATGGATATATATATATATATATATATATATATATATATATATATCCTGTGTTTTAATCAATTCAAGGTAATTACTACATCTATCATCTTAAATTTGACCTTTTTTTTTTTTTTTNGGATATATATATATATATATATATATATATATATATATATGTTGTGTCTTTGCTTGGTTTTCGTATTAGAGTGATGCTGCCTTCTTAGAAGCAATTTGGGAGAATTCCCTCTGGATCCTTCTGAACAGTTTGAGTAGTAATGGTTGTAAGAGCTCTTTAAATGTTTTACAGTATTCTGCTGTGAAACTATCTGTGCCTTTGCTTTTTTTAGTTGGGAGGTTTTTATTATATTTTCAATTTCTTCTAATATGATGGATCTGTTTAAAGTGTCAATCTCTTCTTAGTTAAGTTTCGTTGATTCCCAGGATTTCATATATTCATCCATTTCTCTTAGATTTTCAGATTTAGTAGCATATAGTTTTTTGAAGTATTCTCATGTGATTGTCTGGATCTTTTCTTTGTCTGTGGTGACATTTCCCTTTTCATCTGGAATACTATTTATGTGGAGTTGTTCTTTCTTTCTTTTGGCTAATTAGGCTAGAAGTCTATCTCGTTTATCTTTTCAAAGAACCAGCTTTTGGATACATTGATTCCTTGTATTGATTTCTTTGTTTTTATTTCAATGATTTCTGTTCTGATTTTTGTTACATTTTCCTGTCTGTTTGGTACAGGGTTCACTTGTTGTTGTCTCTCAAGTGTTTATACCTGTAGTGTTAGATCGTTTATTTGTTCTCTTTCTCTCTCTCTCTCTCTCTCTCTCTCTCTCTCTCTCTCTCTCTCTCTAATTTGGACACTTAGGGCTACATATTTCCCTCTTAGGACTGCTTTTAAAGTATCCCACAGATTTTGTTTTGTTGTATTGTTCTTTTTTTCCATTTAATCCTGTGAATACTTTCATTTTGTTCTTTATTTCTTCCCTGACCCATTCATTATCCAGTATTGTGGTGTTTAGTCTCCATGTGTTCTTGTAGCTAGTAGGATTTATTGTGGTGTTAACATTGATCTATTTTTTTGTGCTATTCTCTGATGGAATGCATGAAATAATTTGAATCATTCTGTATTTCTTGAGATTTCATTTGTGTCCCAGTATGTGGTCTATTTTGGAGAATGTTCTATGGGGCATTGAGTAGAAATTATATATTTGGGCGGAATATTCTGTAGATGTCTGTGAGGTCAATTTTGTGTTTTGTATTGTTCAGTTACAATGTCTCTCTGCTATTTTATCCAATTGATCTATCCAAGGGGCTCAGTGGGGTATTGAAGTCCCCCACTATTAGTGTGCTGGGATTAATCTGTGTCGTAAAGACCTGCAGAATTGTGTTTATATAGCTCAGTGCACCTGAATTTGGTGCATAAACATTTAGGGTTGTGAAATCTTCCTTGTTAACTGTTCCTTTGATGAGGATGAAATGGACCTCTTCGTCTCTTCTGATTAATATTACTCTGCGGTCTATTTTGTCTGATATTAGAATAGCAACTCCTACTTGCTTTTTGGTACCATTTGCTTGGAATGTTTTTTCCATCCTTTCACTTTAAGGGGGTGTCTGTCCTTGAGGGTGAGACGGGTTTCTTGTAGACAGCATATAGATGGATTCTGTTTCCTAATCCATTCTCCCACTCTATACCTTTTGATTGGGGAGTTTAGATGATTAATAGTTAAGGTTATTATTGAGAGATGTGTGTTGCTTTATTTACCTTATTTTTCATTTGCATTTCTTCATCTAGTTTTGCATTTACACTGTTATGCTTTTATTAGATTTTCTCTTTAGCTTTCGGGAACAGTTGTTCCTTTCCTTTGTTCTTTGAATTTCTTTGAGTATTTTCTGAAGTGTTTATTTTTTTTTTTTTTGATATGTAGTCTTTCATTTTGTTTATGTCATAAAAGATTTTTCTTTCTCTTTTCAACTCTCATTGACGTTTTTGCTAGGT
>VZQC01002124.1:267344-283033 GCA_009823505.1 Rhizomys pruinosus | reverse complement strand
TATATATATCTTACATGTTGGAGAGAACAACAACAACAAAAGAATGGGGGAAAATAGTGAAGTTCTCCCAAAACAATAATCCTCTGCTTTGAAATAAAGACTCTGGAAAGACTCGGGAAAAGCAGCAAGACATGTATGACAGAGTGCAGGAACTCAGGTGAGGTGGGCAGCATAGAAAGGGAAGTGACTCTAAATTCGATTGAGAAATGATGTATGATGTATGGAAATAGTTTAATAGAAATAATAATTTAAAAATAAAGAAAAAGATGAGTGGAACATTAGGAGAACGAATATGTGCCACAGTAAGAGCATCTAGTATGAGCAAGAGCAGAAAAGAAAACCTGGAAATATATAATGGTCATATTTTCAAAATGGCATCATATTATTTCTGTAAAAGTTTGTACTTCCTAAGAAAAATCAGTGAGGAGCCAAAAAAAAAGAATTTTGAACATTTTCAAAAATAGTCCTCAGCTTTTTATGTTTTGTCTTTTGAAAATGTTGTTTCTTTCCAAGCTCCAATAATAATTGAGTTCTTTGATGTTTTGGTATTTAGTTTTTTGAGTTCCATGTTTCTTCTAGACACTGTTTTTATAGACTCTGTCAGATATATAACTAGTAAAGACATTTTTCCCCATTCTGTAGGCTGTTTCTTCATAACAATGATGGTGACCTTTGTTCTAGAAAGCTTTTTAATATAATCTGGTCCCATTTTTCAACAATTTATCATAATGCATACACTGTCAGGGTCCTATTCACAAAGTTCTTTCATATATCTATAAGTTCCAGATACTTTCTCCTCTATAAGATTATGCATCAAGACCACAGTGGGAATTTAATGTGAGTGAGGACAGCTCTTTTGAAACCAGCAAGTATGTAAGCATGGTAAAGATAGTAATAGCACTACTTAAAGGAAACAGAAAGAAAAGAGACCAATTTATAACGTACTCTAACAGAGTTAACATTATTTTATTGGATTGAAATTTTCTTGTCTACTGCCGGCTTAGGAATTTCCTTGAATTAATATGAACCAGAATTTTCATAGTGTAGCAACCCTAATTTGTGGCAGAATTTGCTGAAGACAATTAATATTAATTGATAATTTTGCAGTAAACTTATGTAAAAATAAGAATTTGATGGTTAGTATTGGTTGTTAAAAGGATTTAATGTCATCTAGGAGACCCATTGCTGGTTGTGTCTGAGGGGGCTTCTAGATTGAGTTAACTTAGATTGGAAGGCCCACCCTAAATGTGGTGGCACCACTCCAGTGGTGGGGTCCATGACTGAATAAAAAGGGGAAAGACATCTGAGCATTAGTTTCCATCTAATTGTGCTTCCTGACTATGAACGTAATTTGACCAGTTGTCTTGTTATCCTGACACTGTGACTTCTCTTCCATAAGGGACTCTCCCCTGGAACTGTAAGCCAAATTAAGCCCATTGACATTTACCTTGATTTGGGCCAGGTATTTTTTTCACAGAAATTAAACCATACCTATATAAATCAACTATAGAAAATGGAAAAGTGGATCAAAACAAAACAACTTATAGAATGAGATATCAATAGGCAAATTTGAGAAGTTCTGACATATTCCTAGGAGACTTGATGAACAGACACACCTTCAAGCCTATGAGAATGCCCAAAACATTGTAAATGCCAAGGAAAATTATGGGGGAAATATATAACAAAACAGCCCCCCAACATCTATTTTGGATTCATTAGCATTTTTATAAAAGCAAGACATGTTTCAAAACATTCATATCAAGTTCTTTTGCAATATCTGGGAAATTTCTCAGGTTCAAGATCTCTCTGAAATAGTCCTTGTAAACAATTATTTGACCACTAATCCAGTAAAATGAGGACCACAGTAGTCCTGTATCATAGGTGTACAATTCTTTTTTTAAGGCATTTTTAAATTTATTTTTATATGTGTATGAATGTACTGTCTGCATGTAGGTTTGTGCACCTGTGTCGTGCAATGCTGCGGAGGTCAGAAGAGGGTCTCAGATTCCCCTGGAACTGGAGTTCTCCTGGATTTGGATTTAAAGACAGTTCTTAGCCACCATGTGGGTGCTTGTGATCGAGCCCGGGTCATCTGCAAGAGCAGTTGGTGCTTTTAACCACTAAGCTTCGATACACAATTCTTTACATGTATGTAGAAAAGTCACAAACAGAAAAAGTGGGGGTACCAACGAATGCATGTCTGATGCAGAAATTGATTAGATACACAAAGAAGAAAACATAAAGATAATGTGAAAAGAAACTGAAGAAATTCACATTGTATGCACATTCAGAAAAGAAATATTTATAATTAGCTATTTTAAATATGCTTGTAGTTATAAAGAAATCGAGTCTAGTAGATACAATTAGAAGACTCAAAGCAAACAAATAACTGGGACTATACCCTGTTGCATGCACAAAGCATGGTATATCCTTGCCTCTAATTTCATACACTTAAGCACCTAAGTCAATCATCCTTATCATAAGGCCTGGACTAAACCACAAGGCCACGTGGTTTTCATTAGGTGATGAGACCAGATGAAATCCAGACTCAATATTTCAAAGGGAATGTTACCTATGATTGTCCATTTGGCTGTATCTTGCATAAGAAACTGTCTTCTGAAATTGTACATAATCTGTGAGAAAGCCCTCTGCAGCAAATCAATAAAAACTTACAAATTCTTTGGTATAGATAACAGCTTTGTCCAGTGAGCAATAATTCTCCTCTGCTTGAGCTTAACACTTAAGGAAGCACCTAGGTTATTTGCTGTAATGGTCTTACTTGTGTCAAAGATTCTGTCTTTTTTATCAACAATAGACTACTAATCAACACACAGACAGCATTAATAAAAGACTAAAGTAATGCCTCAGTGTATAAAACTGCTTGCTCCCAAGCCTGAGGACCTGAAGTTGGTTCCAAGAATACAGAGTGGAAGGAGAAACCTGAATTCCAAAAGTCCTCTGATAGTCACATGTTCAAGCATGGTAAGCATGTGCCTATACACACACACACAGACACACACACACACACATAGACACACACAAACACACACACAAATGCTCACACAAAACCAAACTCAAATACACACATGTACACATATAAATGTATATCATAAACAAACACAATCAATAATAATAATAACAATAAAATGAACTTTAAAAGAAAGTTTTAAAATGAGCTAAAGATAATCATGGAGATAAAAAGAACAATATCTGGGGGGGAGCTACCTATGCTCCACATAGCACAAGAACAGCGTGTGTCCCACTGGGCGAGCAGACTTCACCCTTGTCCTGCAGAATTCCAACTTGCAAAGGAACAGGTGAGGGCTGCCTTCCTGGGGACTTTGGGCACCCCTGTGCCCCGTAGAGGCCTGGTATCTCCCGGAACATTCCAGCCACGTCCTGCAGAACGCCTACCTAAAAACGACCAGCCTAGAGAAGTGGTGGTGCAGAGTATCTAGCTGTGCAGCCAACGTTGAGGCACCAGAACACAAAGAAACAAATAAACAAACAAATCCACATGGCAAAGACACACAAAAAAACCAACATGGTCATCTTGTACAAAATATATATAAAAAAATAAATTGCCAACCAAGAATGACAAATAAAAAACATGGGAAAAGCTCATAATAAATCCACACCAAATTCTACCAACCCTACAGAAGACTCCAACAATGAGATCTCCCTGGAAGGAAACCAATACACAGACTTTAGAAAAACAGTTGTGGACATATTCAAACAAATTAGAGAACTAAGGGAAGAGAATCAAAAACTCAAGAAGTACCAAGAGGTTGATAATGATAATCATTGGAAAGAACTAAGGGGAGAGATTGAAAAACTCATGGAGGACCTAGAGAAAGAAAATGATAAACGTTGGAAAGAACTGAAGGGAGAAAATGACAGACTCCAGAAGGAAGTGGAAACGCTGAAAAGATCCCAGGCTTAAAGAGAAAAAGAAAGTGACCAACAAACCAAGGACCTACAAGATGAGAATGACAGACTCCAGAACGAAGTGGAAACACTAAAGAAATTACAGGAGGAAATGAAAAAGGAAATTGAATATTCATCCAATCAACAAGAAAGGATGGGAAAAAGCCTCAGAAGCAGAATGGAAGAAGCAGAAAAAAAGAATATCAGACACAAAGGATAACATGGTCCAACTACAATGCTCAAGTAAAGATTATGAAAAATTAATAAAAAACCACAAGAGTGGAACAAGCAAGAAATGTTGGGCACTCTGAAAAAAAAAAAACAAACAAAAACAAAAACAAACCTCCAAATCATAGGGATATAAGAAGGAGAAGAATCCCAAGACAGGAGTATTGACCAGATCTTCAACAGGATAGTAGAAGAAAATTTCCTCAAACTGAAAAAAGACAAACCCATACAAATACAAGAAGCACATAGAACACCAAACAGACAGGACCAGAAAAGAATTTCCCACACCATATAATTGTTAAAACACTAGATGCACAAAACAAAGACAAAATACTGAAAGCCACAAAAGAAAAACAACAAGTTACATATAAGGGGAAAACCCATCAAAATTACAGCTGATTTCTCAGCACAAACTATGAAACCTAGAAGAATGTGGATCAAAGTATTCCTTTTACTAAAGGACTTTAGATGCCAACCCAGACTATTATACCCAGCAAAAAATGTCAATCATATTTGAAGGAGAAAGAAGAATCTTTCATGACATGAAAAAGATGAAAGAATACATGTCTAAGAAACAACACTTCAGAAAATCCTGGAAGCAATCCAAAGAACCAGGAAAGAAGCAACTATCCCCTAAGCGATTAAAGAGAGAAGGCAACAAAATCATAACGGAGTAAATATAAACCTAAGACCAAGAATGCAAACCAAAAATAAGGTAAAAAGAAGCAACACACATCTCTCAATAATAACCTTAAATACTAATCATCTAAACCCAATCAAAAGGCATAGACTAGGAGAATGGATTAATAAAGAGAACCCTTCTCTATGCTGTCTACAAGAAAACCATCTCACCCTCAAAGACAGACACCACTTTAGAGTGAAAGGATGGAAAAAATTATTCTGAGCAAATGGAACCAAGAAACAAGTTGGAGTGGCTATTCTAATATCAGACAAAATTGATCTGAAAGTTAAATTAATCAGAAGAGACAAAAAGGGTCATTACATCCTAATCAAAGGAACAATGAACCATGAAGTCTTCACAGTCATAAATGTCTATGCACCAAACTCTGGTGCACCCAATTTTATAAACACAACTCGGCAGGACCTCAAGACACAGATTAATCCTAACACACTAATAGTGGGAGACTTCAACACCCCACTGAACCTCTTGGATAGATCAACAGAACAAAAACTAACAGAGGGATATCAGAACTGAAGAATACAATATACCAAATGGACCTCACGGACATCTACAGAATATTCCACTCAAATACCAGAGAATATGCTTTCTACTCAGCACCTCATGGAACATTCTCCAAAATTGACCACATACTGGGGCACAAAAGAAACCTCAATAAATACAAAAAGATAGAAATTATTCCATGTATTCTATCAGACCACAGTGCAATAAAGCTCAATATGAACCCCAGAATAAGTCCAACTAGCTACAAGAACACAAGGAATCTAAACAACACAATCCTGAACGATGAATTTGTCAGGGAAGAAATAAAAAGTGAAATAAAAAGTATTCATGGAAATGAACGAAAAAGAATACAACACAAAAAAACCTATGGGATACTTTAAAGGCAGCCTTGAGAGGGAAATTTATACCCCTAAGTGCCCACATCGAAACAAAAAACAAACAAACAAAAAACCACAAAAACAGAAGGGGAACAAATATACGACCTGACACTGCAGCTAAAAACACTTGAGAGACAACAACAAATGAACGCCAAACCCAACAGACAGTAAGAAATAACAAAACTCAGAGCAGAAATCAATGAAATAGAAACAAAGAAAACAATTCATAAAATTGACGAATGCAAAAGCTGGTTCTTTGAAAAAATAAACAAAATAGAAAGACATCTAGCCCAGTTAATCAAAATAGAGAGAGAGAGAGAGAGAGAGAGAGAGAGAGAGAGAGAGAGAGAAACTCCAAATCAATAGTATTAGTGATGAAAGGGGAAACGTCACAACAGGCAAAGAAAAAATCCAGACAATCATACGGGAATACTTCAAACATCTATACTCCACTAAATTTGAAAACCTAAGAAAAATGGATGAATATCTGAAATCCTGGGAACCAACAAAGCTTAACCAAGAAAAGATTTACAGCTTAAATAGGCCCATAATATTTGAGGAAATTGAAGACGTAAATAAAAACGTCCTGACTAAAAAATACCCTGGTCCAGATGGCTTCACGGCAGAACGCTATAAAACATTTAAAGAGGTCTTACAACCAGCTACTCAAACTGTTTAGAAGGGTACAGAGGGAAATCTCCCAAACTCCTTCTATGAAGCCAGCTTCACTCTAATACCAAAGCCAGGCAAAGATGCAAGCAAAAAAGAAAGCTATAGACCCATCTCACTAATGAATATAGATGCAAAAATTCTCATCACAATACTTGCAAATCACATACAGACCCACATGAAACAGATCATCCATCATGATCAAGTTGGATTCATACCAGAGATGCAGATGGTTCAACATACATAAATCAATAAATATCATAAAACACATAAATGGACTGAAAGACAAAAACCTCACAATCATTTCAATTGATGTAGAAAAACCTTTGGCAAGATCAAGCATCCCTTCATGTTTAAAGTCCTAGAGAGTATATGACTGAAAGGAACATTACTCAACATGGTCAAACCCATATATAGGAAACCCACTACCAACATCATCCTAAATGGAGAAAAATTGGAACCATTTCCCTCAAAGGCGGGAAACCGAGAAGACTGCCCCCTATTGCCACTCCTCTTCAACATAGTGCTCGAAACACTTGCTAGGGCAATAAGACAAGAGAAGGAAATTAAAGAAGTATTAATCGGAAAAGAAGAAGTTAAGCTATCCCTTTTTGCAGATGATATGATAGTTTACCTAAGGAATGCAAAAAACTCCACCAGAAAATTTCTAGAAACGATTAAGAGTTGTAGTAAAGTGTTGTGCTACAAAATCAAACTAGAAAAATAAGTAGCCTTTCTTTACACTAACAATAAACATGTGGAGAAGGAATACAAGAAGACCTTCCTACTCACAGTAGCCTCAAAAATAATAAGATACCTGGGAACAAACCTAACCAAAGATACCAAAGATCTCTACAACAAAAATTTTAAACCCCTGAAGAATGAGATTGAAAATGACATCAAAAGATGGAATGACCTTCCATGCTCATGGATTGGGAAAATTAATATAGTAAAAATGTCCATTTTTCCCAAACTGATATAGAGATTCAATGCAATCCGAATCAAAATCCTTATGAGCTTCTTCATATACTTGGATATAAATATTGTTAAATTCATATGGAAAAACAAAAGACCCTGAATAGTTAAAGCACCCCTGAGTGAAAAATGCAATACAGGAGGGATTAGCCTACCAAACTTTAAACAATATTACAGGGCCATAGTCATAAAGACAGCCTGGTACTGGCACAAAAATAGACCAGTTGAACAATGGAACAAAATTGAAGATCCAATTTTGAGCTCATACAATTTCAGCCACCTCATATTTGACAAAAGGGCAAAAAACCCTCAACGGAAGAAGGATAGCATCTTCAGCAAATGGTGCTGGCAAAATTGGATCACCATCTGTAGAAGAACAAAATTAAATCCATACCTCTCACCCTGTACAAAAATAACCTCCAAGTGGATCATAGATCTCAACATGAAGCCTGAAACCCTGAAGGTGATAAAAGAAAAAGTTGGCAACAACCTACAAGACATAGGTGTAGGAGGAGAATTTCTAAATCAGACAGCAGCCACATGGGAAGTAAGGTCAACAGTTGACAAGTGGGACCTCATAAAACTCAAAAGCTTATGTACAGCAAAAGAAACAATCAAGGAGGTGAAGAGAAAACCCACAGAGTGAGAAGAAATCTTTACCAGCAACACATCTGACAGAGCATTAACATCAAGAATATATAAACTACTCAAAAAACAAAGAAGACAAATGACCTACTCAAAAGATGGAGTAAAGAGCTGAACAGAGTCTTCACCAGTGAGGAATTAAAGATGGCAGAGAAACATCTTAAAAAGTCTTCATCGTCAATAATAATTAAGGAAATGCAAATTTAAACCACTCTCAGGTATCATCTCACTCCTGTACAGCTAAGTAAGATCAAGAAAACAAAAGACAACAGATGCTGGAGAGGTTGTGGGGAAAGGGTAACACTCATTCACTGCTGGTGGGAATGTAAACCTGTACAACCACTTTGGAAAGCAGTGTGGGGAAACCTTGAAGGACTCAGAATGAGCTTACCACCTGACCCAGCCATACCACTCCTGGGTATATACTCACAACACTCATCCTACCTCAAAGATATATGCACATCCATGTTTATTGCAGCTCTCTTCACAATAGCAAAGAGCTGTAACCAACCCAAATGTCCCTCAACAGACAAGTGGATGACAAAAACTGTGGTACATCTACACAATGGAGTACTATTCAGTGGTAAAGAAGGATGGCATTATGAAATTTGTAGGTAAATGGATGGAGCTTGAAGACATTATGCTGAGTTTTTTGACACAGTCCCAGAAAGAAAAATGGACAACTGTTTCCCTCATTTGTGGATGCTAACACCAAATCCCCCAGATGAAAGGGAAGCTGAATGATAGTATGGTTATATTTTTGTTTATCTGAAAGCAACTGTGTTGTTATAATGCGAATCTCTCAATGGACTCTAGAATCCACCTACCAATTATTTTCAGACTCTGTAATTATTGTATATGGATGGAGAGTATGTATCCATATTTTAGAGTAATATGAAATTAATGGAGGAAAATGTGAATTCCTAAGCATAAAAAAAGACTGAGAGAAAGACGCAGGACAGTTATGGCAGAATGCATGATCTGGGATGGGATGGGGTGGGGTGGGGGGAAGGGAAAGGGGAATATGCCTGAATGGAAATGAAAAATGATGTATGGAATACATAAAACATCAATAAATAATTTTTAAACGATAGTAGATTAAATATTATACAACACAAAGTACAATATATGAAACCTCAATGTGATAGGAGATGACTAATATTAATATTGAGCAGGCAGAATAAAGTATCAGCAAACCTGAACATAAAGCAATTGATAACAATTTAGGGGGTAACAAAACAGGAAATGTTGACAAGTAAACATAAATCAGTAGGGCAATGTCAACCAGACTTACCAAACCCTCTCTATATACTTGGTCTAAGAAATGGAAAAGAAAGATAAAGAAATAGTGAAAAAAATGAAGTAAAGAATATTTGTTACTCATCTAAAGTTGATGAACAACATAAACATATATATCTATGGAACTCAATGAAATTTACCTAAGATAAAGTGAAAAATATCTCTAACCAGGTTCATTGTAATAAACTTTTGAAAGATAAAGACAAATAAATGATCTTGAAACTACTAAGAGAAAAACAAATCATGTATACAATATCCTTTTTAACCATAGATATCAAAGCAGTGTAAAGGATTGTATATTAGAGTAATATAAAAGTAAAGGGAAATGTGAATTTCCAAACATATTTTGGAATTAACATACAGTTTATTTTCAGAGGTCATAATTTTGATATATATGTGATATTTATATAGGCATATTTTGGAGCAATACAAATGGGAGGGAACAACAACAACATAAGGACTGGGTCAAAGAACTGAGTGATAAAGTTAAATTCTCCCCAAAACAAAAAACCTCTGCAGAGAAAAAATTTAAATACTAATAAAAAGATGTAAGCCATGTATCACAGAATGCATGAAATGGGGTGGGGGTTTGAGGGCAGGGAAAGGGGAACATGTCTAAATTGGACTGAAAAATTGAAAAATGATGTATGAAATACACAAAGCTTCATCAAATAATTTTACTTAAAAATTAAATAAAATTCTAAACAAGATATTCTCAAATAAGAATGCCATATTCAAAAAATTGTCTGCAAAATTGAAGAACAAATTAATGTTTCCAGATAAAGAAAAGTTTAGAAAAATCTTCACTAGCTCTGCAAGAATTACAGTCCTTTCATCTTAAATAAAGTGATAAAGATGATAACTCAAATCCATATGAAAGAATAAAGAACAAAAGTAATTAGGAACACATCAGAAATTTTAAAAGCAGTGTAAGCATATTATATAAGTCTCTCTCTCTCTCTCTCTCTCTCTCTCTCTCTCTCTCTCTCTCTCTCTCGACAGTTTATCCCTGCTTCTCCAGGTGTCCTGGATCTCACTATATAGATCAGTCTGGCCTTGAACTCATAGAGTTCTGCCTACTTCTGTCTCCCAAGTGCTGTTATTACAGGTGTGCTCCACCAGTCCTGGCCAAATCAACCGTAGCTTTTTGACATTTAAAAATACTACACAAACTATTGTAAAATTCTGTTTTTCTTAATTACTCATAAAACTAAAATTGCTCATCATGTCCTCCAAAAATAATCTATATAAAGTGAACACTAAATAATTTTCAATTGACTGAAATTATACAGAATATTTGACCACAATGTTTTTAAATAATTTATTAATAAGAGAAGGAAACTAAAACATTTAAAATAATTGGGAATTCATGGGCCCAGCATGATGACACATGTCTTCAATCCTAGCCTAAAGAAGATGAAATAGAAATACAGCAAATTCAATGCTAGCCTAATATATTATCTACTTTTCTGTTGCTGTGATAGACCATGACCTGGGTACTCACAGAACAAAAGAGTCTATTTGGGTTTATTGTTGAGAGCTCACATCTTCAAACTCACAGATGTACAGAAAGACAGAACTGTGAGTGGGGCAAGATTATGAACCCTCAAACTCCATACCCAGTGGTACACTTCTTTTAGAAAGGACACACCTCTTCTGTAGGGCAGAGGTGAAGGTGCACTAGGACTGAAGAAGAGTCAGATCATGGAAGAATCATTTGGTGCTTGAGACTGGAAAACATCAAAAGTTAAAGGCAAGGCTCTCCAGGATGATTTTTGGAATCAACACTGTAGCTGTCCATCAAGGAATGAGGGAGGTCCAAACATGGAGGGCAAGTTACTGGTATGAATAATGTAGAACCTTAGGGGAGGGTGTTGGTGGGGAATGCAGCTGTTAAAAGAGGTTGAAACTCCCACCTAATGTTGGGCAGTCTTCCATCTTCCAATATGCCCCACCAGGAGCCTACCACCAAAGGAATGTAGAATTGTAGCTCATGGTTATGACCATAGCTCCAGGCTCACAGATAGGATCATAGTTTCGTACCACAGAAGGAGATCACCATTCTACCTCATAGGAGATTACGGCTCCAGTTGACAGCAGTGGACCCCACACCTCCAGCTCAAAGAGGGGACTACAATGCCAGTTCACAGTAGGTTATCAGAACTCTAACTCATGGGAGGGGACCACAGATCTAGTTCACAGCAGTGGACCATCATTTAGGATTATGGGAGGGGATGGCAGCTCCAGTTCACAGCAAAGATCACAGCTCTAGGTCATGGGAGTGGTCACATATTCAGGTACATTGAAAACGACCCCAGCTTGACCTCACAGTATGGGATTACAACTTCATCTCCTAGGAGGGGACCACAGCTCAAATTCACAGGATGGGACCATAACTCTAGTTCATGGGAAAGGACCACAACTCCAGATCCCAGGTGGGGTCCACAACTCTTTTCATGGTAGTGGAACACAGCTCTGACTTATGGGCAAAGACCACAGATGTATACCATAAGTGGGGACCACAACCCTAGCTCACAGGAGAAGACCACAGCTCACGGTTCACTGTAGGGGGGCATGGCTCTAGCTTATGATAACAGAACAGATCATACTTCCAGCTTCACAAAAGAGGAACACATGACCAGCTGATAGTAGAGAAGCACAAATCCGGGTTCTTAGACAGGGAAAACAGCTTTAGCTTAGGAGAGAAACACATCTCCAGGCTGTGAGGTGGATACTACAGGCCCAACTCATAACATAGGGTTACAGAGTGAGGCTTATACAAGGTTCAAGGGAGTGGACCACAGTTCCAGGATCATGGGGAATATACACAGCCCCAGGCTCATGGATACAACCATGGGCTCAGACAAATGGGAGGCAACAATAGATACAGAATCATGAGAGGCAACATAATTTCAAGTACACTGGCATCTAAAGTTTTCCTATTTCCATTGCTCTGTCCACATAATTGTACTTGTTTGTAATACAGAGCATTTTGGCTTCTGTGCAGAAAACATAGGCAGCAATTACTTTCTGGCATGAATTTCTTGCTATAGTATTATCAGTTTTAGAGAAAATTAATTTTCCCTTTTGCTCAAGTTGATAAATAGCAAAGTGCACTCTTCTTCCTTGTCAAGGATGAAGTTGGCTGTTTTAGTATCTGCACTTTTCACATCTACTTTCATGGCTAGGGGGAGCTAGCAGTGAGACATCTTGCTGGAGTCACATTTCAATTCAGTTCAGGCATATTCCCCTTTCCCTTCCCCCCACCCCACTCCAACCCACCCCACCCCAGATCATGCATTCTGCCATAACTGTCCTGCATCTTTCTCTCAGTCTTTTTTTATGCTTAGAAATTCATAGTTTCTTCCATTAATTTTATATTACTCTAAAATATGGACACATACTCTTCACCCATATACAGTAATTACAGTCTGAGAATAATTAGTGGGTAGATTCTAGAGCCCGTTGAGAGATCGACATTATAACAACATAATTGCTTTCAGATAAACAGAAATATAACAGTATTGTCATTCAGCTTGCCCTTCGTGTGGGGGATTTGGTGTTAGCATTCACAAATGAGGGAAACCATTCTCCGTTTATCTTTCTGGGACTGTGTTACTTCACTCAGCATAATGGCTTCACACTCCATCCATTTACCTGCAAAGTTCATAATGCCATCTTTCTTTTCCACTGAATAGTACTCCATTGTATAGATGTACGACATTTTTGTCATCCACTCATCTGTTGAGGGGCATTTGGGTTGGTTACACCACTTCACTATTGTGAAGAGAGCTACAGTAAATATGGATGTGCATGTATCTTTGCAGTAGGATGAATCTTGTGGGTATATACACAGGAGTGGTATGGCTGGTTCAGGTGGTAGGCTCATTTTGAGTCTCTTAAGGGGACTCCACTCTGCTTTCCATAGTGTTTGTACAAATTTACATTCCCACCAGCAGTGGATGAGTTTTCTCCTTTCTCCACAACCTCTCCAGCATCTGTTTTCTTTTGTTTTCTTGATCTTAGCTAGTCGTGTTGGAGTAGATGATGTCTGAGAGTGGTTTTAATTTGCGTTTCCTTAATTATTAATGATGAACACTTTTTAAGATGTTTCTCAGCCATCTTTAATTCCTAGCTGGTGAAGACTCTGTTCAGCTCTTTACTCCATCTTTTTTAAATTTTTATTAATTTATGTGTTTGAATGTACCATCTGCATATAGGTTTGTGCACCCATGTCATGCAATGCCACAGAGGTCAGAAGAGGGTGTCGGACTCCCCTGGAACTGGAGTTTTCCTGGAATTAGAGTTACAGACGGTTCTCAGCCTCTGCAAGAGCAGTCAGTGCTCTTAACTGCTCGGCCATCTCTCCAGCCCGTACTCCATATTTTGAGTAGGTCATTTGTCTTCTTACTTCTTTGTTTTTTGAGTAGTTTATGCATTATTGATGTTAATGCTCTGTCAGATGTATCATTGGTAAAGATTTCATCCCACTCTGTGCGTTTTGTCTTCATCTTCTTCATTGTTTCTTTCACTGTACAGAAGCTTTTGAGTTTTATGAGGTCCCATTTGTTGACTGTTGACCTTACTTCCTTTCCAGCTGCTGTCTGATTTAGAAAGTCTTTTCTTTCAAAATTAGAAAGTCCTTTCCTACCTCCATCTGGCAATTAACTTTGGTCACCTCTATGATGAAAGATTGGCTCTCTCTGTGTGCTCAGTGCAGGAGAGGCCCGCTGCCCCTGACCCCAGCAAGCTAAGCAAAAAAAGTCATGCTACAGCAGGGCACCTGCAAACCTCAACCTTATTGCAACTTTCACCTGGCCTTGCACTCTGAGAAGCAGACTTGATTGCACCTTAGCTCCCATCTCTGGTGCTGAGCTTGAGAAACTGTCATCTCCTCACCATGAATCTAACAGCCATGCCCAGAAAAGCCACACATAGTGAGGTGGAGCAGTGAGGGTGAGCAAGAGTCCTGGTGTCAAGGAGAAGATGGTCAGTTCAAGTGTTATCCTTTTCCTGTTCAGGATCTGCCTGGTTCTCTGGTGTCCCTTCCCTACATACACACACCCACAAGCACACATCTGTATTCCTCAAATGCTCTTGGGTTTGGATCTAACAATTGGAATTGGAAAATGGTCAATCTACCAGCCATCACATAGTTAGAGAAAACTGAATCCCATTTTCCTAGTAGCTACAAACTTCTAGTATGTCCTAAAAGAAAAATGAGCATGTGTTTATGCCCCCAAAATAGATAACCTAGAAGATATTGATCTATTGTTAGGAAGAACAAACTTGTCAAAATGAACTGAGAAGAAAACAATGCAGATAAGACCTGAAATAAATAATTCAATTAGTAATCAAAAATGTCCTACAAAGTGAAGTTCAGGAAAAATTGATTAAATTTTGAATTCTATTAAATATTTCAGCAAGAATATTTTCAAAAAATTTAACATTTCAAAATCTTTCCCCCAAATAGAACTTTTTTCTAATGTATTATTTGATGTTAACATTATTTTATGAAAATAACTGCAAAAAATACCAAAAGAAAAAATGAAACTAATATCCACTATAAAAATAGATGAAAAATCTCTAGACAAATACAGATAAACTGTATATAATAACAGTTAAAAATGTTATTCACTTTTATCAAAGCAATATATGGTTAGTTAAATACTAAAACATACATCATTATAATGTACTTTATTTATATAATACATGTCTTCTTAACAGATAAAAAGAAAATGACTAATATTTTATAAGAGTAAAAATAAGTAACAAAATTAAAGCAGGGATTTCTTTTTTTAATTATTACTATTTGTTTATTTTTAAGGGATTCTACAATATAATAACACAGTTGTTTTCAGATAACATTGATGTTGTTCAGTTTGCCGTACAATTAGGTAATTGGTGCATTCTGCAAGTATCTATGTCCAATTTTTGAACAACCCAAGGTTCCCATAGCCCAGTGATACCTTTTTAGTCATACTAACAAAGCACAAGCAATTAGATGTACAGGCATTTAAGCAGTACTAATTATTATGTCAAGCTAAGCTGTGAGCATAGACATGGATGCTTGGATGGTATGCTAATCCGCAAACTGTGGTTTCTCTATAAAGGGTGACAAGTTCTTATTGTGGCTTATAACATCTCCTAACCACTAGAGGACATAAGCTTGTGGTATCCACTGTGAGTTATTCCTCCAAGGAGAGAGCTAATAGCCAAATAGATTTGGGATATATATAGACACTTGGCTGCCACTGTTGCACAGTATCTCCAGGCTGTTGAGGTGTAGCTGATATTGATGGAGGAGTCTTGCTTGTCTCAGGGAGACCAATATTTTGCTGTATTGCTTTAGTGGCCTTTGGTAA
>VZQC01002124.1:250215-266636 GCA_009823505.1 Rhizomys pruinosus | reverse complement strand
TTTTTATGTTTTGACCTATAGATGCCTAAGTTGTATTACACATACCCATAAACAGGAGCCAAGGCATAAGCTTTCATTAAATTCACCCAAACTGTTTCTCATTGACTGTATGCTACTTATTTGGGAAGGAAATTTAAGCTTAGTTCCTTTAAATTGTCCTACGAGTAAAAGAAAGTGTTATAATGTGATGGTATGTGTATGAATGTACTGTCTGCATATAGGTCTGTGCACCCGTGTTGTGCAATGCCACGGAGGACAGAAGAGGGTCTTGGATTCCTCTGGAACTGGAGTTCTCCTAGAATTGGAGTTACAGACGGTTCTTAGCTGACATGTGGGTGCTGGGGATCGAACCCGGGTCCTCTGCAAGAGCAGTCAGTGCTCTTAACCGCTAGGATATCTCTCCAGCCCCCACTTTTCATTTTATTTGAATACAAAATTTGGCACAACTTTTTAACTTGTGTGAATGACATCATTCTGTATATTAGTAATAAATATGGTGACCAGGCTGAAGGAGCCAAGATCAATACACAAGACTCAGTTTTATCTCTTTACATTAAAAATAGAAAATACAGGTGCTGGAGAGATGGCCTAGAGGTTAAGAGCACCGACTGCTCTTGCAGAGAACCCAGGTTCGAACCACAGCACCCACATGGTGGCTAAGAACATTCTCTAACTCGAATTCCAGGAGAACTCAAGTTCCAGGGGAATCTGACACCTTCTTCTGATCTCCGCGGCATTGCATGACACGGGTGCACAGACCTGCATGCAGACAGTACATTCATACACAAAATAAGTAAATAAAATAAAAAAATAAATAAAATAAAAATAGAAAATACAAAATGCAATTAAGGAAACAATAACTTTGGGAACAAATTAAGATATTACTTAGAAGTAAAAATAATTTGAAAATAATTGAAAGACCAACAAGGAAGTCTTACAAGTACACTCAATTCTTCTCCACAAGATTCATGGATAATTCTTTGGGGAAAGTAAAATATTTTCATAGAAATATGTTGCAACAAACCATATACAAAAATTAATAGAGAAAAGATAAAGTGCAGAAGTGTTAAACATTAAACTTTCTATCTATTAAAACACAATATAGACATAAATCTGTGTGGCAATGGATTAGAAAACAATTACTCATATATGACAGTTGACTACAGTAAAACAGAATAAAAGGTAAAATGGTTACAATTAAAGTTTAAAATATGTGGGTTTTGGGGCTGGAGGGATGGTCTAGTGGTTAACAGTGTCGACTGCTCTTGCACAGGACCTGAGTTCGATCCCCAGCACCCACATGGTGGCTGAGAACCATCTGTAGCTTCAATTCCAGGAGAAATCCAGTTCCAGGGGAATCGACACCCTCTTCTGACCTCAGCGGCATTGCACGACACGGGTGCACAGACTTACATGCAGACAGTACATTCATACATATTAAAAATAAATAAATAAAATTTAAAGAAATATGTCGGTTTCATAAAACACAATTAAGAAATTTGATAGCAACTGACATACAGGGATGGGGAATATGTACAAATCAGAATATGACATGGTGCTGGTAACAGAAAACATGCAATGACCTCTTACCACTTCAAAATAAAAGAGAACATTGCTTTCATATGATTGAACACTAATACAATTCCCCCAATAAAGTGCTATATTGCAACTGCACATATAGAAAAAAATACTAAAATTCAGCAGTCATTAAGGAAATTAATGAGAAAAAGAATGGATTAACACTATATACATAATATAATGTTTAAAAATGTATGAACAAGGGGGCTGGAGAGATGGCCTAGCAGTTGAGAGTTCTGACCGCTCTTACAGAGGACCCGGGTTCGATCCCCAGCACCCACATGGCGGCTGAGAACCGTCTGAAACTCCAACTCCAGGAGAACTCCAGTTCCAGGGGAATCCGACACCCTCTTCTGACCTCCGCGGCATTGCACGACACGGGTGCACAAACCTACATGCAGACAGCACACTCATCCACATACAAAAATAAATAAAATTAAATTAAAAATTATTATTTATTCATTTATTCTTTCATTCATTTTCTATTTAATTTTTATTTACTTATTTCTTTATTTTTCCTGTTTCTTTATTGTTAGGTTGTTATTTTCTTTTTTATTGAAGAATACTAAATGAAAATAATAAATAAAAAAGAATAAATTAAAATGTCTTGTGTTAGTTATATATTTGTTTATTTATGTATGGTGTTTTTTTCTATTGTTGTTTTTGTATTATCCAGGGTTGTGGGTGGAAGGAAGAACAAGGCCTATGCTTTGGTTCAGTTGGAAAGAAGAGTGCTGTGGTGTGGATTTTTTATTTTTATTTTTTTAGCCATATTACCCAGGTTGGGAGATATTTAAATGGTCCTAGGTTTGTTTCCTTTGGACAGAATTGGGTGCCAAATATTTTTCCAATGTGACCCAAAGGAGGCAGCCCTCTTGAAGTAGGCAGGGAAAAGGGGAGTATGCCTGGGAGATGGGATGGAGGCTGAGCATCTACAAAATCAGTCCTGACAAGCAGAGTAGGAAGCAGAATAGACAGGGTCAATCCTTGAGACCAAGGCGCATAGGTTCCTAGAGTTTCATGGTTAATCCAAGGAACCAACCAACTTCCTTCTCTATCCAAAACTGGAGTCTGGAGCAATTTCACGTATTAGGAAGCGTTCTGTGGGCTTAAAATTTTCCCACAAACACCTCGGTTTTCAGCAGCCTGACTTCAAGAATTAGCACAGTCCGAAGAAGTTCAGGACTATGTAGGCCCGAAACAGCACCCACACACTGAAGATCACTGAGAACTCCAATCCCTTGACATAGGCAGTAAAATGATGTACGTACCATCCTCCTCAAATATTGCCCTGTGGTCCATGGACCCAAATTTCATGCTGGTGTTGTTTCCCCTTTCCTGGTGAATGAAGTCGGAAGAATGAAAAGAAAAAAATCTCGCCCCAGAAATATCCACCTGTCCTTCCCGGTTTTATTTTATTTTTCTTTTTTTATCTATTTGATTATTTATTCCTTTATATATTTTTGGATTTCTACATTCTATCTTTATTTAAGTTTATGGGTAGNGGTTCTTAGCTGCCATGTGGGTGCTGGGGATCGAACCCGGGTCCTCTGCAAGAGCAGTTGGTGCTCTTAACCGCTAGGCTATCTCTCCAGCCCCTCAGTCTATTTTCTTATGTACCCAAGGACCATCTGCCCAGGGGTTTTACCACCCAAGGATGGCTGGGCTCTCTCAAACCACTTGGTTATCAAGAAATTCCTTACAGATATGATCACAGCCCAATCTGATAGAGGAAATACGCAAATGGAGTTTTCCTCTTTCCAAGAAGCCAACCATGACATTCAACATCTTTTCAAACGTGAAACACAAATGCATTGCTTTAAATCATAATCTTTTTTTTTTTGTCTGTCTCCAACATGTCACATTAATATTACAGGCTTAAACAAAGTACAACTTCAAAATTCCCAGTCTTCAAAAATTCTATCACTTAAAAGTTTAAAGTCTTGGGGCTGGAGAGATGGCTCAGCTGTTAAGAGCATTGAGTGCTCTTGCAGTGGACCTGGGTTCTATTCCCAGCACCCATATGGCAGCTAAGAACCTTCTTTAGTGCCAGGCAAAGGCAGGTGGATCTCTGTGAGATCAAGGCCAGCTTGGTCTACATAGCAAGTTCCAGGCCAGCTGAGGCTACAGTGAGATCCTGTCTGTCTGAAAAAAAAAATCCAAGTCTTTTTAAAATAAACCAAAGGTCTTGTAAAATCAAAGCAAGTTAAATGCCTTTTAGATTTGTTTTCTTTACAAAAAGAATTAACCACAAAGAATTTGAAAGTGAGATCCTATTGCTAAAAACAGGCCATAATTCAGATATTGGACTTGGAACAATAAAGCTGGAATTGATCCAGGAGCTTCCTCCTTCAACAGTAGCTCTCATGGTATCAGAGGATACTATGCAAGCTGCCATAATTAAAAAACAGTCTATGGTCCTATACACCTGTAAGGCATCATTAAAAAAACAAAATCCGGCCCTGCAAACCATTGCTATTGGTACAATAGTGGAGCTTTTATCTTTGGAGTAATGGACGCCTGTCTAAATTAAATTAAGACCTGCTCAATGGTAAGGAATTAATTGTGTGTATGATAAACATAGCCAAATACATATGGATGGAAAGGTTAAAGATCCTAGAGAAACCTACTTTTGCCACATGCCTATAAAATATACTATCTTACTTTATTTTAAATATGTATCCTTATATTTAGAGACAATTGTACCTCTTACCACTCTTCAAAGAAGCTTCTTTTTGCAACATACAGAGACTATTACAGAGTTCCACAACCAGTCAAGTATAAAGAATGGTTTTCTGTGAGACACTTAACCTTAAGTGTCACATTTTCTTTTTCTTTCTTTCTTTCTTTCTTCCTTTCTTTCTTCCTTTCTTTCTTCCTTCCTTCCTTTCTTTCTTTCTTTCTTTCTTTCTTTCTTTCTTTCTTTCTTTCTTTCTTTCTTTCTTTCTTTCTTTCTTTCATTTTTTATTATTTTGGTCTTTTCGAGACAAGGTCTCCCTATAGCCCCAGATGTCCTGGAACTCACTCTGTAGACCAGGCTGGCCTTGAACTCACAAAAATCCGCCTGCCTCTGCCTCCCGAGTGCTAGGATTAAAGGCGTGCACCACCACGCCCGGCAAGTGTCACATTTTCAAAGAAACTTCACATCTTTCAACCCTCACCAGAGAAGTTTCCATATACACCAGACGGTGATTAACACAGAACCCACTACTGCCCAATTTGCAAAGAACAGGAAAATGCAGAGTGCTTATCCCTGGACAGTACACCTAAATCACCCCCCCCCCCCGCTACAGCCCAAACCTAGCAGATCATTGTGGAAGAGAGAGTGGCAAGATTGAAAGAACCAAAGACAATGTCTGACCATAAGGAAAGAGAGTTTTTAAGATAGCTTGTTAGTTATACCTATGAACTCACAGCAATGGTTACAGAAGTCCCATGGAGAGACCCATGTGGAGGGACTAGTTAGAAACATAAATCAGACTCTGTAGGCCATATTGTTTATATATAATGGAGTACATTGAATTAGGTGGTGGACAGTGGGAAGAGGTATGGATGGGGCAGAGGCTGTAAATACCATCAAATTATATTTTTGAAAATCACAAATATTTACTATTTTTTAAAAAGAAAAGAACCAGAAACACTTCAGTAAAACCAAAGCACAGCAATGTAATTCAATGTCTGATATGTAGGATTTAGTCACTATCTTCTGGTTCCAAAGGGCTTGAGCAGCTTCATTTCTCTGGTTCTGCGATCTACAGCACATGCAGGTTATCGTATAGTCTCAGCCCTCCTCCACTCAACACTTGAAAATACAACTCGTAATCATCCAACAATTCTGTCATCTCTCCCATGTCTTGGGGTCTTCAGTGCATCTGAAACTGCACCTTCACCAATGACATCACCTGGCCTCTCCTGGTATCAAATCTTGGTTTCACTCGATGATCCCTTCAATCCTGTAGCTTTCATGGAACCAAAACCAGCATCACTGGAAGATTTTACACATTACCAAGTTTGAATTTTAGTATGTGATTCAGGCTAGACTTCTTCTGGAACATAGCTAATGCATCCTGACCCCGAGGAAATACTCCCCAGAAGCCTTTATGAAAATGTTGTTCTTTTCTAAATCACAGCTGATATTTATATCCTAGATACCCACCATTCATTGTCCTACTAAAGCAGTTTTATATAATTGGAACAGTCCCTTGTTGACACAGCTGATTCTTCAGCCCCAGATAACCAGAAACCACATATTCTTAATTCAAGTAGAAAACATAAATGACCCTGAGATAATATTTCCTTCCCTCCAGAACTCCACAAGCCAGGCCTACATTATCAACATATTCTCAAGATTCCTATCTTACAAGCGCCCACAAAACAAGTCATCAATCCATAAGCACTCTGTAGGTTTTCCATCCCAAAGTTTCAAGCATTTCCAGTGTCCTCTCCCAAATAACATGGTCAGGTCTGTCACAGCAATAGTTCACTCTCAGGTTTCAATTTCTGTCCTAGTTAGATTCTCTTTTGCAGTTATAAAGTGCTCTGACCAAAAACAACTTGAGAAGGAACAAGGTTAAGATGGTTTACACTTCCATGTCACAATTCATTATTTTTTGAAGATTTTATTTATTATGTTCACATTTTATGTGTTCAAGCATATTGTCTGCTGGTGTAAGTGTAGCCATGCCATCCAGCCATGGAGTTTAAGAGAGCATGCTTGATCCCCTGGATCTGGCGTTATGGATAGTTGTCAGCCATCACGTAGCTGCTGGGAAC
Organism: Rhizomys pruinosus; assembly: GCA_009823505.1. Lineage (NCBI taxonomy): Eukaryota > Metazoa > Chordata > Mammalia > Rodentia > Spalacidae > Rhizomys > Rhizomys pruinosus. The sequence goes on along the minus strand of VZQC01002124.1, from coordinate 260,285 downwards.
TGAACCAGGGCCTTCTGAAAGAGCAGCCTGTGCTTTTAACTACTGAGCCACCCCTCTAGTCCTAAAGTTTTTAAGAGAAGCCAAGGCAAGAACTCAAAGTAGGATCCTGGAGGCAGGAACTAATGCAGAAACAAAAGAGGAACAGTCCTTACTGGCTTGTTCCTCACTCCTCTGGTCCGCGTTAAGCCTATATTCTTTTTTATTATTTTTTTGTGTATGAGTGTACTGTCTGCATGTAGGTTTGTCCACATATGTCGTGCAATGCCGCGGAGGTCAGAAGACGGCGTCGCATTCCCCTGGGACTGGAGCTAAAGATGGTTCTTAGCTGTCATGTGGATGATGGGAATCGAACCTGGGTCCCCTGAAAGAGCAGTTGGCACTCTTAACTGCAGAGCCATCTCTCCAGACCCAAGCCTACATTCTTATACAAGCAGCACCATTCCCCCTGTAGTGACACAACCCACAGTGAGCCAGACCCTCTCACATCACTCAAAAATCAAGAATATGCCTAACAGATATACCACAGGCAAATCTGAGAGAGGAAATTTCCCAATTGAGTTTTCCTCTTCCCAGGGGTGTCAAATTAACAAATGAAGCTAATCATTACAAATACTTCATTAGTAGGGGAAAGGGGAAATTCTTCTGGTACTTTGGGAAACATTCTGGTAGTTTTTCAAAAAGTTAAAGAGATTTACCAAATGACTGAGAAACTTATATTATCATATATATATAATAATATATATCTTAGATGCTTCAATCCAAGAGAATTGAAAATGGGTGTAACTTCACTCATATATTTGAATATAAATTACAGTAATGTTAAACCCAAGAGCAAAATTAACATTGATAAATGAATTCATAACCAAAGTGTGATTTATCCATGCAATAATTATTTGTCAAAAAACAAATGCTGACATATTTTATTCATAAATGATAGTGGTGTTCTTGTGATATTTTTAATATTTTTTTCAAGAAAACTTGGCAATCATTGAATACTTTAAAGAATCTTGGACACTGATAACTTGTGTTAAGTGAAAACACATATATAGAAGGTTATATCTGAATGACTTCTTTTCTTGAATTTCTGGTAGTTACAACCATACAAAGAAAAGAAGATCTAGAGCAAGAAGAAGATAGCAAGGGTATTATGTAGGGAAGATAGTATACTTCTTTTAGAAGTGATAAAATATGTAATTATGAAGTAATGATGGCCATGAAACTCTAGATATATTGAATTCTACATAAGAAAAAAAGCAAAACATCATGAGCTTTGCAGGTAAATGACTGGAGCTAAAAGATATCATGCTGAGTGAAGTAACAGTCCCAGAAAAACAAACGATGAATGGTATTCCTCTGAGCAACATCAATTTGATCTGAAAACAACCTTGATCTTGTATTGTGAATCCCTTAAAATATAATCAACAACAAAAATTTCATATATGGCCCCCAAAACTTGAATTTCTCCAATTTGTTTTTTTTTTCACTTTTTTATCCAAATGAAATGTTTTCAGTTTTTTCTTGTATATATTTTTAATTTTTAATTTAATTTGTTTTTTATTATTTATGTGTATGAGCGTACTGTCTGCATGTAGGTTGGTGCACCCGTGTCGTGCAATGCCGTGAGAGTTCAGAAGAGGCCATTGGATTCCCCTGGAACTGGAGTTAAAGATGGTTCTTAACCGCCATGTGGGTGCTGGGAATTGAACCCAGGTCCTCTGCAAGAGCAGTCGGTGCTCTTAATCACTGAGCCATCTCTCCAGCCCCTCTTGTGTATTCTTTAACATTTTCATATGCTCATATCATGAATTTTTGTTCCTTTCCAACCTCATTATCTTGACCATAGATATGTATGTACATAGTTGAATGACAATCTGCTCTTTTTATGCTTGATATTTTATAAAAAGCAGTAAGAAATATCACTAGAGAGGAATAAGGAAAAAAGTAGACTCTAGAGTTTGAGAATCTATTTCAAAAATTCATTATATATTATATATTATTCTATATATATTATTATGTATTATATTGAATATATCATATTCTATAAGTGATTTCTGCATTATTGTGATAGCATTTGTTTCTAAAATATATGTCACAGGTGATACCTCTAATACTGTGGAAAATAGAAGTAATGGGTTAAGAAAAAAACTCACAATATATATCATTGGGTGGTGGTATTTTTAAAGATTATGTATAGGTTCATGATTAATACATGATGAAATCATTAATAAAATGGGAAGAAAATATCTGTCAACTCTGTTTGATAAATTCTTAGTTTTCCTAGTTATCTGAAGAATACCAACTGAATATTAAGTTTAAAATGCATTCATGAGATTGAAATTTAAAAGAAATTACAATATCCACTGTTGATGAGCATTTGTAAAAGAAGTTTAATATATAATTATTTCTTTGTTTTGCTATGACAGTTGTATACGGTAAAGTGATAATTGTTAAAATAAAAAGCATACATGAATAGTATTATAAGCCACTCAAAATGCAAAAAAGTTTATAAAAGATAATATTTATTTAGATGATATTGAGAAAAGACAAATTATTTAAAAAAATTTCAGTCTAGGTTTTAAAATAGACAAGATAGTTTTCTTTTTTTGCTTTTTAAAATATTCTTTTTTATTGAAGATTTGTGCATTTCTTTTTTTATCAGTTTTTTATTGATGTTTTATGTATTTCATACATCATTTTTCATTTCTGTTCAGGCATATTCCCCTATTCCTTCCCCCACCCTAAAGCATCCCAGATCATGTTCTTTATCATAACTGTCCTGCATCTTTCTCTCAGTCTTTTTTTATGCTTAAGAATTCACATTTTCCTCCTTTAAATTCTTATTATTCTAAAATATGGATACATACTCTCCATCCATATACAGTAATTACAGAGTCTGAAAATAATTGATGGGTGGATTCTAGAGCCCATTGAGGGATTCACATTATGACAACATAGTTGCTTTCAGATAAATGAAAAATATAACCATACTGTCATTCAGCTTGCATTTCATTGGGGGGATTTGGTGTTAGCATCCACAAATGAGGGAAACCATTCTCCATTTCTCTTTCTGGGACTGTGTCACAAAACTCAGCATAATGTCTTCGAGCTCCATCCGTTTACCAGCAAAGTTCATAATGCCATCCTTCTTTACCGCTGATTAGTACTCCATTGTGTAGATGTACCACATTTTTGTCATACAATCATGTGTTGAGAGGCATATGGGTTGGTTCCAGCTCTTTGCTATTGTGAAGAGAGCTGCAATGAACATGGATGTGCATATATCCTTGTGGTAGGATGAGTTTTTGGGGTATATACCCAGGAGTGGTATGACTGGGTCAGGTGTCAGGCTCATTTTGAGTCTGTTAAGGGTTCTCCACACTGCTTTTCATAGTGGTTGTACAAGTTTACAATTCCACCAGCAGTGGATGAGTGTTCCCCTGTCCCCACAACCTCTCCAGCCTCTCTTGTCTTTTATTTTCTTGATCTTAGCTAGCTGTACTGGAGTGAGATGATATCTGAGAGTGGCTTTAATTTGCATTTCCTTAATTATTAATGATGATGAACACTTTTTAAGATGTTTCTCAGCCATCTTTAATTCCTCACTGGTGAAGACTCTGTTCAGCTCTTTACTCCATCCTTTGAGTAGCTCTTTACTCTGTCATTTGTCTTCTTACTTCTTTGTTTTTTGAGCAGTTTATATATTCTTGACGTTAATGCTCTGTCGGATGTGTCACTGGTAAAGATTTCTTCCCACTCTGTGGGTTTTCTCTTCACCAGCTTGATTGTTTGTTTTGCTGTACAGAAGCTTTTGAGTTTTATGAGTTCCCGTTTCTCAACTGTTGAGCTTACTTCCCGTGCAGCTGCTGTCTGGTTTAGAAAGTCTCCTCCTACACCTATGTCTTGTAAGTTGTTGCCAACTTTTTCTTTTATCACCTTCAGGGTTTCGGGCTTCCCATTGAGATCTTTGATCCACTTGGAGTTGATTTTTGTACAGGGTTAGAGGTAGGGGTTTAATTTTGTTCTTTTACAAATGGTGATCCAGTTTTGCCAACACCATTTGCTGAAGATGCTATTTTTTCTCCATTGAGCTTTTTTGGCCCCTTGGTCAAATATGAGGTGGCTGAAGTTATATGAGCTCAAGTTTGGATCTTCAATTTTGTTCCATTGGTCAATGGTTCTGTTTTTTTGCCAGTACCAGGCTGTATTTATGACTATAGCCTGTAATATAGCTTGATGTCTGGTAATGTAATCCCCCCAGTATTGTACTTTTCATTCAGGGTTGCTTTAGCAATTTGGGGTCTTTTTTTTTTCCATATGAATTTAAGGATTGTTTTTCTAAGTCTGGGAAAAAGCTCATGGGTATTTTGATTGTGATTGCATTGAATCTCTATATTAATTTGGGTAGCATGGACATTTTTACTATATTAATTTTTCCAAATCCATGAGCATGGAAGGTCTTTCCACTATCGCCACTCCTCTTCAACATAGTGCTTGAAATATTCGCTTGGGCAATAAGGCAAGAAAGTGAAATTAAAAGAGTACTAATTGGAAAAGAGGAAGTAAAACTATCCCTTTTTGCAGATGATATGATAATTTATATAAGGGATGCTAAAAACTCCACCAAAAAACTCTTAGAAATAATCAAAAGTTTCAGTAAAGTGACGGGATACAAAATAAACCTAGAAAAATCAGTAGCCTTCCTTTACACCAACAATAAGCAACTGGAAAAGGAATATAAGGAGCCCTTCCCAATCACAATAGCCTCAAAAAATACCTAGGAATAACCTAACCAAAGACAACAAAGACCTCTACAACAAAAATTTAAAACTCTGAAGAAGGAGATTGAAAATGACATCAAAAGATGGAAAGACCTCCCATGAACAAGATAGTTTTCATATTAATTTTCAGCATAATATGTAAGAAGCATCATATCTTATAATAATAACCTATCAAAACAGAATTATTATAAGAATATATTAAACTTATTTTTCTCTGATTTTTTGTATTTGTAAGGATTCATGGCTTCAGAATTACGGTTTGCACATGCTGAATAGAAGTTCATGCTCTTCCTTTGAGGACAAACAGGAATAAAAGTACTCACTTTATTGAATAATCCTTAAATAACATGACCATTTGTAACATTTTTTGATATAATCTCATTTGAACCTCTAAGGGGTTCTATGAAGATTATCTCTGTTTTTGTTTTTGAGTGAGGACAATGTTTCTGTTATGTCAATGATAGAAAATTATATAACAGCAATTTGCAAACACTATGTATCTGAGTCCTTAATTTTTCTTGATTATTTGTATTAGCAGAAATATGAATAGAACTTTGTATAACACTTTTTTCTATAAAATGTCATCCAACAGATTTAGTTGCAAAAACGATGCTCCAAATATCACTCACTGATTCTGAAAAGATAGTAAAGATAGAATTATAATAATAGATAATTAAAACACAATAAAAATTACATTTTTAGACATCTATGTATAGTAGATAAAATTCTAAGGTGGCCATCAATCAAGTTCGCTTGCCATGACCTTCTATTGACTTAGTGAACATGATGATATTAGATATTGCTCCCAAGATTATATCATATTTTGGAAAGCGATTTTCCAATTGTGATTGTTTACTATTGAGATAATTTTGAATCAACCAAAAAGGAAATGCTCTTGGTGGGCCTGTCCTAACCACATAATTCTTTTGTGTCTAGGTTACAGAGAAAGTCAGAATTTTATAGCATGAAAAGTAATCAATACTCTAGTTTTCAGAACATAAGATCCATTTAAGAAAGAATGTGAATGAGCCTAGAAAAAAATAAGACCCCTGCTTTAAAAACAAAACAGGATTTCAACCTCACAATATCAAGAAACTGTACTCTCGCAACATTGAAAACAAATTTGAAAGTTATGACTTTCGCAGACAAATCTCCAGAAAATTACACAGGAAGAAACCTACTTATTTCAGTTGAAAAGAATTTTCTATAGGTAATCAACACCAGGTTGGACTACCTTACTTACAGAGCTGTGAACTAAGAATTTGGCGTTTGTCCAATCTGCTAAATTTATGGCAATTTACAAAAATTTGAACTCTAATACATTTTATTAGAAAAATAAAATATTAATATTTATGGACATATGCTCAACTATACATATTATTGTCAAAAAAACTTTAAAAAGTCAGTGACTAAATATGGAAAGTAATGGTAATGTGATAAATCATATGCTTTATCAAGTTTGTCAGTATTAAAAAGACAAGAATAAATATACATTAACCTGGAATTATGTCTATTGTATGTAGAGTGAGAAAATACTGCTGAACTATACATACGTGTGTATATGATCTGATTTTATTCTTTTAAATCTATGTAGGAGGGAAAAGAGAAGGTTATACAGGAGGAAAGAGAGGTAAATAATACTTTATTGCAGGCTCTGCCATTGCCATTTTGGCTCCTGGTGCCAAACCATCTTCTCTGGAAACCTGGCTCCCGACTCCCTGTAGCTCCAGTTCCTGCTTGCACAGCTAGGGTTCTGGTGCCCAGGTGTCCAACTTCCATCTCCCTGGGGTAAGACAGAGCTCTGCATACAAATGTGCACATCTGCAATGGCTTCCTGCTCCCAGCAGGTATGGGGCAAACAAAGCACGCCCACCCACCCAGAAGCCCTTGCTCCTGCTCCTGGACCACATTTCCAGCTCTGGCTCAGCTCCTACTCAGCTCCAGCTCAGCTCCCTGCTACTGGTAGTTCCAGCTCAGGCTCCTGACAGGTGAGACAGATCCCTGCTTACCCACTCAGAGGTCTGTGAACCTTGGATATGGAGGCTAGGGATCCAGCTCCCAGCAGGTAAGACAGAACTCCACCCATTCACCCAAAGGCTAGACTCTTTCCTTTCTTTCTTTTTTTTTTTTTTTTTTTGAGGACGGGTCTCCCTTAAGCTCAGCTGCTGGAATTCACTGTGTTAGACCAGGCTGGCCTTGAACTCACAGAGATTCCATCCTGGCCTCTGCCTCCTGGTGCTAGGATTAAATCCGAGTGCCAGGATTAAATGTGTGCACCTCACGCCAGTCTTGTGGGTGCTGGGGATATAAGCTGGGTCCTGTGTGGGAGCAATCAGTGCTCTTAACCATTGAGCCATCTCTCCAGCCTGGAGGCCAGACTCTTACATAGTGACCCTCAGGACAAGAAGGTGAGGCAGATGCCCAGAGACCCATAAGTCTCTGCTCCAGCGATATTCCAGAATCCCAAAGCATTAGCTAGGGAACACACCTGGTCCCATCCCTGGCTCCAGTTTAAGCCTTGGACTCAGTTACAGTTGCTTACAGCCAGCCCAAGAGAACTGGCAGGAATACCTCATGTGGTCCAGGGTTCAAGAGGATCTGGTTGCTTCCTGCCCTGGGCTTCTGGAGAGGTTACAGACTAGATGGGCAAGAATCAGCTCGTCCCTCCAGCACAGCATGAAAAGTGAAAACCTGAAGCTAGGCCATCCAGACTTTCATAACTAATAAAACAACAAAGGCATGAAGAAAACAAAGACAGTCTGCAAGTCAACGATATGACTCATTGTGCGTTTCCATAACAGTACTAAACATAAAAGATATAGCTCACAGGCCCAAATCATCACACCCAAAGACAAAAAAAAAAAAAAAGACCGGAACAGGAAAACTAAAATACTAAGCCCAGCGAAGACTAACAAGCATGGTAGAAGTCTCTACAGGCAGGGGCCGAGAAGGGTCACGCTGGCAAGAGTCTGCAAGAAACTTTAAGTGTGGGTGTGGTCTCATATAAACATCCGCAACGAATGCAAGGAGATTCTAACAGAAATACACACAATAAAATAAATTAGATCCACGTACTATATATAGCTATATATATATCTATATATATATGTCATAATCATTCCCTTTGAAAATATGAAGTCTACCAAAGAGCAGGAAGACAGGCATGAATATGGCCAATATGCCAAAGTGGCAAATAGTAAGCAACTACTGAAGCTAAGAACTGTTGTGGAAATACAAACCTATGGCAAATATAAACCACATTAAAAGGATGTAAATCATCCACACCTCGCAATAAACTACTACCTTTAAATATTAATGGTATTGAAAATACATCAAGAAGACACAGAGGGAAGACCTGATAAGAAATTGAATCCTCAGCAAATGGCAGGATACAAAATAACCTAAAAAAATAATATCGACTTCGCACACAACAAGAGCAATGAGGAAAGCCTTCAAAGACCGACCTTCCCCCAACTCACACTCGCCTCAACAAACAATAAAATACCTAGGAACAACTCTAACCAAAAACCCCAAAGACCAAGTTTTTAAAAAAATTTAAAAAAAAAAAAAAAAAAAAAAAAAAAAAAAAAAAAAAAAAAAAAAAAAAACCCATGCTCATGGATTGGAAACATTAACATAGTAAAATGTCCATTCTACCCAGCCTCTTGTATAGATGTAATGCAATCCCAATTAAAATCCCCAAGAGTTTCTTCACAGGCTTGGAAAAAAATTCCTTAATTTCATTTGGAAAAACAAAAGACCCTGTATAGCCAAAACAACCCTGAGTGAAAAGGGCAAGGGGGGGGGGGACTCTATACCAGACTTCAAACTATACTACAGGGCTATACTCATAAAAACAGCCGGTACTGGCAGAAAAACAGACCTGTTGACCAATGGAAGAAAACTGAAGATCCAAACTTGAGCACATACAATTTCAGCTATCTCATATTTGACAAGGGTGCCAAGAAGACACAATGGAGAAAAGACAGCATCTTCAGCAAGTGGTGCTGGCAAAACTGGATCACCACTTGTAGCCGAATGAAATTAAACCCCTACCTCTCGCCCTGTACAAAAGTTAACTCCAGATGGATTAAAGACCTCAACGTGTAACCCCAAACTCTGAAGACAAGAGAAGAAAAAGTTGGCAGAAGACTACAAGACATTGGCAGCTGACTAAAAGACATAGGCATAGAAAAAGTCTTCCTAAATCAGACAGCAGCTGCACAAGAATTATGGTCAACAATTGACAAATGGGACCTCATTAAACTCAAAAGCCACTGTACATCAAAAGAAACAATCAAGGAAGTGAAGAGAAATCCTACAGAGGGGGAGGAAACCTTCACAGCAGAAACAGCTGATAAAGCATTGATTTCCAGAATATATAAACTACTCATAAAACAAAGAAGAAAGAAAACAAATGACCCACTCAATAGATGGAGCAAAGAGTTGAGCAGAGACTTCACAAGTGAGGAATTAGAGATGGCTGAGAAACATCTTAAGAAGTGTTCAACATCATTAATCATTAAGGAAATGTAAATCAAAACCACTCTAAGATATCATCTTACTCCAATAAGACTGGCTAGGATCAAGAAAACAAATGATACTGAGTTCTGGAGAGGTTGTGGGGAAAGAGGATCACTCATCCAGTGCTGGTGGGAATGCAAACTCATACAGCCACTATGGAAAGCAATGTGGAGAACCCATGGAAGATTTGGAATGAACTTGCCACCTAACCCAGCCATACCACTCCTGGGCATGTACACACACGTCTGATCTTACCACAGAGTTACATGCACAGCCATGTTTATTTCAGCTATCTTCACAATAGCAAGGAGCTGGAACCAACCCAGATGCCCCTCACCTGATGAATGGATAGGGAAAATGTGGTACATCTGCACAATGGAGTTCTATGCAGCATTAAAAAAGATGACATCATGAGCTTTGCAGATAAATGGCTGGGAGCTAGAAGATATCATGCTGAGTGAAGTCACACAGTCCCAGAAAAACAAACGACAAATGGTATCCCTCAACTGTGGATGCTAGTTCCAATTACCTAGTCGTATTTCTTGTGCACAGCCCCTTGAGCTTTTGTCCAAGTCGTTGGGAGTGATGCATATTGGAAAAAACAACAACCGAAAGGACTGCATCAAAGAACTGACTGAAATGGTGAACTTCTGCTCAAAACAGTCAACTTCCACGTGGACAATTTTGAGAAAGACTGAGAAAGCGATGAAAAGCATGTTTGGCAGAATGCATGAGCTCTGATGGGGTGGGGGCATAGGGTGGGGAACA
>VZQC01002124.1:230048-250181 GCA_009823505.1 Rhizomys pruinosus | reverse complement strand
CAGGAGAACTCCAGTTCCAGGGGAATCCGAGACCCCTTCTGACCTCCGCGGCATTGCACGACACGGGTGCACAGACCTACACACAAACAGTACATTCATACACATAAATAAATAAAATTAAATTTAAAAAAAATTTTAAATAAAGGTTTTTCATTGCTATATTTATTGAAATGGGGTGAATGTGAGGATTTAACATTTGTGATATCAGGCTCCCAAAATTGAATGAGTGAGTTTTCAGTTATTCATTTGAAATATATATATATATATATATATATATATATATATATATATATATATCTCCCAATCTCTGGTGCACCTCTATAAACACAATTCTAAGGGACTTTAAGGCACAGATTCATCCCAACACACTAATAGTAAGGGACTTTATAAACACAATTCTAAGGGACTTTATGGCACAGATTCATCCCAATGCACTAATAATAAGGGACTTTAATATTCCCTTGTGCCCTTTGTCTGCCCATCTGGACAAAGACTAAGCAGAGAGACATTTGAAATGATCAATACAATACATCAAATGGACCTAACAGACATCTACCGAATATCCCACCCAAGCACCAAAGAATATACTTTCTATTCAGAACCCCATGGAACATTCTCCAAAATCAGCCACCTACTGAGACAGAGAACAAACCTCAACAAATGCAAAATTTAAAATAATGCCATGGATTCTATCAGAAAAGATTGCAACAAAGCACAATAATAACAGAAGAAGGCCTACAATTAACAAGAACTCAGAGAGTAAACAAAACATACCTGAATGAGGAAATTAAGATAATAATACAAAAACTCCCAACCAAAAAGAAAGCTCAGGCTCAGATAGATTTACAGCAAAATTCTATAAGGCAATTAAAGAAGACAAACAACCATTATTAAACAGATAATTATAAAGCATAGAAACAGAGGGAAATATGCCAAATTCCTTCTGTGAAGCCAGTATTATTTTAATACCAAAACCAGGCAAAGATACAATCAAAAGACCAAACTATAGGCTCATTTCTTTAATGAATATAGATGCAAATGTTCTCAACAAAATACTTGAAAACCACATAGAAACACACATCAAACAGGTCATCTACCCTGTTTATTCTAGGAATGAATCAACATAGGTAAATCAACAAATATGATAAAGAACGTAAATGGCTGAAATTTTAAAAACTCATGGTCATTTCAATTGATGCCAAAAAGGCATTTGATGAAACTAAATAATACTTTAATGTTTAAAGTCCTAGTGGTAATTGGACCAGAGAGAATATTCCTCACTCAATATAATTAAAGCCATATACAACAAACCCACAGGCAGCATCATTCTAAATGGAGAAAAATTAGTAACATTCCCCTTAAAGTGAGGAACCCGGCAAGGCTGCCTCTATCTCCAATCCTTTCCAATATAGTGCTTGGAAATCTTGTTAGAACAATAAGAAAAGAGAAGGACTTTAAAGAATTACTAATTAGAAAAGAGAAGGTCAAATTATCTTTTTTTGCAGATGACATGACAGTATTACTAAGGGGCACCAAAATTCCATCAGAAAACTCATAGAAATCATTAACAGATTCAGTAAAGTGCAGGTTACAAAATTAATCTAGAAAAATAAGCAGCCTTTCTTTATGCCAAAAACAAGGACTTGGAGAAGTAACACAGGGTGACTTTCCCATTCACAATAGCCTCAAAAAATTAAAGTATCTGGAACAAACCTGTTCAAAGACACTAAAGATATTTACAGTGGATATGTAAAATCCTTGAAAAAGGAGATTGAAGAAGACACCAGAAGATGGAGTGACCTCCCATGCTCATGGATTGGAAGAATTAATATAGGAAAAATGACCATCCTACCCAAAGTAATATATAGATTCAATGCAGTTCCAATTAAAACCCCCTTGACTTTCTTCTCAGATTTAGAAAAATAAAATCCTAAAATTCATATGAAATAATGAATGACTGCAGATAGCCAAAGCAACCTTGAGGAAAAACAGTAATGCAGTGGGGATTACTATACCAGACTTCAAACTATATTACAAGTCTATACTCATAAAAACAGCATGGTGCTGGCACAAAAACAGACCTGTAGATCAAATGAACAAAACTGAAATTTCAAACTTGAACACATACAATTTCATCCACCTCATATTTGACAAAAGGGACCAAGAAGATTCAATGATGGAAAGATATCATCTTCAGCAAATGAATTTGGAAAAACTGGATCACCACATGTACAAGAATAAAATTAAACCCCTATCTCTCACCGTCTACAAAAATCAACTCCAAATGGATCAATGACTTCAAAGCAAAACCCCAAACTCTGAAAATGATAGAAGAAAATTTTGGAAGTAACCTACAAGATATAGGCATAGGAAAAAATGTTCGAAATCAGACAGCAGCTGCTCAGGAAATAAGGTCAACAATTGAAAAGTGAGTCCTCATTAAACTCAAGGGCTTCTGTACACTGAAAGAAACAAAGAAATGAAGAGAATATTCACAGAGTGGGAGGAAACATTCATTAGTCACACATCTTACAAAGTTTTAACATCCACAGTATATAAACTATTCATAAAACAAAGGAGGAAGAAAACAAATGAGCCAATAAAAAATGGAGTAAATAGCTGAACAGTCTTCACAAATGCAGAAGTAAAAATGTCTGAGAACATCCTAAAAAAGTGTTCAACATCACTAGTAATTAAGGAAATGTAAACTAAAACCAATTTAAGATTTCATCTTGCCCAGGTAAAACTGGCCATGATCAAGAAAATAAATGATACCCAATGCTAGAGAAATTGTGTAGAAAGGGGAGCACTTTTTCACTGCTGGTGGGAGTGAAAACTCATGGAATCTCTATGGAAAGCAGTGTGGAGAACGCTTAAGACTCAAAATTAAATCAGAACCTCCCACCCAGACACATCCTGGTGCAGAATGAGTGGCAGGCCACATTTCTTGGCCCAGCTGGGCTCCCATAACATAAGAGCCTCCTGTTCAGTCATTACTGGCATAGAGTGAGTGCTAGATCTACACTCTTGGCCCTGGAGTTGCCTCATGCTTGGTTACTGGTGTACAGGCTAAATAAGACTCCCCCCGCCCTAGCTGTGGTGCTGGCATCAGGGTGGAAGAAGCGGTAGTGTCTCCAGAGCACAAGGTAAGAGAAGAGACAATGAACCTGCCACTCCATAGATAACTGAGAGGAGCAGGCCTTCAACACAAGGAAGAAAGTCCTGAATCTTGCATCAGATTACAACAACAAATCAAGAAATTAATTCCACATGCTAAAAGCACAATAAAAATTCAGCAACATGGGAAAAACAAATAACAAATCACCACAAAATTCTATCAGTCCTATAGAAGACTTCAACAATGAAGTCTAACTGGAGGTAAATCAGAATACAAGAGGAGTTGCTATTTTAATAACAGACAAAACAGACTTCAAAATAAAACTAATCAGAAGAGATTAAGAGGGTCACTACAGCCTTATCAAAGGATCAATCAATCATGAAGAGCTCACAATCATAAATACATATGCACCAAACTATGGTGCACCGAACTTCATAAACACAATCTTGCAGGACTTCAAGGCACAGTTCAACCCCAGCACACTAAAAATCGGAGACTTCAATATCCCACTGACCCAATTGGACAGGTCAGCTAGACAATGAATAAACAGAGAAACATAAAACCTGAACAATATGATACACCAAATGGACCTAACAGACATCTACCAAATATTCCATCCAAACACAAAAGAATATACTTTCTACTCAGCACCCAATGGAACATTCTCCAAAATAGACTGTGTTCTGGGACACAGAGCAAACCTCTGGAAATACAAATAAAAAAGGAAATAATTCCATGTATCGTATCAGACCTCAGTGCAACAAATCTTAATAACAACAGAAAGAGCCATACTAGCTACAAGAACACATGAAGATTGAACAACACACTACTGAATAATGAATGGTCAAAAAAGAAATAATAAAAATCATTCCTGGTACTAAATGAAAGGGATGATACCACACAGCAAAACCCATGGAACATCTTAAAAGCAGTCCTGAGAGGGAATTAATAGCTCTAAGTGCCTACTGTAAGAAAACAGAAAGAAGAAAAATAAATGAGGTAAAACTGCAACTAAAACACTTGAGAGGCAAAAACAAATGAATCCTAAACCCACCAGACAGGAAGAAATTACAGAAATCAGAGTGGAAATCAATGAAATAGAAACAAAGAAAACAACACATCACAAAGGACTGTGAAATAATTCTGATAATCATATTTAAAAAACTATGTTTCAATAAATTTGAAAACCTTTGAAAAAGAGATGAAAACCTGAAATAATGGAATCCACCAAAAGTTAACCAGGAAGAGATAAACAGCTTCAATAGACCCATAATAATGGAGAAAATTGAAACTGTGATAAAAAACATAAAACTTTCCAACTAAAAAAAGCCCAGGCCCAGATGGATTCACAGTAGAATTCTCTAAGACATTTAAAGACCTACAGCCACTACTACTCAAATTATTCAAGAGGATAGAAACAGAAGGAAATCTCCCAAATTCCTTCTATGAAGCCAAAATCACTCTAATTAAAGTCATATACAACAATCACACAGCCAACATTATCCTAAATGAGAAAAAAAAAAAAAAAACTAAAAGTATTCCCCTTTAAGTCAGGAACCCCCCCCCAAAGACAACCCCTATCCTCACTTCTTTTCAATATAGTGCTTAAAATGCTCTGAGAGCAATAAGACAAGGAAAGGAAATTAAACGAGTCCTAATTGGAAAAGTGGAAGTCAAACTATCCCTTTTTGCAGATGACATGATAGTTTACCTAAGCAGTATAAAAACTTGAAAAAAATATCAACAAGTTCAGTAAAGTGGCAGGATACAAAATTAACCTAGAAAAATTGGTAGCCTGTCTTTATGCCAATAAGAAGCAATTGGAGAAGGAATAGAAGGATAATTTTCAGTCACCAAAAGCCTCCAAAAAATAAAATATGGAGGAACAAACCTGTGCAAAGACACTAAAAATCTCCACAAAGGAAATTTTAAATCCCTCAAGAGGGGTATTGAGGGAGATACCAGAAGATGAAAGGCCTCCCAAACTCAGGGATTAGGAGAATGCATGTAGCAGAAATGACCATCCTGCCCAAAATAATATACAGATTCAATGCAATCCCAATTAAAATGCCCATGACCATCTTCACAGACCCAGAAAAATAATCATAAATCTCATAGGGGAAAACAAAAGACCCCAGATAGACAAACAAACCTGAGCAAAAAGCAGAGTACATGGGGGATTACCATATCAGAACTCAAATTCTATTACAGGGCTATAGTAATAAAACTGTCCTGGTATTGGCAGAAAAACAGATACATAGATCAGTGGAAGAAAATTCAGGACTCAAACCTGAGTACATCTAATTTAACCCAACTCATTTTCGACAAAAAATAAGGTTAACAATTGACAAATCAGACCTTACTAAACTCAAGAGCTTCTGTACAGTAAAAGAAACAAAGAAGTGAGGAGAAAACCCACAGAGTAAGAGGAAAAATTCATCAGTGAAGTATCTCATAGAGCATTAACATCCAGAGTATATAAATTACTCAAAAAAGAAAGGAAGAAAAAATCAAATGACCTACACAAAACATGGAGTCAAGAGCTAAACAGAGACTTCACAAGTGAAGAAGTAAAGATGGCTGAGAAACATCTTCTAAAGTGTTCAAATTTGCTCATATTTAAGGAAATGCAAATTAAAACCACATTAAGATTTCATCTTACTCTGGTAAGACTAGCTATGACCAAGAAAACAAAGAATATCAAATGCTGGAGAGGTTGTGGGGAAAGTGAAACACTCATCCACTGCAGGTGGTAATGCAAACTCATATAACCCCTATGGAAAGTAGTGTGGAGTTAGTGCTAGCATCCACAGTTGAGGGATACCATTCGTCATTTGTTTTTCTGGGACTGTTTTACTTCACTTAGCATGATATCTTCTTGCTCCATCCATTTACCTGCAAAGCTCATCATGTCCTCTTTCTTTACTGATGCGTAGAAATCCATTGTGTAGATGTACCACATTTTCTCTAACCACCCATCAGTTGAGAGGCACTTGGGTTGCTTCCGGCTCTTTGCTATTGTGAAGATAGCTGCAATAAACATGGCTGTGAAATGTATCTCCGTGGTAAGATGAATCTTGTGGGTATCTACCCAAGAGTGGTATGGCTGGGTCAGGTGGGAAGTTCATTCCAAGTCTTCCAAGGTTTCTCCACCCTGCTTTCCATAGTAGTTCCACCAGCAGTGGATGAGTGTTCCCCTTTCCCCACAACCTCTCCAGCACTTGGTATCATTTGTTTTCTTGATCGTAGCCAGACTTTTCAGAGTAAACTGACATCTTAAAGTGGTTTTAATCTGCATTTCCTTAATTATTAACAACGTTGAACACTTTTTAAGATGTTTCTCAGTCATCTCTAACTTCTCATTTGTGAAATCTCTGTTCAGCTCTTTGCTCCATCTTTTGAGTGGGTCATTAGTTTTATTTTTTTTTTGTTCTTCTTCTTTGTTATTTGAGTAATTTATATGTTCTGGAAATCAATGCTTTGTCAGATGTATCTGCAGTGAAGGTTTCCTCCCACTCTGGGTTTTCTCTTAACTTCCTTGATTGTTTCTTTTGATGTCCAGAAGCTTTTGTGTTTAATGAGGTCCCATTTGTCGATTGTCGACCTTAATTCTTGCACACCTGCTATCTGATTTAGGAAGTCTTTTCCTAAGCCTATGTCTTGTAGGATGCTGCCAACTTTTTCTTCTATTGCCTTCAGAGTTTGGAGTTTTACTTTGAGGTCTTTGATACATCTGGAGTTGATTTTTGTACAGGGCGAGATGTAGGGGTTTAATTTCATTCTTCTCCAGGTGGTGATCCGGTATTGCCAACACCACTTGCTGAAGATGCTGTCTTTCTTCCATTGTGTCTTCTTGGCCCTTTGTCAAATATGAAGTTCCTGAAATTGTATGTGCACAAGTTTGGATCTTCAATTTTCTTCCATGGGTCAACAGGTCTGTATTTGTGTCAGGGCCAAGCTATTTTATGACCATAGCCCTGCAGTATAGTTTGAAGTCTAGTATAGAGAGCCCCCTGTTTAGCTCTTTTTGCTCAGGGTTGCTTTGGCTATTCAGGGTCTTTTGTTTTTCCAAATGAAATTAAGGACATTTTCCCCAATCCTGTGAAGAAACTCTTGGGGATTTTAAATGGGATTGCAATAATTCTGTACAAGAGTTTAGGTAGAATGGACATTTTTACTACATTAATTTTCCAAATGCATCAGCATGGGAGGTTTTTCCATCTTCTAATTTTTTCTTCAATTTCCTTTTTCAGGGGCTTAAAACTTTTTTGTAGAGATCTTTGCTGCCCTTGGATAGATTTCTTCCTAGGTATTTTATTGTTTTTGAGGCTATTGTGAGTGGGAAGGTCTCCTTGTGTTGCTTTTCCAGTTGCTTATTGTTGGTATAAAGAAAGGTTATTGACTTTTGTAGGTTAATTTTGCATCCTGCCAGTTTACTGAAACTCTTAATCATTTCTAGGAGTTTTCTGGTGGAGTTTATAGCATCCCTTAAGTAAACAATCATATCATTAGCAAAAAGGGATAGCTTGACTTCCTCTTTTCCAATTAGTACTGTTTTAGTTACCTGTTCTTGCCTTATTGCCCTAGCAAGTGTTTCAAGCACAATATTGAAGAGCAGTGGTGACAGGGGGCAGCATTGCTGAGTTCCTACCTTTAAATGGAATGCTGCCGTTGTTTCTCCATTTAGGATGGTATTGGCTGTGGGTTTCCTGTATATGGCATTGGTTACATTGAGGAATGATCCCTCCAATCCAATTCCCTCTAGGACTTTAAGCATGAAGCTGGATTTTTGTCAAAGGCTTTTTCTCTATCAATTGAGATGATCATGTGGTTTTCTTCTTTCAGTCATTTAAATGTTTTATGATATTTATTGATTTTCATATGTTGAACCATCTCTAGTATGAATCCAACTTGGTCAAGATGGATGATCTTCTTGATATGGGTCTGTATGCAGTTTGCAAGTATTTTGTTGAGAATTTTTGCATCTGTGTTCATTGATGAGGTGGGTATATAGTTATCCATTTTGGTATATCTTTGCCTAGTTTTGGTTTTAGAGTGATACTAGCTTCATAGAAGTAATTTGGGAGTGTTCCTTCTGTTTGTATCCTTCTGAAAAATTTGTGAAATGTTTTACAGAATTCTGCTGTGAAACCATCTGGGCCTGGGCTTTTTTTAGTTTGGAGGTTTCTTAGTACATCTTCAATTTCTTCACATATTATGGGTCTGTTTTAGCTTTCTATCTCTTCTTGATTGATTGGCAGAATATCAGATATTCATCCATTTCTCCTAGGTTTTCAAACTTAGTAGAGTATAGGTTTTTGAAGTATTCCAGTAAGATTGTCTGGATCTCTACATTGTCTGTTGTGATATTTACCCTTTCCTCACAGATTCTATTGATTTGGAGTTGTTCCTTCTTTCTTTTGGTTAACTGAGCTAGATAGATGTATATCTTTCTTATTCTCTCAAAAAAACAACTTTTGGTTTCATTGATTTTTTTTTGTATCGTTTTCTTTGTTTCTATTTCATTGATTTCTGCTCTGATTTTTGTTATTTCTTCCTGTCTGTTGCATTTAGTGTTCATTTGTTGTCTCTCAAGTGTTTTAGCTGCAGTGTTAGATCATTCACTTGTGCTCTTTCTGTTTTTAATGTAGGAACCCAGGACTATAAGCTTACTTCTTAGAATTGCTTTTAAAGTATTCAATAGGTTTGTTGTGCTGTATTATCATTGTCATTCCGTTCTAGGAATGCTTTTCTTTCTTTCTTTCTTTCTTTCTTTCTTTCTTTCTTTCTTTCTTTCTTTCTTTCTTTCTCTCTCTCTCTCTTTCTCTCTTCCTTGATCCATTCATTATTCAGGAGTGTGTTGTTTAGTCTCCAGGTGTGCTTGTAGATAGTAAGGCTTATCCTGGTGTTTATATTGAGCTTTATTGCACTGTGGTCTGATAGAATGCATTGAATTATTTCAGTGTATTTGCATTTGTTCTGTTTTTTTCTGTGTCCCAGTATGTGGTCGATTTTGGAGAATGTTCTGCGGGGTGCTGAGTAGAATATGTATTCTCTGGCATTAAGGTGGAATATTCCATAGATGTCTGTGAGGTCCATTTCATGTATCATATCATTCAGTTCAGATGTCTCTCTGTTTAGTCTTTGTCCAGTTAACCTGTTCAAAAGGCTCAGTGTGGTACTGAAGTGCGGTACTATGAGTGTATTGGGGTTAATCTGTGACTTGAGGTCCTGGAGAATTGTCTTTATACAGTTTAGTGCACCAGAGTTTGGTACATATATACTCATGATTATGAGGTCTTCATGTTCAGTTGTTCCTTTGATAAAGATATAATGGCCTTCTTTGTCTTTTCTGATTTATTTTACTTTGAAGTCTATTTTGTCTGATATTAAAATAGTAATATCTGCTTTCTTTTGGGTACCATTTGCTTGGAATATTTTTTCCATCCTTTCACTTTAAGGTAGTGGCTTTCATTGAGAGTGAGATGTGTTTCCTGTAGACAGCTTATAGACGAGTTCTGTGTCCTAATCCAATCTCCTAGTGTATGTCGTTTGATTGGGGAGTTTAATCCATTAATATTTAAGGTTATAACTGAAAGATGTGTGTTGCTTCCTTTCACCTTATTATCCATTTGAATTTTGGTCTAGGTTTCTACTTCTGCAGATATGTTTTTATTAATTTCTCTTTCTAGGTGCGTGGGGATAGTTGCTCCTTTCTTCTGTCCTTTGAATTGCTTCAAGTATTCGCTTAAAGGTTTATTTTCTGGACATGTATTCTATCATCTTGTTTATCTCATGAAAGATTTTTCTCTCTCTTTCAACTATAATTGACATTTTTTGCTGGGTATTGTAACCTGGGTTGGCATCTATAGTCCTTTAATACTGGGAATGGTTTGCTCCACATTCTTCTTGTTTTCATAGTTTACAATGAGGAGTCAGTTGTAATTCTGACTTCTTTCCCCTTATATGTAACTTGCTGTTTTTCTCTTGTGGCTTTCAGAATTTTGTCTTTGTTTTGGGCTTCTAGCATATTAACTATGATATGGCATGGGGAGTTACTTTTGTGATCTTGTATGTTTGGAGTTCTATGTGCTTCTTGCATTTGTACTGGTTTGTCTTTTTTTAGTTTAGATAAATTTTCATCTATGATTCTGTTGAAGATCTGATCAATACCATTTTCTTGGGATTATTTTCCTTCCTCTATCCCTATGATGCAGAGACTTCATCTTTTATAGTGTCCCACATTTCCTGGTTGTTCCATTTTTCATGTATTTTTAAAATTTTCATAATCATTACTTGAGGTTTGTAGTTGTTCTGTGTTATCTTCCAGGTCTGATATTCTTTGTTCTGTTTCTTCCATTCTACTTGTGAGGCTTTTTTTATTCCTTTCCTCTTGATTGCATGAGTGTTTGATTTCCTTTTTCATTTCGTCTTGTGATTTCTTTAGTATTTCCACTTTCATTTGGAGCTTCTCAATCTCATCCTTTAGCTCTTTGGTTCACTGGTCAGTTTCCTTTTTTATTTCACCACGTGATCTTTCCAGTGTTTCCACTTCCTTCCAGAGTTTGTCATTTTATCCCTATACTTCTTTCTGGTGTTTGTCAATCTCTCTCTCAAGTTCCTTCTTGAGTTTTTCTTTCTCTGTCCTTAGTTGTCTTGTTCTTTATATTCTTTGATTTCTTTGAATATGTCTGAAATTGGTCCTCTAAGATCTGTGTCCTGGGTGATCTCCCAAGACCATCTCAAGCACAGGTAGGAGCTGGGCCCTCATCCCGGTGTATTATTTGATTGGATTTCTTTGTCCTTAGCCCAATTGGCTTGTGTGGCTGTGGGGGTGAAGTTGTCTTCTCAGCTGGTACAAAAGGTGGGTTTGTTAAATATGACAGGGTCTTATTGTGGCTTACAACATCTCCTAACCTGTAGAGGATGTAAGCTTGTGGCATCAGCCATGGGTTATTCCTCCAAGGAGAGAGTCAATAGCCAATTAGATTTGGGCTATACCGGCATATGGCTGCCTCTGCTGCACAGTATTTCCAGGCAGGTGAGGTGTAGCTGGTGCTGACGGTGGAGTCTTGATTGACTCAAGGAGACCTGCATTTGCTTTATTGGTTTAGTGGCCTTTGGTAACACTCTCTGGTGTTCCAGAGGCCATCTGTACACTTGTATGTGTGGTCTCAATACATCTTTCCCATGTTAACGTCAGGTCTTCAGCAGCAGGGCCTTATCGCCTCTCTTCTTGCAGGTATCCCAGTTTAGAGGCAAGGAGCCTTTCCTTTTGTGGGGCCTTAGATCCCCTGGCCAACATCTCCCTGGTAGAATAATCCATTACTGATGTCAGAGCTCCTGTATTGATATATTTTGCTTAAGTGCATAGTTTAAGGACTTTAGTATTATATTTGGTTCTGAACAGAGAATAATCCTTTTCACAGTTCTTATGTCTATTGGTCAATTAACAGGAAAAAATGTAATTCATGGATCAACATATCATCTAAACATATGTGTCTATACCAAAGTAACCTACCATAACTATTAATGCTGTTTAAATACCTATATATCTAACTGCTTGTGCTTCATTAGTAGGATCGAAAGGTTATTCCTGGACAAACTGTCAGTCCATGAAAGGAAACAGCCAGAATTGACCAGAGTCCAAGACAACAGCTCCAGAGAGAGTGGCCTGTTTTGCTTATCATCCACCTGTGCCCCTTTTCTAAGTCTAGGGAATAATCTGCAGACGAGGGGGTGTGGTAGAATGTAAGGGTTGCGATTGGGGTGAATGGTGAAACTACAGCAATGTAGTCTGGACACTCATTTGATCAACCTGATTGAACATACAACCCCTCATCCCCCGCTGGAAGGTGGGGCTGTGGGGGCTTGGGCACAACAGCCTGCAAATTGGTTTTACATGAGGGATGCTTGTACTCATGGATTATCACTTATAGCTAAAAAATGAAAAAAAAAACAGAGAAACATGCAGGAAAGTTATGGCAGAATGCATGATCTCGGTTGGGGTCGGGGTGGGGGAGAAGAGAAAGGGAAATATGCCTGAACTGAATTGGAAAATGATGTATTAAATGCACAAAGCATCAATAAAAAAATAAAAAAAAAACAAAAAAATACCCCAAAAGGTGGGTTTGTGTGAGTCTTGAGATAGGGGATCTCCCAAGACCTTCTGAAGCACAGGTACTGGGTCACAGGCTAAACAGCAACACTCCCCCAAGCAGTTTCCAAGTGGATTCATTAGAGATTCTTCGGAACAGAAAGGAAAGAGTGAGTTATTCTTCCAATAGAATGCCTAAAGCTTAGACAAGTCAACACTATAAAAGCAAGGAGAAAAGGAGAAAAATAAATCAATCAAACAAACCTTGAAGGCATCTGAATGAGGCAAGCAAAGAAAACCTTCCACACAGTGAAGAGGCATTTGGAATTCACGTTAGAATACAGGCAAAGAGAAACCCATATGCCAGGGACACGAAAAGACAACATGGGAAAGGTGCAGGATATTTTTACACCAAGCTCTACCAACTCTGTGGAAGATTCCTACAGTGGGATCCCCCTGGAGATGGGCCAGGACACAGATATTAGAAGTACAATTGTGACCATACTTAAAGAATTCCAAGAGTATAAAGATCAAATCAAAGAATTAAGAAAAGAGAATGAAAAACTCAAGAAAGACCTAGAGAGAGAGAATGGAAAACTCTGGAAGGAAGTGGAAACACTGAAAAGATCCCATGTTGAAACAGATAAGAAAACCAACCAGCAAAGTAATGAGCTACAGGACAAGATTGAGAAGCTCAAAAAGGAAGTGGACATACTAAAGAAATCAGAAGACAAAATGAAAAAAGAAATCAAACACTCATCCAATCAAGAGGAAAGAATGGAAATAGCATCAGAAGCAGAATGGAGGAAGCAGAACAAAGAATATCAGACCTGGAAGATAACACAGAAAATCTAAAACCTTCAAGTAAAGATTATGAAAATTTTTAAAATACACAAAAGTGGAACAACCAGGAACTGTGGGACACTATGAAAAGGTCAAACCTCCATATCATAGGAATAGAGGAAGGAGAAGAATCCCAAGAGAATGGTATTGATCAGATCTTCAACAGAATAATAAATGAAAATTTCCCCAAATTAAAAATA
Source organism: Rhizomys pruinosus (assembly GCA_009823505.1). Classification (NCBI taxonomy): domain Eukaryota; kingdom Metazoa; phylum Chordata; class Mammalia; order Rodentia; family Spalacidae; genus Rhizomys; species Rhizomys pruinosus. The sequence goes on along the minus strand of VZQC01002124.1, from coordinate 236,923 downwards.
GACAAACCAATACAATTACTAGAAGCACATAGAACTCCAAACAGACAAGAGCAGAAAAGAAACTTTCCACACCATATAATAGTTAAAATAGTTAAAACAAAGACAAAATTCTTTCTTTCTTTCTTTCTTTCTTTCTTTCTTTCTTTCTTTCTTTGTTTCTTGCTTGCTTGCTTGCTCGCTTGCTTGCTTCACATTTTTTATCAAATCTAGACCCGTGTCCCCCACCCTACCCTCCACCCCACCAAAGCACATGCATTATGCCAAACGTGCTTTTCATCTCTTTCTCAGTATAAAGACAAAATTCTTGAAGCTACATGAGAAAAACAACAAGTGACATCTAAGGGGAAACCTATCAGAATTACAACTGACTTCTGATCATAAACTATGAAAGCAAGAAGACCGTGGGCAAAAGCATTCACAGTGTTAAAGGACTATAGATGCCAACCCAGGTTACTATACCCAGGAAAAAGGTCGAATATAGTTGAAGGGGAGATAAAAATCTTCTGTGACATAACAAGATGAAAGAACACATGTCCAGAAAACCAAACCTTCAGAGAATACTTGAAGCAATTCAAAGGACAGAAGAAAGGAACAACTATCCCCCAGCACCTAGAAAAAGAAATCAATAAAAGCATAACTACAGAAGTAGAAGCCTAAACCAAAACTGCAAATGGATAATAAGGCGAAAAGAAGCAACACAGACTTATCAGTCATAACCTTAAATATTAATGTACTAAATTCCCAAATCAAAAGACATAGACTGGGAGATTTGATTAGGAAACAGAACCCATCCATATGCTGTCTATAAGCAACGCATCTTACCTTCAAGGACAGGCACCACCTTAACGTGAAAGGATGGAAAAAAATATTCCAAGCAAATAGTACCAAAAAGAAAGCAGGTCTTGCTATTTTAATATTAGACAAAATAAAAGTCAAAGTCAAAGAAATTAGAAGAGTCAAGGAAGGCCATTACATTTTTATCAAAGGAACAATTCACCAAGAAGATGTCACAATTATGAATATATATGCACCAAACTGATGCACCAAACTTTATAAAGACAACCCTCCAGAACTGCAAGGCACAGCTTAACCCCAGTCCACTCATAGTGGGGAACTCCAATACCCCACTGAGCATTTGGATAGGACAACAGGACAAAGCATAAACAGAGAGACATCTGAACTGAACGATATGATACACCAAATGGACCTCATAAAACTCTACTGAATATTCCACCCTAATACCAGAGAATACACTTTCTACTCAGCACCCCATGGAACATTCTCCAAAATCGACCACATACTGGGACAAAGAAGAAGCCTCCACAAATACAAAAGATTGAAATAATATCATGCATTCTATCAGACCACAGTGCAATAAAGCTCAATATCAACATGAGGATAAGCCCTACTATATACAAGAACATATGGAGACTAAACAAAACACTCCTGAATAATGAATGGGTAAAGGAAGAGATAAAGAAAGAAATAAAAGCAATCCTGAAACTGAATAACAATGTTAATACAACACAACAACATCTATGGGATAATTTAAAAGCAGTCATAAGAGGGAAGTTTATAGCCCAGGGTTATTACATTAAAAAAAAACAGAAAGAGCACAAGTGAAAGACCTGGCTTCAGGTAAAACCGCTTGAGAGGCAACAACAGATGAACCCTAAACTCAACAGACAGGAAGAAATAGTAAAAATCAGAGGAGAAATCAATGAAACAGAAAAAAAGAAAACAATACGAAAAAGTCAATGAATCCAAAAGTTGGTTCTTTGAAAGAATTAACAAGATAGACTGGCTTCTAGCCCAGTTAACAAAAAGAAAGAAGGAACAACTCCAAACCAATACAATCCGTGATGAAAAGGGAAATATCACAACAGACAATTAAGTTCCAGAAAATCATATGGGAATACTTCAGAAACCTATACTCTACCAAGTTAGAAAACCTGGAAGAAATGAATGAATATCTGAAATCCTGGGAATCACCAAAGCTCAACAAGAAGAGATCAACAGCTAAAACAGACCCATAATATATGAAGAAATTGAAGATGTACTAAGAAACCTACTAACTAAAAAAAGCCGAGACCCAGATGGTTTCAAGACGGAATTCTATAAAACATTTCAAAAAAGATTTACAACCATTATTACTCAATTTTTTTAGAAGTAGACAAACCAAGGGAATTCTCCCTAATTTCTTCTATGAAGCCAGAATCACGCTATTACCAAAACCAGGAAAATATACAACAAAAGAGGAGAACTATAGACCCATCTCTCTAATGAACACAGATGCTAAAATTCTAAACAGCATACTGTCAAATCACATACAGACCCACATCAAGAAGATCATTCATCATGACCAAGTTGGATTAATACCAAAGATGCAGGGATGGTTCAACATAGGAAATCATAGGAAAATCAAAAAATATCATCAAGCATAAAAATGAACTGAAAGACAAAAACCACACCATCATCTCAATTGATGCAGAAAAAGCTTTTGACAAAATCCAGCATCCCTTCATGATTTAAGTCCTACAGGGAATTGGATTGGAGTGATGATTCCTCAATGTAATCAAAGCCATAAACAGTAAACCCACAGCTAATATCATCCTAAATGGAGAAAGGACAGAAGTATTCCCTTTAAAGGTAGTAACTCGGCAAGACTGCCCCCTGTATCCATTCCTCTTCAATATAGTGCTTGAAACACTTGTTAGAGCAATAAGGTAAGAAAAAGAAATTAAAGGAATCCTAATTGCAAAAGAGGAAATCAAGCTATCCCTTTTTGCTGATGATAGGTTTGTTTACTTAAAGGATGGCAAAACTCCACCAGAAAACTCCTAGAAATTATTAAGAGCTTCAGTAAAGTGGCAGGATAAAAAATTAACCTAGAAAAATCAGTAGCCTTTCTTTCACCAAAACGAGCTACTGAAGAAAGAATTCAAGGAGACATTCCCAACACAATAGCCTCAAAAACAATAAAAAACATAGGAACAAACCTAACCAAAGACACCAAAGATCTCTACAAGAAAGATTTTAAACCCTTGAAGAAACAAATTGAAGAAGACATCAGAAGATGAAAAACGTCCCATGTTCATGGATTGGGAAAATTAATATAGTAAAAATCTCCATTCTACCTAAACTCTTGTATAGATTTAATGTAATCCCAATTAAAATCCCCAAGAGTTTCTTCACAAGCTTAGAAAAACTCATCCTAAAATTCATTTGGGAAAAGAAAAGACTGCAAGTAGCCAAAACAACTCTGAGTGAAAAGAGCAATACAGGGGGAACTCTATACCGGACTTCAAACAATACTACAAGGCTATAGTCATAAAAACAGCTTGGTACTGGCACAAAACAGACTTGTTGACCAATGGAACGAAACTTAAGATCCAAATTTGAGCACATAAAATTTCAGCTATCTCAGATCTGAGAAGGGGGCCAAGAAGACACAATGGAGAAAAGACAGCATCTTCAGCAAGTGGTGTTGGCAATACTGGAACACCACTTGTACCAGAATGAAATTAAGCTCCTACTTCTCGCCCTGTACAAAAGTCAACTCCGAGTGGATTAAAGACCGCAACGTGAAACCCCAAACTCTAAAGGCAATAGAAGAAAAAGTTGGCAGCAGACTACAAGACATAGGCATAGGAAAAGACTTCCTAAATCAGACAGCAGCTGCACAAGAATTAAGGTAGACAACTGACAAATGGGAACTCATTAAACTCAAAAGCTTCTGTACATCAAAAGAAACAATCAAGGAAGTGAAGAGAAATCCTACAGAGTGTGAGGAAACCTTCACTGCAGATACATCTGACAAAGCATTGATTTCCAGAATATATAAACTACTCCAAAAACAAAGAAGAAAGAAAACAAATGACCCACTTAATAAATGGAGCAAAGAGCTGAACAGAGACTTTGCAAGTGAGGAATTAGAGATGGCTGAGAAACATCTTAAGAAGTGTTCAACATCATTAATCGTTAAGGAAATGCAAATCAAAACCACTTTAAAATATCATCTTACTCCAATAAGACTGGCTAGGATCAAGAAAACAAATGATATCAAGTTCTGGGGAGGTTGTGGGGAAAGAGGAACACTCATCCAGTGCTGGTGGGAATGCAAATTCGTACAGCCACTGTGGAAAGCAGTGTGGAGAACCCATGGAAGTCTTGGAATGAACTTCCACCTGACCCAGCCATACCGCTCCTGGGCTTGTATCCACAAGACTCATCTAACTGTGCAGCCATGTTTATTGCAGCTCTCTTCACAATAGCAAGTAGCTGGAACCAACCCAAGAGCACCTCAACTGACGAGTGGAGAGAGAAAATGTGGTACATCTACACAATGGAGTTCTATGTAGCAGTAAAGAAAGATGACATCACGAGCTTTGCAGGTAAGTGGCTGGAGCTAGAAGATGTCATGCTGAGTGAAGTAACACAGTCCCAGAAAACTAAAAGAGGAATGGTATCCATCATCTGTGGATGCTAGCACCAATTACCTAATTGTATTGTAAAGTGAGCAATGACAATGTGATCTGAAAACAACTGTGCTCCTATATTGTGAATCCCTTCAAATAAAATAAAAACGAATAAATAAATAAATAAATAAATAAATAAATAAATAAATAAATAAACAAATTTAGGAAAAAAAATCTGTGTCCTGGGCCATATACGGGGGGGTTCCCATTGTCGGAATCTCCCACATGGTTTGTAGAGCTTTTTGTGGGATTATCCTGCATATTTCCCATGTGGTCCCTTTGTTGTGTCCCTGGCATGTAGGTTTCTCTTTGCTTGTATACCAATGCTAATCCCAAATGCTTCTTCACTGCATTGAAAGCTTGCTTTGCTTGCATTCTATAGATGCCTCCATGGTTTGTTTGTTTGATTCCCTTTTCTCCTTGTTTATGGAGTGTTCACTTGTCTAAGTTTTAGGCTTTGTATTGGAAGTCTAACTCACTCTTCTCTTTCTGTTCTGAGGATCCTTAAAAGAATCCACTTGGACACTCCCTGTGCTTCAGGTGGTTCTGGGAAATCCTTGATCTAAGCTCTGTACACTCCATATAGCTATGTTTACTGCAGCTCTTTGCTTTTTTATATGTTTTTAATTTTATTTATTTTTGTATGTGTATGAATGTGCTGTCTGCATGTCGGTTTGTGCATCCAAGTCGTGCAATGCTGCAGAGGTCAGAAGAGGGTCTCGGACTCCCATGGAACTGGAATTCTCCTGGAACTGGAGTTACAGCCGGTTCTCAGCTGCCATGTGGGTGCTGGGGATTGAACCCGGGTCCTCTGCAAGAGTAGTCGGTGCTCTTAACAGCTAGCCTATCTCTCCAGACCAGTCTTTTCATAATAAGGAGGAGCTGGAATCAAGTTAATTGTCCCACAACTAATGAATCAATAAATGAAATGTGGTACATCTAGCTGGGTGTGGTGGCGCACTCCTTTAATCCTAGCACTTGGGAGGCAGAGGCAGGTGGATCTTTGTGAGTTCAAGGCCAGCCTGGTTTACAGAGAGAGTTCCAGGACAGCTGGAGCTACAGGGAGACCCTATCTCAAAAAGACCAAAAAAAATGTGGTACATCTACACAATGGAATTCTATACAGTGGTAAAAAAAGATGACATCATGAAATTTGCAGGTAAATGGATGGAACTAGAAGCCATTATGGTAAGTGAAGTAACATGGTCCCAACAAAGCAAATGATGTATTGTGTCCCTCATTTGTGTATGCTAGCACCAATTCTCTCTTTAGAGGCAAACTGAGTAATTCCTTTTGATTTCTTTGTTTTTAATAAATATAATATCTGATATTACTTATCAACTTGCTTTGTAATATAGGAACGTAAAGTGACATCATTTCTTTATCTGTTAACCATTCTTCCATCAAAATACTAAACCCTAAACATGTTTTGGAATTAACCTAGAATTTATTTTCAGATGTCATAATTTTGGTATACCTGTGTTGTCCATATAAAATATTTTGGAACAATATAAATGCAAAGGAGCAAAAACAACAACAAAGAGTGAGTCAGAGATCTCACTGAAACAGTAAACTTCAGTCCCAAATGGTAAAATTCATCAGCAAAAAAAAAAATTAAAAAGAAAAAGACTGAGTGTAAGCTGCATGATATTTATGGCAGAATGAATGAGTTCTGATGGGGAGGGAAGAAGGAAGGGGAATGCGTCTAAATTCAATTAAGTAATGTATAAAAACACAAAACTTCAATAAAAAAGTCATAAAATTAACTTACCCCTTGACCCACTCATACCACTCATTGATGTATGCCTATAAGAGTCATGCTACCTCAGAGATGTGTGCACAACCATGTTTGTTACAGCTCTTTTCACAATAACAAAGAGCTGGAAGCAACACAAGTGTCCCTAAGCTGATGACTGGATAAAGAAAATATGGTACATTATCACAATGGAGTTCTATGCAGTGGTAAAGAAAGAAGACATCATGAAATTTGCAGGTATATGAATGGAACTAGAATATGTTGGGCTAAGTGAAGTAACACAATCCCAGTAGAATTAATGACTTATGGTTTCCCTCATTTGTGTATCCTAGGAACAAATCCTTATATATAAATCAGCTGGGTGATTTTATTTTAGTGAAAATAATACCACATTGACTAATGCTACTGTAGATATAGCTTGATGTTTATGTCTCTATTTTCCTAAGTTCTAATATTTATGAGAAAAATAAATCTAGTCTTTAAAATTACATTAAAAGATACACAGACTTTCTATGTAACTTTTGAATGTAAAGTTATATTTCTTTTTACCTGCATACAACATTACTGCTAAAATGTGAATCCCAAACGTGTTTTGGAATTAACCTATGGTTTACTTTCAGACTCTGTCATATATATATATA